>OX359270.1:38613555-39213555 GCA_947179155.2 Hedera helix | reverse complement strand
TGTGGATTGTTGCCTCTAGCTGCCCACTCATTAAGATGATAACGAGTACCTCTATATGGAGCTAAAAAATCAGGCCCATTCGTATACCCTGCATCAACTAGATAGTATTTTCTTACAAAAGATAATGTGTTAGTTTTTCTCAAAAGATATAATCTTTGTGTATTACTAAAACAAGATAAGCATACGCACCGTTAGGTACAATCAATGGGTCGTGTCTTATCAATGCATCTCTTAGAATTCTACCATTGGTAGCCGATCCTTTCCAGCCAGGTAAAATGTAAGTAAACTTCAAGTTACGAGAACAAACTCCCAAAACATTAGTTGATATAATTTTTTTTTGATTTCGGTATCTTCCTTGATCTTGGATGGGGATAGTTATAGGAACATAAGTCCTATCTAACGCTCCTAGACAACCCTAAAAAAAATAAAGTAATTGTTAGTATCAATATAAAATATCATTACATAGTTAAAAATATTAAACTATATTTAATTACCTCAAACCAATCTCATTTCTCATCTTCTAAACATTCACTTTCTTTATCAGATTGAACCTACCAATCTCCCCTGAGCACATAAATTGAAATTTACGCGATTCTTCAAATTATGGCCAAGGATATATAAGAATATCGCCACAGTTTCTTTAATCATAACACGACGTGTCTCACGCAATCCTCAAATTTTAAACAATTTTTTTCACAAACTGTTAAAAGCGTCTTTACTAAGACGTAGTTGTTCTCTACAAACTCAATCATTTCTATAATATAGTCGCTTTAAATAAAATTTCCTCGCACTTCTTAAATTTTGAGATGACTCTTTTACCATGTGTCGCTTATTCCACCACGCACCAATTATTGTCGAAGCAACCACGCAGTACCCCACCAAAAATTTACGTCTTTTTACTTGTTCTTCATTTTCATTTGAAATCATATTATGAGAGCCCGACAAATTACCATCCATTTTTTCAAATGAATTGAGCTGCAAATTAGCATCCATTTTTTGTCAACTTACCTTAATCACTAAATATTTACAAAATATAAGTAATTAAAATTATAAAAATAAAAAATAAAAAGAGTAAACAATGATCCTCAAACACCCTAATTCAGCATGAATGTTAATAAACAATAAGCCGATCAAAATACCAAAATACCAACTCTAGTGCAGAATTCTTCAACAATCCAATAAAAGAAATGCGGTTGTATGTGTGGTGACATATATATCAATATAACATATATGTATATAAAAGTGGGTATATTTTAATTACATCTAAAATGTTGAGGAGCTCTTCAGGGGATGGAGGGAACAAAAGAAGCTTATTTCCAGCATCCATGAGTGCTCTTTCTAACTCTATCTGCGAAGAAGCCATTATTTATTAAACCAAAAACTCCAGAACCCCTCTTTCGATTTCACACAAAATTACATATTTGAACAGCTAGGAGACTGAGGAAAGCGATTAATAATATACAAGTGCAAATGCAAATGGGGAAATGCTGATGATATAAATAGAAGTTCAGAGAAATGTGAGGATGGGTGATTTAGGGATTTTATGAAGAAAGCTAAAGCATGCATAGGCTCAATTTTTGCCCACTTTCGAAAGGGGGGTTTGAAATACAGTACGGTACTCTCTCTACGTGGCTTTGAAGCAGACGTTATGGTGGCATATGCAAGGACCTTATGGTGGGGCTACTCCAGCGCCACTCTTCTCTACTGCAGCATCATCAGGATCCGCTACTTCAACTACCACTGCTTCATCAGCTGTTGTTTATGAACCTCACTTGACCATCCCACACCCTCACTACGCCGCCAATCACCAATGCTAACAACATATTACATTACTACAGTTGGTGCTGAATTCATAAGCAAGTAGAACACCACTCCAATTCAAATATTCTTCTTGTCTGTATAGTAAGAAGTTAGTTACTTAGCAGGATAGGAAAAGCACACTGGGAGTGTAATTGAGTTAAATTGTTTTGATTGCACGTATCTAGGCATTACATTTGCCATCCTTTCTGTTGTAAGAAGCAAGCTAAATCTACACCCCCTTACTTGGGTGGATATGGTTTAGTAGTCACTGCTTTTGTGAAACATCTTTGTTTCTGTTCACATTGACCATGCTGCTTGCCTTAAACATTGAAACATTGAGATTGGTCTCACCAACAGGTCTCATGTACATTTATGATACACCAAGTTCTCTTTGGGAGTCATCTATTTTCAGACATGTTATTTTTGTAACAGTGAATTCCTTCTTTACATAGCAAAGAAGATTTCCATTCCTGTTATATGTGATGATTAGGACAATTAAATCTTCTCCTTTTCTTAACTAATTCGTATGGGAAGGTTATCATATCTTTCTACTATTATAATTCCATACGTTTTTTGTTAGCAACCATTAGAATTTTTTATTACTACAGAATTAGTCATATTCTTATCAACAAACCTCCATACCAAAGCTCCGATATCAATACCAAAGCATGAACTCGATGTATCCAAAGAGACCCTAATTTTATAATTCGAAACGAAAGGAGGATTAAGATAATTATAACACATCATTTGAGACCCATAAGATTTTTCTACACATTGAGTATCAGTTAAATTGCTTGTAGGATCATCTCCACAAGCATTTTGGGCAGTTCAATTCGGGTGGGGTTCATTCTAGGAGGGGATAATGCAGAACTAGTACATAAAAGCATCGCTTTCAGAATAGCTTTAATTAGTTTAGCCAATCAAACGATATACATTCGAAACTTGTGCTGCAAAAGAACGAAGGCATGGCTTATGCCAGAGTTAGAACAACTCTGTTTCTTTATCCAAAAAGAAGAAACATAAAACCAAAGAGAAATAAACATTTCTTCAACAAGTTATTTTTGTAAAAGTGGGTTGCTCTCCATTGATGATTCTAATCCAATAAAATCGTCCACCACCATGTATTTCTCTTGGGCTTTTCCCCACATGACTGCATAAAATCCCACAGCAATTATTGTTCCTCCAATGATGCTGCATAGACACCAAAGCAAACCATGCTAATATACAGTACTTTCATTCATTATAAATGTAACAAACAAAATAGTTGAGCAAGAATCAGAGAGACCTAAAAGTCAACTACTACTATTTACTCCCTCCATTCCAAACAATACATTTTTCTTTTTAATCCATTCCAAATCAGTGATACATTTCTAGTTTTGGACTAGACATGACTATAAATTGACATGAAGGTCCTAACATGTCATTTACTTATATACTAGGTAGATGGAGTAGTATTATAATGTCATCACTACTATATTTCTAGAAATGATAGGGATGTGTTTAATTTTAATGCATATTTAGTTTTGAAATGGAGGGAGTACTACTTGTGCATCAGCTCAAGTAAATTAAAGCAGCAGAGTCTAATATAGCTGTGAAAAATCTCAAGATTGAACGCAATTATACTAAAATGATTCATATATACCTGCCTACACGAAGTGCATCACCTAGGAAAATGAACCCCATGATTACTGCAATGACCATCCCCAGGGGCTTGAACATTGACACATACACTGGACCCTTCTGGCGCAGGCACCACGTAAAAACAATGGTACGAAACACACTCCCAAATACAGCCTGCAGTGAAGCTATACATATCAGCATAGATAATACTAACAAACCCCAATCAATTAGCTTTGTGGTGGGTAAAATCTCAATATTGCACAAACAAATAAGGAAATTGGGTTTTTACAGATTATGTACCGCAAATATAATAGCTATCATCCCAATGCCAGGACGCAGCGTCCAAGCACCTGGGCTTCTTTCTACAATGAGAGAGAATATTGCACACTGGATGGTTCCAAAGCAGCAAAAGAAAAAGACTACAGTCATTTCATCAGGGTACGCCTTAATAGTTGCTGTCTGGATATATTATAGGAATCAGTAAGTTAATTTGCAACATTAATATATAATATTTCAATTCAATAACGAGTAATGTCAATCTAATTATAAAAAAATACTCTGTGCATGTAACTTGACTTTACCTGAAGAATATTCCATAGTGAAGAACAAATGCAAGTGATTGCAAGACAAATGCCACCAAGTACCCAATTTGACTGTCGCGACAGAAGCTGATGTTGAGGTAGATTCGAAGGAGACGTCACTATGTGAATGACTTGGCCTTTATAAAGAGTCATCACAAATGCTCCCGATATTGCTATTATGGTGCCCAAGATTTTAGCTTGACTGCTCAGTCTTCTTATGTCCAAATTCTCCATCCTAAAACATTGTGCGCAGCATTCATAGTTATGTGCTCTAAAAACTAATAATGTACAATGGACAGAGGAGGAAGAAAAAAAAATCACAAAGGGTCAACGAATTACTAGTGCTTAATTGTCACAAAACTGAAGGTGATCCAAGACTCCAAGTATATATAATTGTCAGAAATTAAGTTTCTTTATACAACAATTTTTATAATTTTCTGAGAGCTGGGCAAAGGGGGATCCGCCCTTGTTTTGGACAAACCGAACACTTTGTTTCTGACCAATATTGACCACCACATAAAAAATAAAAAGCCCTAGTAAATTACACAAGCATGCAATTACTGTAAGCAGTAACAATCAAAATATCTCATACAGTATAATAAAACAGTGAAATAGCATAACCATAGATGCCAATAACGTCAATATTATCAATAATTCAATCACAGACAAAATTTTGTCACTGTTAGGCGGTGTTACGGATATTCAAGTCTCCTACAAACTCCAAGTGATCCAATTCGAGTTTGGATCGAACTCCAGAAATTAGAGGGAAGGAAGAGAAGAATTTGGATGAAGAGATTGGAAAATTGGTTTCATAATATTGGATACCGCATTTTCAGTACATAACTAACATGATATAGACTTCATTGAACAATCAATCCTAACCATCCATCTAACTCTAATCTCCACCCTCCGTTTATTTTATATCTATTAGACTATATTTGTTACAGGCGGCTCGGATATCGATTTAATTATGCTACATTGTAGTACAGGTCCTACCTGAAAGTGACCGCAAACACAAATGTAAAAGCTGGTATCAAGTTACCCATGGCGGTTGCAAGAGTGGGTGAGCTGTAATCGATACCTGCATATGCAAATACCTGCAATAAACAAATCCTACACCGCATATCCAATCAATTGTAATATCCTGATCAAATGAACTTAAAAGAATTGAAATTTAGGAAATGTTAATTACCCAATTAGGCCAAGGACAAAGAATCTACAGAGGATACTGAATGTGAGAGGAGGTCGATTACTTCTGAAAATCCAAATCAAGAACTTACATGTTAACTTTCAACAAAATCTAATTGTGAGTTTGAATTAATATAAGAGACTGACCTGTGGTTGTGAAGGATGAAATAGGGAAGAAGAAGAAGGGTACCAAGGGTATTATAGTAAACAACATAAACAAGGTTGCTCATCCCTCCGTTCATGGCTTCTTTGCCAAGAGTAATCATACCCACCTCCCCAATCTCTACAATCACCATCACTGCAAAGGGCAGTGCATTCTTCATATAATTCTGCATCCCCGTCATCCTTCTCTTATAAGTATTTCTCCCTCACACACACAAACACAGCCACTAATATATAGGAAGAGCAGAGAAATTTATACTCCGTCAAAAATACATTTTTTACATATATTAAAATAAAATAAAATAATTTAAAATTTATTTTTAATAATTCTATAAAATTACATAAAATTACAAATATTTTTATTTTCTATACTAATAAATAATAAACGCCACTAAATAACATATTTAATCTTTATTTTTTTTATATCTTACCTTACTTGTTTAAAAATAATTTTGTTTATCTTTAATCATTTTTTTAAAGATAAAAAAAATATTTAATTAGAATATAATTAATTGAAAATTTGCTACTGCTGACGCAAGGAAGGGGAATTATTACTCGGCTTCAACCATTCCAAAAGTAAAGACATTTTATAAAGGGAATTGTTATCTTTACAAATAAATTTTATTTAATCTTATAAAAATATTAATTTTATATGAGAATTGATATTTTTATAAGTAAATTATATTTAATTATATAAAAATATTAAATTAATCTATAAAAATATAAATTTTTTTAAATAATTAATTTTTAAAAATAATTTTATATCTTCAAATGACTACTCGCAATAGTTAAAAATTTAATAGTGACAATGTAATACAAACACTCTATAATAGTAAAAAGTTTATAATAAATTAAAAATACCTACCATCAGTTTTTAACGATAATTTATAATAATTATTATTGAAGTGATAGAAGTCAATGAAGTAGCAGTAATTATTGAAATTAACATTAAAAAAATAATATTAGTCTTATACTATTTTTATATAAAAGAGTATTTAATTATATATATATATATATTACAGAATATAATAAGCGGTCTCGTGCAGCGCTAGGCAGATTGATAATTTATGTCTTAACGTGACTTATGGGGAATCTTTATTTATTTATTTTTTTTTTTTTTGGCGTTTATAAGAAGGATTATTTTACACATATAATATTAAAATATTATATTATATTTTATTATTAAAAAGTAACTGTAAGACCCCGAATTTTATGAAATATAAAAATTAATTTTTCTTCATATATTTTTTTCATGAAACAGTAAGTGATTAAATTGACGAAATTGAAAGTTAAGGAAGTTTTGTACAAATTTTATTTTGTCGGACAATATTCGCTTTGTCGGGGAATATTCGTTTGGTCGGGGAATATTCGTGCCGTACGACGGCGCCGAAATAACTAATTATTGGTGGAGCCCACAACGGAATAATTGTCGGATATAGAAAACGACAGAAGTAACCTTTTTAAATAAAAATAGTCAACGGTGTTAACTGTTAAAATACCGGTGATAAAAGAATAGTAGCATACGGTAATTTATGGTATTTTATTGTGGCACACGGTATTCTACAGTAGCACACGGTATTGCACAGTGTCTCATATTATTGACACCGTAACTGTTACGCATCATTTCATCAATAATTGTCACTGCATAATATTTTATATTATCAATTCAATTATTGTTGCTACACAGTATTTTGCATTATTGATTCAATAATTGTCATTACACTGTATTTCATATCATCGAGTCAATAATTGTTGGTGCACTGTAGTTTAAAATTATTGAATCTAATAATTGTCACAGTAGCAAATACACTATAATTTATATTATTAAATTAATAAAAATATGTAACGTGTTTCTTACATTATTGTGGTAACATTATTTTATATGTTGGACTCACAGGAAGAATAAAAAAAAAAATAAAAAAATAATTAATTTTACTATTTGAAATAGTGACGTGAATAGTAAGAAACATGTGGGACCCATTGTGGGGCCCACATGAAATGTGAGAATTGCTGAAGAGTTGGTGGAGGCTGCTGCGCAGCCTCTGCTGAAAATTTTTTATTTCACCTACCGTGCATAGTAACTTCTTTTCTCCTATAAATAGCTTGTTCAGCTGAATAGAAAAATCACAACTAAAACATAAAATTTTTCTATAAGAATTTTATGAGTTTTCTCTGAGAATAGTAAGGTTATTTTGAGAGTTTGAAAGCCAAAAGGAGTGCAGGAATTTTTCAAGTAAGTCTTTTATTAAAGAGTAGTAATTTTATAAATTCCTATTTTTCACGGTATTCACAAATCTTCCTTTAGAAGACTCTTCTTTGAGAAGATTCATTTTTAAAAGCTTTCTTTGGAAGATTTATTTTGGAATATTATTTTAAAAACTATTTTAAAGTTGTTATATTATACTACAAAAATTATGTTAAATATATATAATTTTGATAATTCATAATATACGAGTTATCATACACTTTGAAATTTATATGTGGTAATTACTAATTTTATTAAAAATATATAGGTTAATCAACCTCATTTAAATCAATATCCAGTCACGTGTTAAGGTAAGGAATATCATTCTTTTCACACTCTTAAATTATTACGGTAAGGGGTATCACTCTTTTCATCATCATAAATGGATATTATTTTCTTTCTTACTTGAAGGGATTATCATTCTTTGATTCTCGAAAATAATATCGTTTCTTTCTTGTGCCATTTATTTCCATGTATTAAATTGTGGGAATAACCTTACGGCGCGGTTTACCGCCTGTTGGTGAATAACCTTTTGTATTCATTCCTTATTAATCTTTGAGAATAACCTTACGGTGCGGATTATCGCATGTTTGGTGAATAACTCTTCGTGTTCAAATTCTATTAAATTGTGGGAATAACCTTACGGTGCGGATTACGCCTGTTTGGTGAATAACTATTCGTATTCAAATTGATGGGAATAACCTTACGGTGCGGATTATCGCCTGTTGGTGAATAACCCTTTTTATTTGTCTCGTGTGGAAATAATTTGTCTACACGAATTATCACATGACACTTTTATTCCATATTCGTAAGTGATATCATTTTCCTTTATACTCATAAGGGATACCATCTTTTTCATCTTCCATTATTCAAACTTACTATGGTAAGGGATATTAATTCCCTTCACCTTTTGTTAATCAAACCTGCTACGGTAAGGGATATTATTTTCTTCCATACACCTAAATCGAAACTTATTATGGAACTATTGCTTCTATAATTCCTGAAAATATTATATGTTCCATAATAGTTGAATTTCATTAGTTCAACTGAACCTTCCTATTTTCTGAACATTTCTATTGAACTGTAATCGTTATTCTGAACTGTGGATCTTGAATATCATTTTTAAATTTCACTCCACATCATGTTGGCAATTTGGACATTATTTGAATCTGCACAAAGTAAACTTCCGATACTTATTGTTTATCCTGTTCTTCTGTTCATCATTTGTATCACTGTTATTTGTATTAATCATCAAGAATCAAGCTGTTGTGAATATCTGTGGCCGGGGGCACAGATGTGATATAATTGTTGAACAGATGATAGGTTAAAGGCGATATATTAGGTTAAAGGCGATACATCTGTTCGGTGTCTTTTATGGCACGTGGTGAATGTTCTCTTTGGCCCGTAGTGCAAAGATGAACTGTTGGTTGGTATGATTATGACCAAAGGCTGAATCTGGTATAATCATGATCGTTGGTGCTTTATTGAATATCTTTGGCCCGTAGTGCAAAGATGAACTGTTGATTGGTATGATTATTACCAAAGGCTGAATCTGGTATAATCATGACCGTTGGTGTTATATTAAATGTCTTTGGCCCGTAGTGCAAATATGAACTGTTGATCTGCATGATTATGATCAGGAACTGTGAATTTTTATTATCATGACTAATGGTATTTCAGATGATAAAAGTTGATGATATTTTTACAAAAAAGAGAAGCGAGTGGACATTATAGTCTGCATTATTCTTCTAATAGATTGCTCATTCCGCTGCTATTATTGATCTGAACATTGTTTAAGAATTTAACTACAGTTTTTGATATAAACCTTGTAGTCTATTGTATTCAAAACTCAACTGTTGAAGGCTAATGATAATTTATTCGTCATTATCTTAGTCATGATATTTCTTACTGGGCTATTTGAGCTCACCCTTTCTTTTGTTCCATTGTTTTCAACAGGAGATGAGAACGTAACGGGGTCTAGCCGGGGGATGGAGTGAGAGTCCGAGAAATAGTTGTCTTAGTCTTCACGTGTTGTAAAATAGTGTGACAATAATAGTGAAGACTTAGTTGTGTTGTATTATCCACTGTATTGTTGTACGTTGTATTTCATTGTAATAATTTTGTTGTAGTCTTTTGACGACTCAAGTTTGGGCTGTGTGGGCTCAGATTTGGGAGCGTCACAGTAACGTTTTACACAAATTTTTATATCAAATATTATTTTTTTAATAATAAAATATAATATAATATTTTATGTTATATTTTAATATTATATGTATAAACTTATTCTTCCACTAATAATATAAAGGGAGATTTACATTTACCAATATTTTTTTTTAAAATATTACAATAAAAATACATACAGAAAATATTTACAAAATTAGTACATCTTCAATATTTAATTTATAAATTAGTGCATTTTTATTTCTTTAATTTAGGTAAGTGATTTAATGGGTAGTTAGTTGGTTTCAAATTTTAAAATCCAAATTAAATGATTTTTATTTATTTCTCTCTCCTCCATTTTATCTCCTCCATCTTTTCTTTCTTCTCCATAGTTAGTGGCGTCACTCCTCCTCCCCGCGCCCGCCACTCCTCCGCCCAACCCCTACCCCCACCCCATCCCTTCCGCCCGCCTCCCCCGTCCCCACGCCCGCACCTCCTCCTCCCTTCTCCCCCCGCCTTCTCCCTTCTCCCCTCTCCCCCGCCTCCTCCCGCCCTCACCCCTCCTCCCCCCGACCACCACCCCCACCCCCACCCCAGCTCCTCCGACACCCCCCGCCCCCGTCCCTCATCCCCTTCCTCTCCCCACCCCCGCACCTCCTCCCCCCACCCCCGCCCCTCATCCCCCTGACTCTGTCCCTCCTCCTCCCCTCGTGGTGGCTCCAGATCTGATCGTGGTGGCCACCCCCTCCCCCCGCCTCCTTCGCCTACTTTTTGGTTACCGTTGTATTAAAGGTTGGTTACATCTGTATTAAGGTTTGGTTACTTTTTTGTATTAAGGTTTGGTTACTTTTTTGTATTAAGGTTTGATTACCTTTATATTAAAGTTTGGTTACCTTTGTATTAAAGATTGGTTATCATTGTATTAAGGTTTGGTTACCTTTGTATTAAAGGTTGGTTTCCTTTGTTTTAAGGTTGGATACCTTTTGTATTAGAGATTTGGTTACATGTATATTAAAGATTAGTTACTTATGTACTAAGGATTGGTTACCTTGTATTAAAGTTTGGTTACCTTTGTATTAAAGGTTTGTTACCTTCTGTATTAAGGTTTGGTTACCTTCGTATTACAAGGTTGGTTACCTTTGTATGGATGAGGCGGGGGGAGGGAGGCGGGGAGGGGTGAGGCAGGCGGGGAGGGGGTATGGAGGAGGGAGGAGGTAGGACGGAGGAGGGAGGTGGGGAGGGGGGACAGAGGACGGAAGAGGCAGGCGGGGAGGGAGGAAGAGGGAGGCGGGGAGGGGGAAGGAGGAGGCAGGCTGAAGGGGGAGGGGGGACGGAAGCAGGCGGGGAGGGGGGAAGGAGGTGGCAGGGGGAGGGGCATGGGGGACGGAGGAGGGGAGGGGGCAAGCGGAGGCGGGAGGGGGGAGGGGGGAGCGAGAGCGGGAACGGGAACGGGGGGGAGGAGGGAGGCAGGCAGGCAGGCGGAGGTCGGAGGCGGGAGACGGGAGGAGGCGGGGGGGGGGGGGAAGGAGGAAGTAGGGGACATGTGTCCTCTTTTCCTTCTCCTCTGTTTTTTCTTTTCTCTCTCATTTGCATTCTTTTTGTAATTATTTTTGTTAGTGCACTTTTTTTTTAATTATTTTTTTTAGTGTACTATTTTTGTAATTATTTTTTAAAAGTTGTATACTTATGTAAAGGACCCTAATATAAAAGCTAGATGTTGGGCCGTAGAAAGTAAAAGGACATGAAACCTCGGATGCTACATGTATTATTACCCAACCCAATTCGTTGATTTTGAAAAATTTTATTTATTAAAATTAATTATTAAATCACAACTCACAAAATAAATAAACATTATGTACATATTAAATCGCAACTGATAAAGTATAATTTTTTAAGTTACCTTGAAATATAAATTTAATTGAAGGCAACTATTAAAATGACAATTTAAACTATTGCAAGAAGAAGAAGGAGAAATTACTTTATCAACTTTTTTAATTTTATACAAAAATCATTCATTATAATTGTAGAATCTTGATACTCGATCATTGAATGAATAATTTAAATACAACAGTAACGGTAAAAATTAAATATGATAAATGGTACCAACTTAAACTAACAAAAGTATTCCTAATTAGAAGCAGTGACATTAATTACTATAAATATTTTTGCTTCTTTTGGAATGCTTTCCAGTTAAAACTAGTCGACGTATACAGTTTTATTAACTTGATTATAATTATTACTTATGTGAGTGTCATTTAATATTTTTTTTATAGTAAATTTGTAAAAATTTAAAATCTTTTAATTTTGATTAATGCAATATTAATATTGTAATTTAGTTATAAAGTATTACCAAGTGTAAAATTGTTATTTTAAAAATTAAAATAAATTATATATCAATTTATAACATTTTGTAAATTAATTAGGATTAAAGTTAAATGAGGGGAATGAGGCATATAATCAGTCTATGCAGCAGTGGGGGGGAAATACAGGTCAAAACCTTAATCAATTCAAATAATTTAAAGTAATTAAACAACACAAATGATTCTAGTTAATTTGGGTTAACCCATCAATTTGTAAACCAAATGGACAGGTTTAGGCTAATTATATACGCCATTCCACTCATTTGTGAGTTACAAATCAATTCATGTTATATATGTAACTAACTGCTAACTAAACTAAACATATAGTACTCACTCAAAAGGACATCTCACTTGGTTTCAATTATTCAAGTCAAAACTTGTATTTTTCTTCTGAAAGTGGTGGCAAAATCAAGTACTCCTTCTAGGCTGTGTTACAATACTTATATTTCTTAAGCGATGTAAATCCCAACAAATGGTAGTAAAATGAAAGCAGCCAATGTCAATACAGATGTGATGCTGTCAAGATGGAAAGCCAATGCTTGGATGATTAATTATACCTGCCTATATGAAGTGTATCACCAAAGAAGATGATCCCCGTGGGCCGTGATCATTGCAACGACCATCCCCATAGGCTTAAACATTGATACATAGACAGGACCCTTGTTGCGCAGGCACCATGTTACAACACAGACACGGAGTGCACAAAAAACAGCCTAAGATGAAGCTAATTCAGTCGGTGAAAATAAATAATGAGCTTAAATTAATCAGTTAACATTGTGATGGGATATCATCTCCTTACCGCAAAACCAATGGCTATCACCTCAATGCCAGGGCGAAGCAACCAAGCACCTGAATTTATTTCTGTAATGAGAGCGACTACTGCACACTGTAGTGTCCCAAAGAAACAGAAGAAAAAGACATTTCTTCTGGGTACGCCTTCATGGTTGCCGCGTGGATATAGGAATAAATAAGTTTGCAGGGAATTGTAGGGTAAATATTTGAGTGGAAATAAATCTAAAAATGCGGTGGCAACATCATGATGATTTAGGACCTCACAATCATCATGCAATATGTGTAGGTGATGTGCTATATGTAACCTGCCAAGAGGTTAGGAAGGCCAGCTAAAGGTTCTAAACAAAGCCCAAGAATATATTTCCTTCTAAGATGTAGTTTTCTTCTATGTGAAATTTATACCTGTAAAATATTCCAAATAGAAGCACAAATGCAAGTGATGGCAAGTAAACCGCCACCAATTGCCCAGTTTGTCTATTGCGACAGAACAAGCGGTTGACCTGAACTTGAAGGAGATATAACCATCTTTATTGCTCGGCCTTTATAAAAAATCATCACAAATGCTCCCAATATCGCTACTATGGTACCCAAGGTCTTTCCTGGACTGCTTAATCTTCTTTGATGCACCTTCTCCGTCCTAAAATGTTGCAGCATTCATAATTATAAGTACTAATTAAATAGAACGAAAGTAACATGAGAACTAAAATATGCTGTAAAAACCAATACGACAATATCTCACCCACTCTCTGCTCAATTGAACTTTAAAATTTTCAACCTTAATGTAACTGAGATGGCTAGTATAGCTAGAGTACTGAGATGGACACCCAAATAGTTACTGTGAACATTTCAAAAAGAATAACATAACAGTTCCAACAGCAGAATTGAACAGGGATACCTTGAGGCTGTTTTATTCTAACTGATGTATTCATAGTCACTGTTATAAAAATGTGAATTGAATGTATTAAGCTATCTCCTAATAGCCCGGGAATTTCCCCTCATAAACATACATTTCAAGTGTATTTGTTAAAACTAAACTCGGTTACCGAAAGTAGCAGTGAAACAGCATAAACTTAAATGAATTCAACATAAATATCAATATATTATCAATCACTATTCTTTAAAATCATTTCATTGTTAGACAGTTTGGCTAATTAGTTTATACTAACTGGTCCTACCTGAAAATGATTGCAAGCACGCATGTAAAAGCTGGTATCAAGTTGCCCATGGCAGCTCCTAGAGAGGGAGAGCTGTAGTCAATACCTGAATATCTGCAGAAGACAAATACTGTAGCAGAATTTTTTCTGTTTTAGGTGAGTTCTTAAAAACCAAGAGTTATTGTAAATCTTATGAAATGATCTACAATAGTTGGCAAATAGACGAAGAATCTACAGAGAAGAGAGAAGGTAGAGGAGGCTGGTTATTTCTAAAAAAAGAAGAAATACATGCTTAGTGATTTTTTTGTATATAACAGAGATACTATTAGTGAAGCTCATAATTATCAAGACTAAAAAAGTAGATAAATATCACAGACCTGTTGGCGTGAACAATGAAATATGGAAGAAGGGTCCCCAGGGTATTAAAGTAAACAACTGAGCTCATCCCCGTGTTCATTGCTGCTTTACTGAGACTTACCAATCCCACCTCCCCACACGCTACCATTACCATTACTACAAAGGGTAGTGCATTCTTGATAGAAGACTGCAACTCCATCCCCATCATTTCTCTCTCTGCCTCTACTCACCCCAAACATACAAGGATAAACAAAAACAATGCCGCGATTCAATAGGGAAAGGAGAAAGAGAACTTTAAAGTTCAGTTTATGAGAGTAACTTCTTGGCCAGCTTTAGGCAATTGTGTATATTCACCATAATTAAGTGACCGATAATTCTTGGCTGCAAGATCTGCATATATTTATCACTTCACTTGGGCCAAGCTGCTAAGCATAAGTTTTATATAACTACCATCCCGGTAGTTAATGCAAATTATTGCTACTATCTATTTCTTAAGTGTTCTTATATAAATAAGCAGTTAAACAAATGTAGTATTAGCCCAGTGGTATTAAAGGCGCGCCTAAGCACTGGCTTAGGCGAGAGGCGCGGCGAGCCCAAGGTGTGCGCCTCGATTTGCTTAAGGCGGAGCAACTTGCCAACTTCAACGAGGCGCGCGCCTCAGCAACCTAGGCGTAAAGCGCATAAGGCCCACGCCTTGTTGAAGTTCAGCCCAAAAATCTCAACCAATTGGCCAAAAAAAGCTTTGCATCTGAATTGTTCATTGAAAGAAGAAGATAGAAAGAGAGGAAGGAAAATAGAGAGTTGACTTAGGGCACCTCTAGCAAGTCGGAAAAACACAAATTTTAGACTAAATATAGTTTATGGTTCATATTTCACTCTAGCAGCCGGAGTAAATTTAGTCCGCATGTTTTTTCGGCAAAATAAACAGTATATCAAGGAACAAGAATTTGGTGGATTATAATTTTAAATGTATTTAAATGGGAAGGTGAAAAGATGATTCAAGGAACAAGAATTCATTGATTATTTTAATCATTTTATATTATAGTCTACGATATAATCCATCTTCTAGAAGGATTGAAAATTAAAGGACATCTACTGATGTCATATGAACTAAATATACTCTATGAGATAGTCCACATACCAGAGATGGTTACTACGACAATCCATTCCACCTTTCGCTTATTTTATTTTTATTTTTTTTAATGTAGTCTTCCTCCTATCTGTTTGTCAACAAAATGTATAAAAAGTGATATGGAGTATTTATTACGGGAAGTGGAGTCTTTGCAGTCCATTAAAGTTGTGTTTGATAAAACTGTAGATTAAGACTTGAAGAATTTACACATTTGAATAATATAAAATATTTGTCTAAAATTGTATTTTAATGAAAAAATACTATTTGATAATTAATTTTTTCTAAATATCTGAATAACAATATTTTACTATTTTAACCATCTGAGTTGTTTAAAAAAATTATTTGATAATTTTAAATATACAGTCTAATAAAGAAAGAACGAATAATATTGTTGAATGTGTTTGTATAAAAATATTCATATATTCTAGTGAATAAATATTAAACAAATCACTTAAAAAAAATTAGTTGCAATGCATAATATGATGACTATTACATTAGAAAAAAAATGTATCAAATTTAATTGAACAACAACACAACGTAATAGTTCAAAGAAGAATTAAAGGCAACTCTTAATGAATTAGTGGCACTAAAAAGCATACTTTTTTTACCAAACAACTTCAGCCTCTTAGAGAATTAGATGGATGTCTTTTGAGAGACTTTCATATCCAATTGAACACCACCTAAGTCCATTATTTTATTTAGAAAACTGATATTTTTATAGAATTTTTTGATATTTTTATAAAAAAAAGTGTCGTTATAGGTTTATAAAGACAGTTTTGACTGTTGTTATAGGTCTATAGTGACTATAGCGACGGTCTCAAAAATTCTGTGAAAATATTACTTCTATTTATTTGTATAGTACTAAATATATATTTCCATCTTAATTTTTCACTTTTTTCCCGCAAAAAATCAAGAATAGAGAGGCACTACTGGAATAAGGTGGAAGTGTGGGGCATGAAGTGAAATATTGGCAAACCATTTCAGAAAGTAATCGCGCCGGCCGCTTTTAGACCACAAGTCTGGACTGTGGAAAGCTGAGGGGAGAGAGAGAGAAAGAGAGAGGAGTTTGGATCCATATAGTGATTTGGGTGCATCGGTGTCAATTGGAGGTCATATGGAGAAGATGGTAAACACAAATTCTGAACTCGACGATTTGTTTCCAGAGAAAAAGCGCGTCAAGAATCCTTTCGTCCCCATTGGTAGAATCTCTCTTTGATCCCTAAATTTGTCTACATTTATAACCCTTTTTTTGTGTCTGCTTTGTTGTAGTACTTGTGAGTAACACAAATCTGAAATTGTATTGAGTATTTTGTTAGACCATTACTCTTATATGAATTGTTAAAATGTGTCATTCATCATTCACACCTGTAGGAAATGACAATTTTACAAAAGCATTCCTTGTCACGTTTCCATTTTCATATTTTTAACCCTGAACATGTTTGTGTTGATCCTGGGTTTACTGGTTTGGTATTCCTCCATGATTTGGCTTCAGTTTTAGTTTATTTATCTCTGCAACAAGAATGAAATCTTTTGATGGTAGAATTGTGATTATTTGTTCTCTTTTCGTTGTTGAATTGGGTGAAACAACATTTACATGACATAGTTTTACTAACTAGATAGCTAGACACTTGTGGGATCATAAATTCTTTTATTGGGATACACAGTTAACAATGCAAGTTAGTTTTGTTGGATAAGAATCCTTGGTGAAAAGTATGAATAATCAACTCAACTATTTCTGAATGCCAACCTATGCCATTTATTGCTTCTGAAGCTTAAGGGTTTCAAAATTCAAGTATCAACTCTTTGAGTACGTGGTTGCAGCTGCCACAAGTCCCATCAATTGTTGTAAAAAATAAATGCAAACCAAAAGGAAGAAACTTGGGTAGAAATAACAGGAAACTACTTATCGAGCCAAAAATGCAACATACATTGTTAATGTGTTTCAAGTAAAGAATTAGGTTCTTAGCCCACCAAAATATCTCCTATTGTTTCCCAAATGCTCAGCTGACGTGCAAGTGCAGTGAATTGCTTCCTTTGCTTTCCTTATGGCCCTGCTAAGACAAGCTTTACACCATTTGATCTGCACTCACTATTTATCTGTACCATGATCTGCTGAAATTCAAAAATTGAGAGTGAGAGGCCGCAAAGTCCCCTGGCCACATGAAAACTTCCTATTGATTTATTACTTTTTTTTGTCGAATAAAAGATGTTACTTTCAATAAAAAGAAAAAGGGAAGTTTTTCATTTGGGAAATGGTCCTGTTGTTATTTTTAGATCATTTAGCATGAGAATCACAAGAGCTTTTGAGAATGAATACTATAAGAATATAAGCCTCCTTATACCCAATAAGATGTACTCCATTTCAATATATATATATATATATATAGGGGGCATACACTATCTATACTTTTCAAAACAAAAGTAAACTATCAGGATTAAAAACTGAAAATGGACGTCCGCTACTACTAATAGCGGATGTTTAATTTTTTGTTAAATCGTCCGCTAATAATAGTAGCGGACGCACTTTTAGGGTAGGGTTTGGCTTTCAAATCGACATCCGCTATTATTACTAACAGATTTTTTAAACATCCGTTATTATTTTCAGTTTTTAATTCTAATCGTTTGCTTTTGTTTTTAAGGATATAGATAGTGTATGCCCTATAAGGATTCATAGCAAATAC
Source organism: Hedera helix (assembly GCA_947179155.2). NCBI lineage: Eukaryota > Viridiplantae > Streptophyta > Magnoliopsida > Apiales > Araliaceae > Hedera > Hedera helix. Next base: position 39,195,323 of record OX359270.1, on the reverse strand, counting down.
ATATTATAGATCACTCCCCATATATATATATATATATATATATGAGTTCAAGTTTTTTTTTTTTCCCCAGTGGAACCTACAATGACCTCCCTCTCTCTGTCTTTCTATTCATACACTCACTCTCACACACATTCGCACACACTCCTACACATATATATATATATTGGATTGCTGTGTAGTGTACATCTATTAATATTTTTGCTTCAAGTTCACGTGTCTTTGTTTCAGTGCGTTGTAGACTTGTAGCAAAATTTTAATCATAGAGAAAGAAAAAGAAGTAAAGTGGAAGTGAAAAACTTTTTGTAACTGACAGATTCAATGCTAGATATTTTTAATTGAGATCATGTCAGACCTATTGTTCAGGACCAACTGAAACTAACAATGTTAATTAAGCAACTTGTTTACAAACATCAGTCTGCCCATTGCCCATGGGTATAGAAGACCCATGGATTACTTCTTGTCCTTTTCACAAGTGATTAATGGATTATTATTCAATCTAACCATCTCCTCGTGTGAGGAGTAGCTAGTGGCTAGACACTGGCATACATCTGCCTTTTTTGTATGATGACCCGACTCTGCTTGTTATTTTAAGGTGGTTATTGTAACAGTGCAGGTGCCATGTTAAGATTAGCATTTCTTGGTCATTGTTATACATCTGCCTTGGTTGTCAAGTTATTATTCACAATGATATTTTTGTTTCATTTGCTATGCCCATTTTATTTAATGGTTTTTCTGGTATTTCAGGTGCTTTTCTCACAGCGGGAGTGCTCACAGCCGGGTTAATTAGTTTCAGACGGGGGAATTCTCAATTAGGTCAGAAGTTGATGAGAGCTCGTGTGGTTGTACAGGGTGCTACCGTGGCACTAATGGTTGGCACTGCATATTACTATGGCGAGAAATTTTAGTGGTTTGCAGTGGGGTGTGAAAACTGACATGATATATCTCTGATTTTTTCCATTGGAGACAATTTGTTTCTTCTGTGTAATAATAAATACATAGGAAAAGAGAGGGAACAAAAAATGATAAATTATATTTTGTCAAAACAGAACATGTTATTCGAACCGTGAATTGACAAATTTGATGTCCATCACATAAGATATTGGATGAATAAATATGGATCGTCCTTGTTTACTTCATACACACAAAAAATTGTTGACACTGCAGATTTTTTGGAGCAATTGCTAAAACAGAGTGGGAATAAAAATATATTCAAATATTATGTAATGTTGACATACCTACTAGGCTATAACCCATCTCCGACTATTGTAGTAACCTTGGCATTGATTTTGGATCGGGTTGAGTTTGTATGCTGTCACATGTTGCATTATTTTTGCATTGGTGGGGCATAATGAGATAAGATTGATTCTATTGATATTCTTGTATTCCTTCAATTTCGCTAAAAGAATCTTATTTAAAATTTATAAAAAATTGAGTATTAAATAAACTCACACCAAAGTAATAATCCAACTTGAGATCTAAGATCTAAAGTTCACATAGTTCCATAATTTTCAACCTTAATTATCTTACTAAAACTTACATTCGGTCCTATGATAAATATTCTTAAAGATATTATATCAGATTATATGATCATAAATAGAAATGTGAGTCTTTTTTTTTTGTTTGAATTTTATTCTCAACAAATAAATAGAACTTTTATTGTGGAGGGGAGGGAGTCGGTAGTAGAATTTAGTTTGATTTTGAAATTTTGAAATTAATTTTCAAAATAAAGTTTAATTTTTTTATTTATAATTAATTATAATTTTTTAGATGAGTCATTAAAATATTTTGGATTTCAAAAAAAATAAAAAAAATTGGTTGTAATACAAAAGTTTGGAATAAAAAATATGAAGTAAAGTAAATAAAAAAAATAGGGTTTGTGGAGAAGAGTCAAAACCGCCTCAATTCAATCCCATTTATCTCCCTCCCCATAGGCTATTTTAACAAGAAGTTACAACACGCAGGTAACCCAAAGCCCATACACGTGTAACGTATCTCTTCCTCACCGACTTCGCACGTGCCTCTGTAAACCATGTCGACACTTGCCTGCCTCCCTCCTTATACAGACACATACTTTCGTCATCTCCTTTCATTCTCTCTCATCTTTGCCCCTTGTCTCTTTCTTCCTCCGTCCATCGCCTCTTTTCATCGGCGCTTTGATATAGTGTTAATAACAACAATAAACCATTGGAATTCTCGCTTCTTCAATTCAACCGACTGGCGATCTACTTGATCATCAAATTACTTCCAATTTCCGGTTAGTTTCTTTCCGTTTTCATTCACTTTGTTATATCACAATTTGAGACTCACAGATGTTGTTTTGTTCAGCAAAATTTGTTTTAAGTAGATGTTAATTATATGGTGTAACTCTGGGGTATGGAATTATCTATTTCAGACTGATGCAACCCTATTAAATTTTGGATTCTCTGTTAGATTTTTTGTGTTTATTTCCTTTGATTAAATTTTGTTTAATTTGTTTGCGCACATTGGACTAATGGTATATGTATAATGTCAATTGGCAAAATTCATCATGCTTGCTAACGTATGGGAATAATTTACTAATTTTGTAGTTTGCCCAGGTTGTTCTCTAAGGGGTCACTAAATTTTTCGATACCTAATTGGCAAATTGACTAGTTTCTTATCCAGGAATGGTTGTACATTGTTATGGAAAGAGTTACATTTAGGCTTCTTTTGGCCAGACACTTGATGTCATTTTTATTTTAATAACTAATTTATGACTGAAATCTACTAACCTAGGAGTTATAACAAGCACCAGTTTTGTACGAATGCCAAAATTAGGAAGAAAAAAAATTTGATCTTTTATTTTCTTTAAGGTGAGGAAAATATAAATCCTAATGAATACTATTTTTAATAAGTAAAGAAGTGAACTTCAATAATTTTTAAGCTAATGTAGCATCTTAAAAGAAGCTTACAGTGAATTTGGATATATATTGAAAAACTAAGTGTTGATAGTTGACAAGTCCTTTTCAGGCTTCAAATATTTCATAGCGATGGAAGTTCATAATGTTCTTGTATATGTTCAAGAGTTATGTGGGATTAACCACAGACTAAATGTGTATATTTGGTCTGTTCATATATTTTACATTATTAGCAGCGGGAAGTTATGCAGGTAGTTTTATGATAGTAGAAGTAGTGGAAAACTGATAGGAAGTTATTTTAGTTGTAGGAAATTATTTTCTACTCGCTATCTACTTATAGGCAAGTACTATAATAATTTGGGACAGATTAGTGTTATTGATTATTGAGAAGTTCTATGTATTTTTCATCTTCCGTCTATGAATGCAAGGAACTCTGTTCAGACGCAAGGAAACTCTGTTGAGTAACCTCTAGCATCCTGTGGGAGGGCCAATCTCTGCGGAGATAAGGCTTCAAATTATCAATTTCATTGTTTCACATCTTTTAAAATTCTTGTCCAGCATGACTGCATCATAATGGTATCAAAGCCCTGTTTCTCTATTGATTTCTAAGTAGTGGGTGATCTTGGGTTTTTAAAAAACAAATAATGAACTCAAACTCTGATGGTTCATCTTCATCATAAAGAAAAACAGTCGCTGCCCATACTTTCTTTAAGCAATAACCAGTAACCAGCATTATCATCACCAATTTCAACTAACAGGCCAAGGCAATTTGTAGCCCCTTAGTCAGATCTGCTGCCCTTCACCCACTTCTGTTCTACCAAAAAAAGAACAGAGATTCAGCAAAATGTTCATCTCTCTCAGCCTACTGACCCGCTGGAAAAGGAACCCATCATCTCTACCAAAGCTTTCAACAAGTGCCGACTACTCCCAAGCAAACCAATCAGGCAAATAAACCTTCCACCACATCTGACCTGACGTCCGGCTGATCTGCCCTACAAGGAACAACCCTGTAGCAGCCCAGCAACTTCTGAAAAAAGGGGGTCAGCGGTCATCGCTGTTGCCAAAACCAACCCAAGCTCGTCGGAATACAAAAAGAATCACTGTTAGCTGTCATATCAGCCAGATTGCAGCACCAATAAATGTCAGTCTCCGATCAACAACGAAATTGTCCGTCTCTGTCAAATTCACTGGAGCAATAGTGCAATACTGTAACAAACTAATCGGAAAATATACGAAATAGAAAGGTGGAAGAAAAAGGAAAACTGCCGCGGCCGCCGAATCGAAAATATGAATTGAAAGCAGATGAATAATGGTACTTGAGTCACTTTGAGAAGTCATCCTAGACCACATCCTACTATTGGACATATTACAAGATTTTCTCGGTATTGGTAGCCTATTACTTCACATTCAAGGGCCAAGTTGTGCAGACGTTAATAGCTTGGATAGGATCTCATTTTGCTAGGTTTAAAAATTTAGAGGATAGCAGTTATGAATTATGAGCTCAATTTGTAAAGGTGATAGCTGGACCCAGTTCTAGAGCATGGTGGCTTGTTGAAGCTAATGTCTCAATGATTTTGTGATGAACTAAGCGGTAACCATCTAATCTACTGAAAAAAGAAAATAAATAACCCAGCTTCCTTCAATCTTGTTAAATTCCTTTTGAATGATGTCTTCCAGGCATGTTTGCATCTTTTTATAGTTTCTTGGGATTTATGGCTGCCTTCTGAGATGTGATATTTATGTTATTTATTCTAGTTTTGTTGATCTAGGCTCAGAATGTGTTCGCATGTTATTTATTTTATCTCTTGTTTGATTGTTGTTAAATCTAAAGCGAATTGCTCACTTTAATTTTTTTTCCTTTGTCCTATTGTCTTCTGTTTCTTTTTTACCTGGCAGGCTTGCTAAATATAAGGTTTAGTAATTGTGAGAATGTCTTCTCCAAGCAAGAGGCGAGATATGGATGTCATGAAACTGTAAGCATCTTATTTGCGATTTGTCTTCAACATTGATATACTCACTTCGATTCTGTATTATTTTTGCTGAAATAAACTTGTATTTTCATGTTTCTGTTATATACTATAAACTTTATTATTCTTGTTGCATGAGAATAATGGTTCGTACTTTTTGTTTTTGAACAGTTTAAGATTTTCCTCCATACAGTCTTAATATCATACTGATCTATTGTATTCATGATGTAGGATGATGAGTGATTATGCTGTGGAGCCAATAAATGATGGAATTAATGAATTTAATGTGGAATTCCATGGTCCTAAAGAAAGTAATGTTGTTTTCTCTATCCATTTATATTATTATTATTTGTAGCATGTTGTCAATTGTACCAGATACCGATTATCACTCGACAAGGGGAATAATTGCTTGGATGTGTATGTCTAGTCTTACAGACTCTTGATTTTAAACACTTGTAGATTTATGTTTTACGATTCCATAGCTTTGAAGGTTGTGGATGGTCAAAATCTATCACTTTTCCTTGTTATATCTAACAAAGTTTCTATTTCCCGGACAATTTTTAACATGAGGTCCTCCGTTGATGTAGAAGATTTTCTACCATCTTTTATTATTGATCTTTTTTTTCTGCAGATTTTTTCTGGATTACAATGTTTTCTGATTTTAGACTTTTGGTTGCCAAAAGAACAAAAATTACGTTGTTGAAAAGAAAACTGACATACCCTTTTAAAAAGTATGATTCACTATAATTGGTAATTTTTTACAACAAATTTTCCAGACTGCACAGGAATAGCCTTTTTCTTTTGTGCTTAATATTTCTGGGAACTATTGGTGTGAATGCATAAATTTGTTGGATATACCCTTTTCCATGTGGAATATGTGAACAGATGTTTCTCCAGTTGCAAAATCAGGTTGGTGGAGGTTCTGTAAACGACTTCACTGATTGCACACAAAAAATAATTTGTATTTTATTTTTTTTGAGCTGTGATTGTCCTGGCGATGCAAATTCATCTTGGTAGTGATTGTCCTTTCATTCTTTTGATAGAAAGTATGAACTTTTACCACTAGTTCAACTATTATATCATGGACAATTGTTTCAGAAATTCTGTCTCATACGAGTTCTGTATGGTAGGGAGTTATTTTTCTTCTCTTTACATTTTGATATTGGTTACCATTTAGTAATCATGATCACCTGGGCCTTTAAAGTTGCGTGAAGGTCTCTCTCCCCCACAACCAAAAACCTTGAGGAGAAAGGAAAATATATATTGTTCATGTTTGGCAATTAGTTTGATTGACTGCTTCCTTGACCTTGTTGTTGGATCTATATGAAAGGCGGAAACGTACGTGTACTCTATTCCACTTCTATCAGCAAGTTGTCATGTCCTATAACAATAAATTATATAATGCACTAAATCATTTTATTTTTATTGTCTAAAATATGTCTGCATAACAATATTTATGACAAAAGGTTTCCCTTTTAAATTATTCATATGTTCGCTAAAGTTTCTCATTCCATCTTATTGGTTGCAGGCCTTTATGAAGGTGGTGTGTGGAAAGTACGTGTGGAGCTGCCAGATGCATATCCTTACAAATCTCCTTCTATAGGGTTTCTCAACAAGATATTCCACCCAAATGTTGATGAGCTGTAAGTGCTTTTAACACAATTGGTTATTTGGCACATTCACCTTTTTATTTTCCTTGACTGCCTAGATGTGGTTGATCGACTTACGGGCAGTTCCTCCATGAGAAAATATAGTTCTTTATCCTTTTTATTTTGTTCAACAGTTTCGATAACATATTTTGAAAAAGTTTTGGGAGCTCAGTATTCTCTGATCTGAATGTGCTGAATGCATTTGCTAGTAATATTTTATTGGCTTACTTGATCTCATTTGTTTGGTTGCAGCTCAGGTTCTGTTTGCTTGGATGTCATTAACCAATCATGGAGTCCAATGTTTGGTAATTCTAAACATTTTTGAACAAATCATGTTTTCCTTCAATTTTTTCCAATGGGTAGTGTGACAATAGATGGGGTTACTTCCTGTATCAACCCCACTCTCCTCCCCACAAAAAGATAAAGAGGAAAAAGAGGAATAATAGAACAATGCAATAAAATATCTTATATAGACAAACAAGCACCCAAGCATGGACTAGCTAGGCCAGTCTTTTACATGAGTTTGCATATCAGCCGCAGGTCTCTTTATCGTTTAATTAGTGCTCTATGTTGGCAGTATGTTGTTAGGATCGCTCATCACCTTGTCTTATATTTATAATTTATTTATGTAGTTTTAGATTCAACACTCTTTTTTCAATGACTAGGAATATTTATGACTTCACTTGCATTGGGTTTTCACAACTGAAGCTTGGGGTGCCAAGAAACATAAATTGGCACATGTTGCACACAAAAGTAAATCAATAAATGTAAAATAAACCAAAGAGTTGGGACTTGAGATTTAAGACTGCTTTTTTGTTGAAAGTATAAATTTTGGCTTTAATTTCTTTTGGAAAAAGGAAAAGAAAAACTGAAAAATTATATGTTTTTTTTATCCCTTGCTAATTTTGAATATATTATCTGTGTTGGTTCAAGCCATAATTGGTTGTGTTTTTATTTCAAAACATCCACATGAAATGGATATAGAAGTTGTTTGTTAATACGTAGATGCTTTCAGCAGATCTCCATTCCTTGCTTTTCTAATGTTATATTGTGTGCTTGTTATGCATGACCTAGTTAGGGATCCAGCAATATCTTACTAGGGATATTTGGTGTGGCAGATCTTTTAAATGTATTTGAAGTTTTCCTTCCTCAACTTTTACTTTATCCAAATCCTTCGGACCCACTAAATGGTGATGCTGCTTCGCTGATGATGAAGGATAAAAAACAATATGACCAAAAAGTGAAAGGTGAGCTAATGAGCTCATTTCCAACCACTTCTCTTACAGAGCAACCAGCAAGTTGTTTGTTATGACAAATAGCTGACCGTGTTCCTTTTGATGCAGAGTACTGTGAGCGTTATGCAAAAAAGGAGAATATTACCAGCACCCCAGCAGAAGACAGTGAAGAAGACGTTAGTGATGATGATATCAGTAACGGAAGAAGTGCCTCTAGTGAAGACGATGTTGCCGGACATGCAGACCCATAAAAGGGGATAAAAAACAGTAGTGAACTTTTTATATGAACAGATTTTATTTTTTTCATGTTAGAATTTTATGTATCTTTTGTTTGCATGGATTTTATGGTTAGTTGCCTGTAAAATTAGAAAAGGCAGTTAGAGATTTGATACATGATGCCATGCATGTGTAATGAATATATAATTTGTGTCGACACGTTGTATAACTCGAAGATATGAAAATATGTTTCTCATCGTATTTGTTTTTCCTATCCCTTTTTGGCTAGACCTGAGTATATATAAAAGTAAAGTAACACGACAGATTGATTGTGGGTGGAAGGGAAGGGGCAGCCAAAAATCTATTCCTTATATATACGCAGAATAATATGCATGGGCTTCTGCATACTAGTTTTCATTCAGCAGGCCAAGGATATTTTAGCTATGATGCTTAAACAGCTGAAGCAGGAGACGGACAGAGAATGGAATATTGCACGAGAAGAAAATTGGTATGGCAGATTTGATAGTTGTTGAATTTGGTAGATTTAAATTATCTGAGGAAACACTGTTTGGTAAGTAATATCGTTATCCTAATTCAACCCTTCTTTTGCAGAAGTTATTATTCGCAGTTAACATATATAAGCTTAGTATCTACTTAAGAGATTCAAAACATAATTGCAATAATAAGCCACCCGAGACGCTAAAGAAAATGCCCTATAAATTCTGTTAATATTATCTGACTAAACCTTTTGCAGACTATGGCATTTTGATTTTCGAACTACTCTTATACCTCTAGTGAATCAACCTGCCTTCACTTTGATACATAACTTGCTACCTAACTTATGCTCATGTTTTTTTTGCAGAAGCCAATTAATTATTCATTTGTTTATATGTCGAAGCTATAACAAGAGGTTTATATTGGCCACTAAACATACATTATAACGTAAGATAAGAATGCTTTGTTGCCTAAACTGTTGTAGATCAAACAAAAAAAGGAATAATGCACAAAACTATAGCGAATCTAGATATTAAATAAGTTAATTGATGTTCGATAATATCATCATCCAAATTCTGACCCATATTTTATGATTATATGGTTCACCAGTTTTACATAATCCAAACAGAAAATGAAGAGGATTTATTCATCAGATAGCGAGGCAGGGCATAATTTTCTTAGTTTAATCCGAATGTCCACACACGTAAAATACAAAGCACCCTCTATTATAGTACCCGCCAATAGGCAATAAATTAAACTTATCATTAAACAATCTACAAAATGAACATTGTTATTTCCTCCTAAACAATATTCATATCTTGAACTTTCAGAGTTTTCTCATTTTGAGTGTGAATTGCTGAAAATGAATCAAATTCCCATATGGGCCATTTCATTCCTTCTTCTTTTGCATTCAACAAGATCTGATTATGTCAAAACTGCATTGCTCAAATTTATTGTAGAACTTACCAACAGCAATGAAATTCCTAATCCCAGCTGGGGTTGGAATTCAAGCTCTGATCCTTGCAAGAATAACTGGAAGGGTGTCAGTTGTGATAACCGGACTTTTGAAGTACAAGGACTCGATTTTGATGGCTTGAATTTTCTTGGAACTTTTGATCCAAGTATTCTTTGCAGTGTCCAATCTCTTGCTGAATCTCTTAATGTCATTAGTCTCGATGACAACAGTGTTAATGGAGATAATCTTGATGAGATTTCAAGCTGCAAATATCTCACTCGGTTGCATTTACGTGGAAACAGATTCTCTGGCAGCCTTCCGGATTCTATGTCCAGATTGAACAATCTCAAAGTACTTGAAATCTCTAACAACAACTTTTCTGGTGCCTTGCCTAATTTGGCTAGGATACCGGGCTTGATAGAGTTTCTAGCTCGAGGCAATGAGCTTTCAGGACCTATACCAAAATTTAATTTTTCCAACTTTTTGAAATTTGATGTCTCCTCAAACAATTTCTCTGGTCCTATTCCTGAAGGTGGCTCTCGATTCCCAGCTAGCAGCTATGGTGATAACCCAAATTTATGTGGCGATCCGTTGGCAAACAAATGCCCGTCAGAACCCTCAGATTCAGAAGAATCAGAAGACACGAAATCAAATCGTGGATTCTCCAGTGATCAGATTATCATGTTCTTGGGCTATTTTCTTATAGGCTTGGTTGCGGTGCTTCTCATTGTGTTCAAGTTTTGCAGAAAAGGGAAGAAAAAAGACGAGAAAGTAATTGTCGCAGGTGAAATGGTAGCTGCAGTTGATGACAGCAGCATGAAGCAAGCTAGTACTGTCTCGAGTGACTATCAAAGTGTCGCGAGCAAATCAGGAGTATCGTCTGCTTCAGCTGAAAGTGGAGTAACTGTTTCGTCATCTTTAGTAGTTCTAACTAGTCCAGAGGTGAATGGCTTGAAATTTGAGGAATTATTAAGGGCGCCGGCAGAGTTGCTTGGGAGAGGAAAACATGGTAGTGTTTATAAGGTGATATGTGAAGATCAAGGACTGAATTTGGCTGTGAAAAGGATTAAGGATTGGACAATATCTAATGACCATTTCAAGCAGAGAATGACGAGGTTAGACCAAGTGAGGTATCCAAATGTGTTGCCACCTATCGCCTTCTACTGCTCCAAACAAGAAAAGCTTATTGCCTATGAATATCAACCCAACGGAAGTCTCTTCAAGCTTCTCCATGGTAACTTTATTCCACCATTTCATTTCCCTAAATTAGTTGCTTTGTTTAATTTTTTTTCCCCTTTTTCATTCATTATTCTTTTATCAATTGACCATAAATTCTATCTAATCAGGCTACCCTAAAACCCCATAATCTCCTAATTCTTGACATACATGAAGACTTTACCAATTCTCTGTTTTTTACTTAGAAAACATTTTTCTGAAAAAGTTTTATAGAAATTTTAAGGGGTATGATATGAGATTCAGAGAGGAATCAATAGAAACCAATGAACATGTTAACTTAGGGGCATTGTTGCTAAATTCTAATTGTTAATCATTGAACATGTTAACTTAGGGGCATTGTTGCTAAATTCTAATTGTTAATCATTAAGTCTTGCTGCACTATTTTGTGGGATAAATCTGAGGTATATCTGTAAATTACAGGAGAACAAGTGAACCAAGCCTTTGACTGGAGCAGCAGACTTGGTCTAGCAGCCACCATTGCAAAGGCCTTAGCTTTCATGCATGAAGAGCTCCATGAAGAAGTAATCGCCCACGGAAACCTGAAATCCTCCAACATTTTACTGAACCAAAACATGGAGCCATGCATCAGCGAGTATGGCCTAATGGTAGAAAATCAAGAACTTTCAATAGTCTCCAGTGTAAACAGCTTCCTAGCCACACAACAACAAGAACAAACTGATGATCAAAATACCGCATTCAAATCAGACATTTACGCGTTCGGGGTAATTCTACTTGAGATGCTAACAGGAAAAGTAGCAGCAGTACAAAACAATGGAATGGACTTGGCCAAATGGGTTGTTTCAGTGGTTAGGGAAGAATGGACTGTGGAAGTGTTTGATAGAAATTTAATTAGAGAAGGGGCAAGTGAAGAGAGGATGGTCAATTTGCTGCAGATTGCAATCAAATGTGTTAATCGGTCACCGGGGGCTAGGCCTAGCATTAGCCAAGTTGCTCTTATGATTAATACTATCAAAGAGGAGGATGAGAGATCCATGGATGTTTCTGAAGTGTTGAACTTGTGAAGGAGATAATTTTTTATTTTTTATTTTTTCTTCTTATTTGAAGTATGAGAAATTAAACCAATACATCCTGATTCCTGATCAGTTTGATTATGTAGAATTTCTAATTTTCAAGAAATGTCGTAAAATAATAGAACTCCATCCATTTTAAAATTGAAATACATCTGAAAACTCACGAATTTTTATGAATTTTTATTTTTTTATATATAAAAGAAAGGTATTCCTAACATCTGTTAGAAATGTGGGAGTAGTCCAAGTGACATAATGGTATTCACTATATCAAGAATAAAAATAGTAGCATGTTAAAATTTTCACGTTATTTTTTAGTACAAAAAATTAAGACAAACAAAAATAAATAAATATGAATTATCTCTAATTTTGAAACTAAGGAAACAGTAGTATGGAGAAATACAAATCTTTTAAAGAAAAAGTTTTAAAAAAGAAAACATCTAAAGGCAGCAACAAATCCAAATTAGTTATAGCATGATCTGAAAAAAGAGGAGACAAATGCAGTATATTTCAAAGTTTCAAACACCCGGACCCGGTTGTGTTGATGGGCCCAAACTTCTCTATTGGATACGCAGAGGCATCCACCATTCATGAAATGGGTGTAGACCCAATAAAATTAGGTTATACTCCATATTTTAATGTAGCCAGTTGAGAATGCTCGCTAACACTTGGCCCGATATAATAATCATGAACGAAGTTTAAGGTAATTGCAAGTTAAACTAGCTATATTATGAAATTTTAACCAAAGTACTTGTTTAAATTATTATCAAATAAGAACCCCTTTTAGAACTCAGAGAGAGAGAGACAGAGAGAATAATTAATGAAGCTTAATCCAACATTCCGAGGGTGGAGGGCTTAGGCCCGAAGACTATTTTATCCCCATTTAGTACAGTAAGTTGTACAATATAGAATAATGTTATATTTTTAGGATATTATTAGAGTAGTTATTATAATGTTAAAATAATAAATATTATTAAAATTTTAAAATATTATTAAAATAAATATAAAAATATCACAGAATATATATTTACTAGGGAAACATAAATATTGCTGCCATCTATCTACTCTCTAAATTTGCACCCCACAATTTAGTCTATCCAATAAAATAAAATCCATCCCCCCCTCTATTTGCTTAGGTAAATAAGCACTGAATGTTAATCAGAATCTACATCTGTGCTGGCGCCCCGCTGTGATCAAGAAATCCACTAAATGCATGTTCAAGTATTATAAACGTAACACTATTCACACTCTGACTTAATCATCTTCTATATATAAAGTGGGGTGGGGTGACGGCCAGCATTTTCCCTCCCTTTATACAGTTTTAAAAACTTCTTTTTCAACCCTTTTATTTTAATGTTATTTTCTATTTTATCCTCCAACTTTCATTCTTTACATCTCCTTATTTTATTACGGAATGCCTTACCGGCTTTGCTACCGGATAATTTTAAGCATATAAAGGGGGAAAATTTTATCATTAAATTATCATTTTTAATCTTAATATTTAAAGATAATAATATTACATAAATTATACATGCATCTAGCGTGTTTCAAGCGCTATATAAGAGTACATTTATTTTTCTTCTTCTTATTTTATTTATCAAATTAAAATTTTAGCTCTTAAAATTAAATAGTATTACATAAATTACATTCATAATGAATATGAACGTGAGCGTCATAGACTAGTACATAATAAATTGCAATGTGTCAATAGTGCCAACCTATAAATATACATATCCAATTTGTATGGTTGATTTTATATGGAACAAGTATGTGTCTAACTTGTCAACTTTTCAGCCTACTCGGTGAGTAAAACTTTCGAATCTATGCCAGGCCCACCCTCCATGTGGTACTTTTACACTTACAGTTGACCATTTAACCACGCAAAACAAGGACGCGTGGAATATATCAAACGCTGTCTCTTTTGGAAGACTCGTCACTTTGGGAACTAGAAAAGCAACTATTGTCAGTGCCAGCCTTTGGCTTCTATAGTTGTTTCAGTTCCAAATTTTAGAGAGAAATAGACAATTACCTCTCTCTCTCTCTCTCTCTCTCTATATATCTATATATATCTCTTTTTCACTTCCATTTCTCCATCTCTAGTACAAACACAGATTCTATCTTAATTTTGCATATGTACATATTTTTGTAGTATTATCTTGTAGAAAGAAGAGAACAGATCTTCTTGGTTATTTTTTTTATAAAAAAAAGGATTTTGATTTCCTCTCGAAAGGCCTTGTGTGTTAGGGTTTTGCTGCTGCAGCAGAGAGGGTCCATAGCAAGAACTTTCTTCAAAGAATACATTAATGGTGACATCAAGGTAGGTGAAAGACTCAACCCTCAACACTTCCTATGTTATATTATTTCATTATTGCACATTCAGTGACTTGGGTTTCTACCTGAAAGCAATAAAGATTCAGTTCAGTAGTATTTTATTCTGATGCCTCTATTTTCTCTCAAATCTGAGGGCAAAAGTAGTGACCCAAAAACATTATTTAGGGCTTTAATCAATTGAAGATTTAAATGTTTGTTTTTGGTTTCCACATCAAAAAAAATGACTTGGGATCTGATATATGGGAAAGGACATAGTTTCTGAGTGTACCCAGATAATTTGTTCAATGTCAGAGTTGAGAGAGCAAAAATGGCTTTTTGAGCATGCCCACTTGAAAATGTCTTGGATTCAATATCAAATCAAGCAGAAAGATGGAGTCTTGACATATCCACCTCCTTTTTCTCCTTCAACGTCATCTCCATATAGTGGCACTGGTACTTTTCATAAAGAAACACCATCATCTGGCACTAGAATTAGCCCTGCTGTACTTTTCATTATAGTAATTTTAGCTGTTCTATTTTTCATATCTGGGCTTCTTCACTTGCTTGTTAGATTTCTCACAAAACACCAATCTTCTACATCATCTCAGTCAAATAGATACCCTGAGATTTCTAGCTCAGATGCTCTTCAAAGACAGCTACAACAATTGTTCCATCTACATGACTCTGGTTTGGATCAAGCTTTTATTGATGCTTTGCCTGTGTTCATGTACAAGGAGATTGTGGGCCTGAAAGAACCTTTTGATTGTGCTGTTTGTTTGTGTGAATTCACTGACAAGGATAAATTGAGATTGCTTCCCACTTGTAGCCATGCTTTCCACATCACTTGTATTGATACATGGCTCCTTTCGAACTCATCATGTCCTCTTTGTAGAGGCGCCCTATTCAGTCCTGGGTTCCCAGTTGAAAATGCAATGTTCGATTTTGATGATCCAAGAGAAGAGGGGTTCCGTGGTAATAGAAGAAATGGGTTCTCTTCCAATCAGAAAACTATTGAAATTGAGGAAAGTGTACTTGAAAAGGTGGTTCTCCCTGTGCGGCTTGGTAAATTCAGAAAGTTGATGGATGGGGTGGACCAGACCGGAGGGGAGACTAGTAGCAGTAATTTGGATGCGAGAAGGTGCTACTCAATGGGTTCATATCAGTATGTGGTTGGTGATACAAGCCTTGAGGTGGCATTGAAGAATGAACGTGATAGTGGTGATGTGAAGCTTTTGAAAAGCAAAGAATGTAACCAGAATCCGTTGGATGATGGGGACGATGAAGGGAAGAAGATTAATATTGGGACAAAAACCGACAGCTATTCTGTTTCAAAGATATGGCTCTGGTCTAAGAAAGGCAAATTTGCAAGTTCTTCAAACACTCAAGTGGATTATCCTTCATCTCTTGATACGGAGCTTCCTTGGATGGGGGAAACACATGGTAAATGAAAGTTTTATCTTATTTTTTTGATTGATTATAGGTCAATTGATCGGGCATTCGAGCTTCATGGCATTGGTTTTATCCCTTGTATCGGTAATTTTTGAGATGGCTTAGTCTAGAACTGCATTGATATTTCTACTGCTTGGTAGATGTGTGTAGCTCATCTTTGGGTCAAACCTTCTAATTTGTGGTTTTAAGAATATTCCACCCATCCATTTAATTGGAAAAATAGTTTTTATATGTAATTATGTTTTGATTTGGGGACAAATTTCTAATTTGTTCTTTCTCATTGAAAGAATCTTTGAATAATATTGGCTGATTTAGCTTATATCGTCGTTAGCGGCCCCCTAGGTAGGTCACTTGAAATTTGAATGTGTTGGGGACATATTTGTGGGGGTTACACCAAGTCACCAACCGTAGAAGCACCGCCTACCAAAACAAAGGCACAAGGCCTTTATTACTATATCTATAAATTTGGCAAAATGTGAGAAATTGTTGGTTTGGTAAAAAAAAATTACCGCAATAAATTCTGACGGTAGATGTTATTGGCCTTGATAAATTTTCTTCAACAAAAATTAGTACTCTGATCTTGTCCACGTATTACACTTCTCCTATAATGATTCTATCCTTCGGTTACAACTTGTCTATCCTAAGATTAATTCAATTATTACATTATAATCACATACATTAATTACAGTAAAATAAAATTCTTTCAAATTTGTTCATATGATTAAATCAGACAATAATAACACACACACGCATATGTATATAATTGGTTTATAGATCTTTTGAAGAGTTGTACAAATAATTTCTTTTTCTTTATAATAATCAGCATTCAAAATGCAATAAAAATAAAAATAAATCCCTAGACATGAACAACATAAATTAACCTATTTGTAACCGTTGTTTTTAGATATTAATAACATTTAAAATGGAATATTAATATTGTGAAATAAAAAGTTAATACTAATACTATTGAAATCTTTTATATTTCAAATGGTCCTAGAAATGGATACTATATATAGGGATGCGTATTTGGGATTTTACATAATATTAAAGTTCAATGTGCAAAATACTAGATAGTCAAGAAGCCATAATTTAAGAATTGTAAGTTATTACATTTGAAGCAACCAATGTGTCTAAATTTTATGAATTCCATTACTATGTTAGAGGCATGTAATTTGAACATTTTAAGTTATTTTTATCTCTTGTATCGGCAAGACAAGTTTTAATTACAACTCATATCTTGATTTTCTCGTATATTACAAAAAAATGATCAATGACATGACTGTTAGTTAGTGGACATGCATCTTCTCACGGAGCATGCAAAAAAATATTGCTCACGAATTTTATAGTAAATTTGCTCAAATGTGTCGAGTATTTGAAATAGTGGTTTATTGTTTTGACTTATTTTTTTCATGTATATAATAAATATATATATATATATACACACACACATATATATATTATACGGACTAGACAACCTGATCTAATACAAGATGAAGCTAAATTGTACTCTATTGTTGTTTTACAGGAATTTAATCTTGAAACTATAATACAAATCTATACAATCAGGCATGAGAATGTAGAGAGAGTTTTGAAGCATGCTTACCATGCAAGTATGAAAAAATTAAAAGAAAAATAATTAAAGCTTCTATTAGTAATTTTGTTCGACAGTAATGGGGATTTGTATGGTATGGTATTTAGAAACTTGAATTGTTTTACTAATTTTGAAACTGAAAATATATATTCTTTAACTTACAACGTATATTTATTTATTTGTTAATTTTAGAACATCTGAAAAGAATATGTGAAATTGGTCTTGGTTTGATTTTTCAATACTATTTGGCAAAACATATCTTTAAGATTAGCAAGCAATACTTGGCCAATGTGTTGCTGAATATTAATGTTAAGGTGACGTTTGATCTTGTAGGTGTGGATTCAAAATTCTTGTATATAATATATAAAGACACAAAATGAGGGCAATTGTTGGTTGATTTCAGGAATTACAGTTAATATTTATTTGTTAGCTATTTATTGTGTCAAATCAAATAAAATTATGATGAGAACTAAAACACACTTAAATAATAGGTTGTTACATATTTAAAATTTATTATTCATAAATAAAATATAAATTGCATCAATTTTAAATAAATAAATATATATATATATAAAATCACAATTGATTCAGTATTAAATAAGAAGTGCATTTTCATATGTTTAACAATAAAAAAATATAAATATAAAGAATTTGAGATAGTTTAGTCATTTATTGTCTTTCAAAAAAAATACATGAATAAATAAATATATTTTTATTTTATTAGATAAAAATATACAGCACAATGAGTATTGGATGTATGTATATGGTAACAATTTCTATTCAACCCTTAATGTATATGTAGTTTAGAGAAATAAAATCCTCCACCGAGAACTTTAGAGTAGTGACCATTTTATCTCTTTTCTTTCCATCCTTTTGTCCATTCTTATGGGATAATGTGAGGCCAGCACCATCTTTTTAGTTGGGACACAGTGATGGTGGGATCCATGATGGCATTTTCAGAAAATTTGCCTCTCGTGATTCAAAAATGGTTGGTGGTGGTTTTGATTTGGTCTTGGTGATGTGCCTCTAATATTAATTTCTTTTTGCCTAAAGGTACGTGGGACATTTTAGTTTAACCAATCTTTGTTTTGTGCAACTTTTGATAAACAAAGTCATGTGCTGACCGGTCTCAACTCTCAAGTTTACTAGGCTCTAGATAACTTGCCGTATGCAGCATGGCCAAAATTTCAAGACAGTAAGAGAGATAACACATGTGCGGAATAGTATACTGATGGAGGATCAAGGAAAGTCTGAACGGCCCATTTTCACCCATTAAGAGATATAATAAACATATACTGCTTGCTATTCAATCCAGGCATTATCTGCGTCCAGATTTTAGTCAACGAACATGTGCATCCATAAACCAAGAGGTCCCTCGCTCCCTCCCTCCCTCCCTCCCTCCCTCCCTCCTATTTATTTATTTTTTATTAGTTAACTTCTTTGAGAGATTTTATATTATTTGTTTGAGATTTTATAAATTCTAAAAAATATTAATTACTTAGCTTTCATATTATTCTAGTTATTAAAAACGTAATTGTTTTTCTTACATAATTTATTTTAAAAATAATTATTTAATAAGCTCATTGTTCTCTGTTTTTAATACAACGGTAGTATTAACTAATATTGATTCAATAGACAAAATATTTATTATAATTATTAATTTATGTGCTCACATTTAAAATGATAAGTTAGTTTTACAATCAGGAGTAGCAATTTGAAAGTATGTTTTTAATTATTTTTAGATGTAGCGTAGCCGCATTTAGATATTCATGGGTTTTAATTACCGCAACGGATGGCATCAATTCATGGTGGCCACATTCAGTGGCGCTCAACTCTATAACTGTCGGTGTTGGGGACAGACAGAGGGAATGACGAGGAAACAGAAAGCAAAGCAAAGCAAAGCGCACGCATTATTATTTGGGAAAATTACACTTTTTAATACATTTTTAAAAAAAAATACAATAAAAGTGTATCCAAAAAATATTTACATAATTAATAAATGTTCAATATTTTATTTACAAAATTAATACATTACTCACTTTATCCCTTATAATAAATTACTTTTCAAAATTCAAATTTCAAACACCCACCCACCTACCCACCTACCCTCCTTCTCTCTATTTACTCCCGTCCCGTCCCATCCTGAGACCTGAGTTCTTTGCCCACTTTTAAAATTCTTTTATTATTTTCTCTCTCTTCCTGGTTGCTACACATTTGCCTTTATCCTTGCCCACCATTATTTTGGGCCTCCTCCTTCTCTCTAAGCTTTCTTTGTTCTTCATCTTCCACACCCGCCTTTATCCTTGACCCAAGAAGTGAACCTCTGTAAAATATATGTGGTTATGTCTCTTGGATTATTCCAATCCCAAATCCTAATCACCCTCCTTTTTCTGGTAAATGTCTCCATTAAGAAGAGAAATCCGAAGCACATGTCGGTGATTTCCACGGTTGAAATGCAGTTTTGTCTTAATACAATTGGTAACCAAACTTTCATACCGAGGTAACCAAACATTCATATCAAGGTAACCAAAACGGTGCTCTGTTTTTAAAACACAATCTGCAGGTTTCTGAATGTAACCAAACACTAGTATGGAGGTAACCAATTCTTAAATGTATGGATACCTTTTGTATTAAATGTTGGTTTCCTTTGTTTTAAGGTTGAATACCTTTTGTATTAGGGGTTTGGTTACCTGTGTATTAAGAGTTAGTTACCAGTGTATTTAAGGTTTGGTTACCTCTGTATTAAGGGTTGGCTACCTTTTGTATTAAGGTTGGTTACCTTTGTAGTAAGGTTTAGTTACTTTTGTATTATGAGTTGGTTACTCTCCTTCTTAAATCCTTTTCCATTACGACGACACAGCCACCGCTGTCCACCGTTTCCCAGCCCTCCCTAAAGCCACCAGTGAGCTTCTCATCGGCTTCCTGAATGCGTAGTAATTAATTTTTTCGGACAGTAAATTCAGGTAACCAAACACTAGTATGGAGGTAACTAATTCCTGAATGTGTAGTAACTAATTTTTACGTGCAGTAACTATAGGTAACCAAATACAGTCAGTAACCAAACCTTCATATCAAGGTAACCAAAATCTTAGGTTACCAATTTATTTTTGAAAGTGATGCAGTTGGTAGCCAAACCTTCATGCAGCTGGTTGCCAAACCTTCAGACCAAAGTAACCAATTCAGTTTTATTAGGTTACAAATTTATTTTTAATGTGATGCAGTTGGGATGATGAAGATAATGATGAAGGTGAGACGGTGGAGGAGGATGATGAAGGGAAGACGGAGATTCGTGGCGGCGTAGGCGGTGACGAAGATGGTGAGGAGACGGCGGAAAAATATGATGAAGAAGATAAAGATGGTGAAGAGGCGGCGGAGGCGGTGATTTTGCAAGTTGTTTTTCATTCTTTTTTATTTGAATTTTGTATTATGAATTTATTTTTGTTGTTAGATCCCAAAGTTGCTGCAGTTATGGAGGGATTTGTTTAGTTTGATCATTTTGTTTGGTTTTGAAAATAATGGTAACTGCCGGATATAGCAGTATCCCCTTATTTTAAGGGTTTTAAAGATATGTGGTGTAATTAATTTTTTCTAGTTATACTCTTTTTTATAAATATTTTATTTGTACACTAATCTTGTAATTTGTTACTAATTGTTGTATATTACTGTAAAGAACCCTTATTATTTCTTTCAAAAAGGGGATGGATGGATAGAATCATAAGTATGTTATCCAATAGTTTTAATACGCGCCTATCATCACAAACCAAGTTGGGCCAAAACACTTCTTTTTGGGTGCGAAGCAAGGCCCAATCAGTACAGAGAAATTCTTATTTTGATGAACAATTGCCACACAAAAAAGAAAAAGTTACTGTAATATCCACAGCTCCATACTGATCCTCAATTCCTCCCCTCGTTACACAATCTCGCTTTTCCTTCCCTAAAACCAAAGTTAAATTAATTAAAGGAATTAAATTTCAAATAATAGAAGGCAAAGTCATCTCTTCCTCCTCATGTGAACGACGTCGCATCATCCTTCCCCAAATCCACCGACGACGTCGACTTGACCGATGTCGGAATCGAAGCATACCTCAATGAGAAATCACGACGAAGGCGATCATCGTCTAGATCAGCATTCTCACCCGGACCCTCGTCAAAATTCAGCGAGTAACTCAAGGGGTCGTATTGGAATTTCCCCTGCTTGGTAGGCCGTCCCTTGTTAAACTGGCGAATGAAGGTCTTCCATTTTGGGCCGGCGACGAGCTCGGACCACTCCCTCATTTTCAATAAAGGCTTGGCCCACCAATGGCTATCTTCCTTTTCCTTATCGACCGTCGGGATTCGTCCCCATAATCGGGATTTGGGCCGATGATCGGACCTGAAACAGGGAATCCAGAAACAACAGCCTCTGTCGGCAAAAGCAATCTCTTGAATTTCTTCATTGGAATTCGGGTCGAGATTTGGGGACATTTCTATGGAAGTTTGTGCCATCATAGCGAGAGAGAGAAAGAGAGAAAGGGAGAGGAATTGGAAGAATAAGAAGAATTACAAACCCTAACCCTGATCTATTTTTCTCTCCTCCTCTTTCTCAGTTCTCCCTCGGCCTCTCTCTCTTTCTGTCGTAATATAAATGGAATGGGGATTGTAACGGCAACTACAGTTGGTGCTACTTAGCTGTCAGCCAGTCAACAAATTCTATATGATTGCTCTCCACTTGCCTTGTGCCACGTCAAAATTAGTCAACCAAGTATGTTGATCGTGGCAAGTTATTGTTGGTATACTACTTTGGTTTATACCGTGGCACGCGGCTTAGAGAAGTATATCCTGGTTTTAAAACCCCCCTTAACGTTACACTCGAATTTTCATTTTGAAAAGCTTTGCGTTGCCATTGAAAATGTTACACTTTTATTACAAATAAATACGTCAATGGTCATTATGTCTAATCGCGATATAGTTAATTGTTTTTTAACTGTTGTTTGTGTTTTAATTTTAAGGTTATGCTCTCATCTTATTCTCTTTTATGTTTCGATTAAATTGAATAAGTAAAGATTAGAATGGAATAATTTATTAATATAAAATAAAAAAATTGTGTTCGATTATAATATTGAAACATAATGAATTATTCTTATTTTTTTAAAATTTGTAAATCTTATTTTTTGACGGAGAGTATAAAATAACTCATTTCACTCATCATTTTATTCTTTCATCAATTTTATTTTTTTAATCCAAATATATTATTAAAACTAGCAAATAACACAGTAATCCCTCGTATGCATATCTAAAACTATAAATGTCAAAATATGTTTCTTAATACGTGAGGTGTGAGGGACTAATATGTCATTTGCTAAACTTTAGAACATAATATGGAGCATAAATCATTAAAATTAGAATTCAGAGCTTAAGTCATTTATAAAAAAAATTATAACTTAATCAGACGATGAGATTGTTTGCCAAAATGACTAACGCAGGATTACAAATAGGCCACTGAAATGAAACGTAAATGAGCTATTATAAAAGAAACGTAAATGAGCAAAAAGGTGTTATTATTAACTTTTATGAAGCTATTATAAAAGAAATTAGAAAGAGGTTCAGAATATCTTGAACATAATATACGATTAAAAAAGATACGATATAGTATGATCAATTAGAAACGAAGTACTCTCTAATTGGGATCATCACCCACCCAACTCCAGCCTGACACCCGACGCCCTGCTGTATAAATAAAAGTGAGTTCTGTAAATTAATGGATTAATTAGGAGAATCCGAATCTATAACAGACGGTGTCACGGTGGTAGGAGGATGATATTCCAAATGATACTTTTTGTGTGCGTGAAATTAGTTATTTTGTTGTTGAAAAGACAAATGATTAGCATTGATGAAGAAGCATCATTAATTTTTTATCATATACAGGTAGTACAGCTAGTTTCTTTACAATAATATATATATATATATATATATATAGAAAAATATATATATACAACTTTATAATATACAATCGGCTATGACAATGATTTTTTTAGACTATAGTGTCAGTTGAGCGACGATTTTTTTAGACTATAGCGACTGTTCAACTGTCATCATAACCTAAAAAAATCATCGCTATAACCGACTGTACACTAAACAGCTGTATATATGTATATGTGTATATATATATATATATATATATATATATATATATATATATATATATAACTGTATAGTATATTGTCCCATTAACAAAGCAGGTATGGTTGATGCCAAATGGAAAATGGAAAATGAAAAATGAGATGGATAAGGAGAATTTTTTATTTTTTTTATAGGAAACTATAAATCTGTCCTTTTATATTTACACGGTTTTGTAATATATATTATAATTTTTGCAATGACATAACCAAAGTTTTATTTTTTTATATTTTATAAATTTGTCCCATCTTATCGATTTTGAGCATTTTATAATGGGCAAATTAGTTCATACAATTAATTATATTTGTACATTAATAGTATTCTAACATTAGTAATTGATAATATATGATTTGTTATAAAAATTAATTTATTTGATATTAATAAGTTTCTAACATTGGCAATTGATAATATATCTAACATTAATAATATTTGTACATTAACAGTATTCAACATTAATAATTTGTAAAATATTAACAATATTTTTAATGTTAATAATATTTCTATATTATAATTTTTTTTAGAATTAATTATTTGTAAGTTAATAGTTTTATAATTAATAATATCTCTTGACATTAATCGTTATACTATCTAATTTTAATGGTATTTATACATTAATAGTATTCAACATTAATAATGTGTTTAATGTTAATAATGTTGTATGTTATATTTTTTCTTAGAATTAATCATTTTTAAGTTAATAGTTTTATAATTAATAATATATCTTAACATTATTAATTATACTAGCTAAGTAAATAAGTATCTGTTAAAGAAAGTCAATAGTTAAAAATATTATTATGAGTTTTGAATAGTATTATCTATTAGTCGTCTAATATTTTGCCCTTCAAAATCGCACATGTTTTTTTACATCTGGGTCAAAATCGGTTAGGGGCACCCATTTACAATAAATTAAAATTTTAGTTATGACATTATAAAAATTAAAATATTAATATATATAGCAAAATTGTATGTAAGAGGATAATTTTGCAGTTTACCCGTTTGTTTTTAATGTGTGATAATTCTGTGATGCTCTTGAGTTTGGTAATCTTAAGTCCTACGCATTTTCATGTTCATTTTCAGTTTTAAATGCTTTTTAATATAAAGTGTGTAAAATAAAATGTACTCTTGTGTCCCATAAAAAGATTTTATCATATCTTATATTTAATTCACGAAATTTTAAAATTTGAAAATAATATAATTTATGTAAATTTAGAAAGCAAATTTTGTAATTAATAATATTTTTTGACTTACTTACAATGACTACGATTAAATAAAATACAAAAAAATATATTTATATTAATTTTATAGTATGATTTTGCAAATTAACTTAAAGAAATGTAACAATTAGACCGCTTTTGATTTTTATTTTTATTTTTTGAAAAAGAGGGAGCACTACAAGAAAAAGGTGTATCAGTAACCGCTTATTAGCGATCGACCGAATACAGTCGCTAATATCCGTCGCCTATATTTTGGTCACTAACATACGTATCAGCGACGGACAATAGCGACCGAAGTTCCAGCGACCGACAATGACGATCGACGCAATCTCTAAGCTGAGTCATCACATATGTTAACATTCGCCACGTGTAGCGACCACTAATAGCGACCGATATCAACGACCGATGAGAAAATTATCAACGACTGAATTTTGAGATAAACAGAAACTGAATAGCGACCGGTTATTAGCGACCACTATTAGAGGAGTGATTATTCCATGCCCCTGGGGCATGGATGAATAGTATGCTCCCCCTCTCACATGAGGGTGGGCTCCGCGCGTTGTGGTACGGATCCCACCGCGTGTGGAGCCCACCCTCATGTGAGAGGGGGGGCATACTATTCACCATGCCCCAAGGGCATAGTATAATTTTTCCTATTAGAGACCAAATTCGGTCGCTGATTATTGTAAAAAAAAAATATATTATTTTTTTCGATTCTCATAAATTTCTTTACCTATCAAATACATCCCAACACAACACAATAGATATATAAACAATCTCATTGAAATCTCCAGCCAAATATCAAATTCTAACCAAATGAAATAACATACATTCTAAATAAACATAAAACCAACATCTAATCCAATCTTGGTACATAAATATATACAATAGGATACAAATCCGACCGTGCATGAGTTATACAATAAAATGAAGAAAATAAAAAAGCTAAGAGCAATATGTAGCTCGCCAAGTTTCATCGATCTAGCTAACTGTCACGTTTCTGTAACAAAAAAAGACACATGTTCAAGATAGTATTATTGACTAATTAATTTTGGTGCATTAAGTAATAATGTTACCTTATTTTGTTCAGTCTCCTTTTCCTGATCCGATTCACTTGTTGTTTATCGCCATCGCATTCGCTAATGAATCAAAATTCAAGGCTTTTAAATAATTTTACAACTGACGCAAAAGTAGTACACAAATCTAGAAGTATCGATTAGTCCTCTCTCTAAATCCAAGATCTCTCTCATTAACGATCGAGATTTTAGTTTGTTCATGCAGTAGACGAATTTAACCCAAATCACTGTATTGATTAGAGTCTTGCGGCACGAGTCCTATTGGTATATAGTGCCACTACATGGTGTAGTTGGCATATTCTCAATCATTTATGTTTTATTGGTATTATGTTTTATATACTCTATTCATTATATAAAAAGATATTCATTTACAAACTTTATAATATTAAAAATATATTTTGTTATTAATTTAGAGTTTTGGATAAATTTTGATAGAAATTATAAGGAAAAAATAGAGAAATGATAGATCGAAGATGAAGAATTTTTTTTTATAATTCATTTCATATCCATCTTCGTACAGTTTTCTGCCTTAAGCCTAATTAATACATGACTCAATATTAAGAATGAAGATTACAGCTACACCCTTAATTTTATTTTAGACTAATGATTTGATCTCCACCATTGAATCACCAAATATACCCTACTAAAATAATTCATAACATATTTTTATTCGATATAATCTCAAATAATAATAAGTTATTAATTTAATAATTTAATATAATAAAATTATGATTAAATTTTTTAAAATATTATGTTATTTTATTTTAATATCACAAAAAGTGTTTTTTTTTTGTGCGGAATGAAAGGAGTATTAATCTACTCTAGCTTGCGTATGTGTGCGTTTTTTTGTTTTGTTTTTTGTGTATGTGTGTTATATTTTAAGTTACATATTTTTTTTTTGTGTCACGTAGTTTAGTTTGATTAATATAAAATATATATTTAAAATAATTAATAGTGTGCTATATTTTACATTTTGCGTTATTCATGCATGAACAAACTCAAATCTAGATCGTTAATGAGAGAGATCTTGGATTTAGAGAGAGGACTAATCGATACTTCTAGATTTGTGTACCACTTCCTTAAATTATAACAATATATGAATAAAAATATACTCCATCTGTCTTCAAAAAAAAAAAAATTAAGTATATTTTTCGCACAAATTATAAATAAAAAAAAAAAAAAAAAATATATATATATATATATATATATATATATATATATATATATATATATATAAAGAATAAAAATTTTAATTTATCTTTACTGACTCCATAAAAGCGATGAATTTATTTTTATTTTTTTATCTTAATAAATAGCACTAAATAACATACTTATTTTTTATTTTATGCATCTTAAACTTATCTTTTTAAAATAAAATAAAAATTGACAAATCCTTTCAAGACGGAAGGAGTAAAAATTTTGCTCGAAAACCTAATCTTTATTTATATATAAACATAAGAAAACTCCAAAATAAATAAGGAACGTAACGTAACGTAGCAAAAACACCACAAAGGTCACGTTCCGTGTGCCATTAATTAATCTCTTAAATTCCTTCCATGAGCAGTTATGTCACAAGTTACAAGTAAAGATTCACACCTACTAGTATTTGATTATAATAATTTGGTCCAAGTCACGAGGAGGACTAAAAAAATTTAAATTACGTAATGAATTTGTTCCTTCGTTTTAGTAACAACTGATTTTCTTCAAAATTGGCACCCAACTAATTCAACCACTTCACTTCATTATTTCCAATACGAATTTTCCTTTCATGCTTCCTATTTGGACTTTGCACTATAAACTAATTTTTCAGCTCTATAAATAAATAAATTAATGCTACTACTAGTAGTAGTACTATAAATACATATCACAAGCACCACCATCTTCATCATATCTATAAACCTTCAATCTCTCTCTCTCTCTCTCTCTCTCTCTTTTATAACTTCCAAAATAGTATATTTCACCATCTATATATCTATATATATATATATATATATATATATATGGATCGATCGGTAATGGGTTTCAGAAAGTCCAACACTCTCCTCATGGTTGTAATTATGTTATTGAGCTTGAGTTTGCTATTTACTTGCATGCAAGCCCGGCCTTTGATAAGATATCCTCCTGCTACAACTCAATTGGGAGGGCACGTTAATGCTAATGAGAATGTTGCAGAGTATTATGAGAAAGTTCTTGCTCTCTGGGGTACTATTAAGAACAGTGGCCCAAGTCCTGGGGTTGGACATTCCTACGTTGATGGAGACCAACACTGATCATATCTTTGTTACTCCATTACGTACATCACTCATATATATATAGGGATAGTACTTTAAATACTCCTTTTGTAAACACATTCGTTTCCTCAATATATACTTCATTCTGTTGTTGTAAATTTTTGCCGACTAATGTTATTACACTCATATGTACACCAATATTTAATATTCTATAATAATAATATATTACGAATATCCTTTTTTTTTTTGGACTAGTTTTATGAATTATAATCTTATCAATATTAATTTATAAAACGAGTGCATTTATAATATAATATTTTTAATTTATCGTTATTTTAATTTTAAATTTTTATTTTTCACATCACATCTCCACTACTATATTTTTAACTAATTTTAAAGGTATGTCATTCCTCAAGCGATTTTTTCAATTTGTAAAATTTACACATACAAGTTTTTAAGCAAGCTCTTGTAGATAATGTCAATTTTGTGAGATTTTCGAGGAAAGAATTGGGCCATCTAATTCTTTTCCTGACAAACCGGCCCATTCTTAAAGATGGTCAATTTATTTTCTCTTTCTGTCCATCTGATTGCGGCAACAACTCTTCAAGGGGAGGCTATGGAAAAACAATCCAGCCTACTTCATTTCGAACCTTGTGTGACTTAAGAAGCATGCTGCATGGGTTTGAGAACCACTAGACCTGCCCACTAGGTTTAACGTATTTCATAGGATTTATTTATACTAGTTGGTACATGCATTATATAAAAATTATATAAAATAAAATAAAATTTTTATAAAATTTTAAAGATTACATAAAAAGAAAAATATTAATATAAAAAAGATAATATAATAATATAATTAAATTTTTAGGGATAAAAAATAATGTAACACAATTATACCAATTATGTCAACGACTCCGATAAACTACTTTATAATATAGATTTATATTTTTTAAAAGTTAATATCAAGTATATTACTCTTCCGTTTCAAAAAGAAAATCATTTCACTTTGATCCTATATGATTTTTGAAATTCTAAGATTCAAATTGTGATATAATTTTAATTTTTTTTTTTATAAAATAATAATTTTTGAACTTGGTAATATTTTTCAATTAATTATTATATTAATCAAAAATTAAATAAATTCACATTAAATGTGAGGATTTTATAATTGACTAAATAAATTAACCTGGACTCTTTTTATAGAATTTAATTTTTATTTTCCTTTTCCTTTATGGAGTACTTCTTCCTCCTTGGATTTTTCAAATTATACGTGTCACCTACAAGTAAAGCTGTAAAATGAACTAAAGGGTTAGGGCTCGATTCGTACTTGTTTAACAAAAAATTCGATTCGAATCCGACTCGAAATATAAACAATTCATATATGAGTAAAGTTTAAAATTCGATAAATTACTCGAATCTCTTCAAATTATAATTTTATATTAATACTAAAATCATATTTGTTCGAAAAGTTCAAATTGCTGGGGTTCAATTTGAGATCGTGTCCGACTCAATAGCTAAACGAACCTCAATCAAACTTTATTTCATACTCATTAAATTTTATAAACCAAATTTAAACAACTTAATATTCGACTCGAATCGATTCATTTACACCCTTACCTATAGGGTCCATTCTAGTCGAGTTTTTTTTAATGACCACTCCAGCCATTTGATTAATCGGTCTCTAGTAATCATATAATATGCATATTCCATCCTTGAACTATTTCCTTTTAGGTCATATTTTTTGGTGAACTTCAAGTTGAATGAATTAAAATTGAAAATTAATTACATAAAAAAATGTGCACAAATAATATAAAAAAACAAGTAGATAAATAGAAAACGGGATTTATTGTTGAATGTTCTATATATTTTTATTGGTAATAACACAGATCTTGTTGACGTCAGATTTTGGACGTGGGCCGAAATCACCGGGTCGGCCAGCCCAAAACGCGCCACGGATGAAGAGCCCAAAACATGCTGGAATTAAAGATATTTGATCAAGTAAATACTGAAATTAATAACACAATAATTTACGTGGAAACCCAAATTGGGAGAAAACCACGGGTGATATGCCAGAAATCCACTAGAATGATGTTGAATATGTTATATGACTGGTGCTTGTTGTACACGCTGTATATTACAATAAATCTGAATATATCGGTGTGCCGGAGTATGAACAAGATGAAGTATTCCGGTTCCATCTTTGGTGTGTTGGAGAAGACGACCTCTCTATCTCCTTTACGCTGTTGCTGGCGTTAAGTGTGAATAATTATCCTCTCTCTTGCCCCCCCCCTTTTCGTGATCTATCTCTTCTGAAGTGACCACCTCCTTCCATCTAATATCTAACTATTACAAATATCTAAAGGGTGAGTCACCACCCACCCCTCCACGTCTGCACTGTTGACTATAAGTATGACCGTACCATATACCAAGCCTAACTTTATCAGATATTTAAAGGATGACACGTGGCCCAAATATTTACACCCCAACATTTTAAGGAGATAGAGAGGTCGTCTTCTCCAACACACCAAAGATGGAACCGGAATACTTCATCTTGTTCATACTCCGGCACACCGATATATTCAGATTTATTGTAATATACAACGTGTACAACAAGCGCCAGTCATATAACATATTCAACATCATTCTAGTGAATTTCTGGCATATCACCCGTGGTTTTCCCCCAATTTGGGTTTCCACGTAAATTATTGTGTTATTAATTTCAGTATTTACTTGATCAAATATCTTTAATTCCAGCATGTTTTGGGCTCTTCATCCGTGGCGCGTTTTGGGCTGGCCGACCCGATGATTTCGACCCACGTCCAAAATCTGACGTCAACATTGGCGCTAGAAGGAGGGCGCGGTGGCCACAGTAATTTCAAATCACTAAATTATTTCTGAAATAATTTTTATGGCGATTCAGTTATCTGACTGAAAGAGAATATTTCATCTGAAGCTAAGTTATTCTCATTTATTAAATATTATAATATTATTATAATATTTGTTTGTTTATTACATGTATACTTATTTAACTTAAGTATTAATGTAAACTTTTGGTCTACTTTCTCTCTCTTCGACGGATGTGTTAATTGGTGAGGGGTTGGCTCGGTTTCTCACCTCGAGGGCTCGGCAGGAGCTTGATGGTTCGGTGCTCGGCGTTTGGGTCCCCTCGGCCGTTCGGTCTCTGCTTGTCGGCTCGGCAGGTTGTTGGTGCAGGTCGACGGTTCGGCAGTCCGGGCTTGGGCTCGGTCGGTGGTGGGTGCTTGGAGGGTAGAGCTTAGGGGCAGGGGTGCTCGGTGGTTGTGGCTCGATGGCTGAGCGTAGGGGTGGAGTTCGGTAGTACCAGCTCGTCGGCTGGGTTGGGTTGGCAGCAGCTCGGCAACTTCAGTTCAGCGGCTCGGGGGTGGGATCGGCGGCCTTGATCGATGCTTGGCAGCCCAGCTTGGCAGCGGGTGTTTGGTCTGAGTTGGCCTCAGTGTGCTGATGGCGCTCGGTCTCGGCCTTTTCGATCATCGATGTGGCAGTTCGACCTCGGTAGCCCGGCAACAGGTTAGGGCTCGATGATTCGGGTCGGCGATGCTCGGTCTTCGGTAGCTTAGGTTCATCTCGGAGGTCTGTGGTCGGCATGACATCGTTTGGGGTTGGCTCGGCAGCGTTTGGGTCGGCCAGAGTGGTCTGGGGCTGCCAGTTCCGGTGAGGACTCGGTGGGTCGGCCGGCAGTGGCGTGCTCGGGATCGGGGGGAGCTCAACGGAGGCAACGGCTGGGTTTGGGTCTTCGGCAGTTTTGGTGGAGCTGTGGTCTGGGCTTCGGCAGTTGGTCCTCGGTGTCTTCGGCAGCCTGGGTCGGCAGTTCAGCAACCTTAGTCGGTTAGCAGCTTGGTGGTTCGGAGGAAGATCAGCAGCGACCTCGGCAGCGACCCAACAGTTCGGCATCAGTCAGGCAGCACAACGGAGGCTCGATTGTTGCTCGGGGAAGGGTCGGCAGTTCGGGGAGGTCGGCAGTGGCGGTGCAGCGGTGAAGCTCCGCAATTTTGGGGTAGCATCTTCGGTGGTGCTTGGAGGGAGCTCGGCGGCGCGGTGGTTTGCAGTTACGCTTGATGGGTTGTGGGTTGCCCGTGTGGCCGGTGAAGGAGAGGGGACGGCACGGAAACTGTCAACCATATAAATGAGCAGAACGTGAGGAGGGAAAAGGAGCAGGGAGAAGGTAGCTGAGAAAGAATTAGAGGAGAGAGAGAAGTTGACAGGTGATAGAGAGGAGAGAGAAAGCATTGGTGGATGTATATGTAAACATATTTTCATAGCATAGCGTGGCTCAGCATAGTCTGTATTGGATTTTTGTATTAGTATCCTATTATAAGTTTTTATAATAGGACGGTGGGGGGCAGTGTCGGGGCGCAAATATTTGGGATAAAGCAAGGTTGATGAAGAGATAAGGAGCAGTTTTATTTTATGAAATTTTGGAGCAGTGGGGTACCGTCAGAAACATCTTTGCACTAATTAAGTATTATATTTGGGAGAGATGATCACTGAAGACGTTATTACACAATCAGTCCACAAACGCTAAACTCAGAGGCTACATTTTAAAAAATTTCGCAGCAGGGGTGCAGTGGCAATTGTAGAGCAGGAGGAAATTTTTTTTGGCGAAAGCATAATCGAAAATTAGAAGCGGCGCGGAGGCTGTGGCAACATTGGGGAAGACAGCAGAATCACAAGGAGAATAAAGAAGCAATTCTCAGTTTCACACCAATACAATAATTCCATAGCAGAGGCACTTGTGTAGAATAACAGTAGCACAAATCCAAAAGACCTTTATGGAGACAGTGCACGGTAGGATGCAGTTGGGCAAAATCAGTGGTGGTACAAGTAGTAAGGTGATGGCATATAAAACATAAGATGGATGCTCATTCTCAAGTGGAGTACAGTCACCTTTAAAGCAATCAAAATCCAGCGGGACATTCAATTATTTCAATTGGCGATGGTCACGACATCATAATCGGAAGCTTTGATCAAAGTATGGCGAAGCATGAAGATATAAGGTGGTCTCTCTTGAAGATACAAAACCGTCACAAGGCCTCTCTAAGGGTCGGGAGCGTCACCTCGGTGATATAAGGACAGGGGGAGACATAAGGAAGCCCGGTTCTCGCACCGGCACAATGACATCAGGTCAGATAACATACATTCATTTATACATACTGTTGACGTCAGATTTTGGACGGGGCCGAAATCACCGGGTCGGCCAGCCCAAAATGCGCCACCAATGAAGAGCCCAAAACATGCTGGAATTAAAGATATTTGATCAAGTAAATACTGAAATTAATAACACAATAATTTACGTGGAAACCCAAATCGGGAGAAAACCACGGGTGATATGCCAGAAATCCACTAGAATGATGTTGAATGTGTTATATGACTGGTGCCTGTTGTACACGCTGTATATTACAATAAATATGAATATATCGGTGTGCCGGAGTATGAACAAGATGAAGTATTCCGATTCCATCTTTGGTGTGTTGGAGAAGACGACCTTTCTATCTCCTTTTCGGTGTTGTCGGCTTCAAGTGTGAATAATCCTCTCTCCTGCTTCTTCTTCGTGATATGTATCTCTGTAGATAATAATGTGTCATTTTACTTTCCTGGTTCCCCATATATCTGCCTCTGAAGTGACCGCCTCCCTCCATCTAATATCTAACTATTACAAATATCTAAAGGGTGAGTCACCACCCACCCCTCCACGTCTGCCTTGCTGACTATATGTATGACCAACCTTGCTTTATTAAATATTTACAGGATGACACGTAGCTCAAATATTTACACCCCAACATTGCCCCCCACTCTCCTGTTATAAGAAAATTTATAATAGGAGAGTAATGCAAAAAGTCCATATGAAACACCAAATATAACTGTTATGCTGCCGAGTTGCACCCAAATTGCCGATCTTGAAACTGTCGAGATGGAGCTACCGAGTAGCTGAGCTTGAACACTGGGCTGCGGAGCTTGAACATTGAGTTGCCGAGCTTGGACACTGGACTGCAAAGCTTGAAGAGTGAGTTGCCGAGCTTGGACACTGGACTGCAGAGCTTGAAGAATGAGTTGCCGAACTTGAACACTGGACTGCAGAGCTTGAACATTGAGTTGCCGAGCTTGGACACTGGACTGCAGAGCTTGAATAGTGAGTTGCCGAGCTCCTCTAACCGAGCACCAATCCGGACATCCGAGTCGTACCCAAACCATCTTCCTCATCAGGCTGATATCAAATAGCCAAACAGACCGCCGAACAAACTCCGAAGTGAACTTGCCGAACCAATCCAAAACTGTGAAATTGTCCCAAAGCTGTTGGACAGGCTCAAATTGTCGAACTCATATGTTTGAACTTAAACAAAAGAATTGACCCAACCCAAACTAGGCAAACCACAGCGATTGGAGCCAATCGAACCTAAACTGATCAGGACAACCCGAAGCCGACCGAACCCAACATGAGCTAACCAAACTGAAGTCGATCGAACCCAAACTGAAGCTTATTGGACACAAACTGATCGAACCCAAACTGATCGAGATAAATCGAAGCTGATCGAACCCAAACTGATAGAGGCGAATCGAAGCCGACAGAACTCAAACTGATCGAAGGAGCCGATCGAAGTCAAACTGATCGAGGCGAATCGAAGCGAATCGAAGCCGATCGAACCCAAACTGATAGAGGCGAATCGAAGCCGATCGAACCCAAACTGATAGAGGCGAATCAAAGCCGACAGAACTCAAACTGATCGAGGGAGCCGATCGAAGTCAAACTGATCGAGGCGAATCGAAGCGAATCGAAGCTGATCGAACCCAAACTGATAGAGGCGAATCGAAGCTGATCGAACCCAAACTGATAGAGGCGAATCGAAGCCGATCGAACCCAAACTGATAGAGGCGAATCAAAGCCGACAGAACTCAAACTGATTGAGGGAGCCGATCGAAGTCAAACTGATCGAGGCGAATCGAAGCGAATCGAAGCCGATCGAACCCAAACTGATAGAGGCGAATCGAAGCTGATCGAACCCAAACTGATAGAGGCGAATCGAAGCCGATCGAAGCCGATCAAACCCAAACTGATAGAGGCGAATCGAAGCCGATCGAACCCAAACTGATAGAGGCGAATCGAAGCCGATCGAAGCCGATCGAACCCAAACTGATAGAGGCGAATCGAAACCGACAGAACTCAAACTGATCGAGGGAGCCGATCGAAGTCAAACTGATCGAGGCGAATCGAAGCGAATCGAAGCCGATCGAACCCAAACTGGTAGAGGCGAATCGAAGCCGATCGAACCCAAACTGATCGAGATAAGTCGAAGCTGATCGAAGCCGATCAAACCCAAACTGATAGAGGCGAATCGAAGCCGATCGAACCCAAACTGATCGATGATGCCTCATATAACCCTGAGACGAATGTGTGCCCCTTAAATTGTCTTGACCGTCCAAGTCATGGCTCCTGTGACCCTGAGCTGGGTGTGATCCCCTTATATCGTCTCGACCGTCCCGGTCATGGCTCATGTGACCCTGAGCTGGGTGTGTTCCCCTTATACCGTCCCGACCGTCCCAGTCATGGCTCATGTGACCCTGAGCTAGGTGTGTTCCCCTTATACCGTCCCGACCGTCCCGGTCATGGCTCATGTGACCCTGAGCTGGGTGTGTTCCCCTTATACCGTTTTGATCGTCCCAGTTCAGATAGAAATTAAGAATGATAGTCATTACTGCCCCCAGTCGGATCGAAATACACATGCCTGTAATATCTTCAAAGTAACGCTCTTGTACCTCGAGGGAAACAAATGAGGTTGACCCAACCTTATAACGCCATAATATAATGCAAGACAGATATGTAGTTTGAAAGAGAAGCCAGTTTATATCATCATGTCAGTCATCCACCCTCGTACCATATGCATGTATACAGTAATAAATGCATGAATGAATATATGCATAAATAAATGTATGTTGTCTGACCTGATTTCGCTGTACCGGTTCAAGGACCGGGCTTCCTTATGTCTCCCCCCATCCTTATGTCACCGAGGTGGCGCTCCTGACCCTTCGGGAGGCCTTGTGCCAGCTTTGCATCTTCAAGAGAAACCATGTTATATGTTTAAGAGAGAATAAGTTCCGATAATAGCGTCGTGACCCCGCCGACTGAAATGATTGAATGTTGTGTTGAGTTTTGATTGTGATTATACTTCATATGATAATGAGCTTCTACCTTCTGTTTTGGCTGCCACTACCATGCTACTTGTACCATCACCGCACCACTGGTTCTGCACTGTTGCAACCAACTATGCAATGCCTCTGTGAAGATACTTCAGATTTGTGCTACTGTCTTGTATATCTCATTTCTGACCCCCATTTTTGCCATAGCCCCCAACTGCATAAACCATGCCATCAACTTCAGCACATACAAAATCGTAATGAGCAGCATTCATGTTGGCTAATTTCCTCCAGCTGTTGAGGCAAGAATCAAATTTGTAAACATCTGCCGATGCACACCCTGTTCCAACAATCATTGAATAACCAGCTATGACAAGAAGTTTTTCATTGAGAACTACCACACCAAACCCAGCCTTTACCGGACCAGGCACTGGTGGAAGGATATGGTGTTTACGTCCCAAGTGATCCAAAACTTCCCAGTAGCACCCCTTTCCTTCAACATCCATAGTCAACACATAGAGCCATTCTTGAAACGGGCCAGCTAGTTTTCGAACGTTGATAAATTCATTACTTTTGATAAATGACCTCCATCGCTCGAAGACACCACCCATAGCAGGGAAGTTCGATCGAGGGACAAGTGCAAGGCAGTACTTTGCCACGTCATCAGGTAGCCCAGGCAAGATGGGGCTATGAAAATCATCTATTGCTAAAGAAGATATATAAAAAAAAACTATTTTTTGAACGAGTCGAGGTGTCTTGCTGGACCATATTGGAAAAACGTATATCTGATACTGCAAGTCTCTTCTCTTTATAAACAAGAGAGGACATTCTTTAAATTGCAAAACTATGCAAGTCATGACAGTTTGACACAAAACTCATTGCTGATCAAAAATTTCCTCCAACAAATATCAGTATAACTGAATGAAGGGAGTCACACTACAGATTATATAAGCTGTAAGTGCAGATGATTTTCAGTGTTTTTGCCGATCTGATTTAAATTCCATGACAGTCGTCCTGCTTCTAGTGTGGTTACTGATTGTTCTATCCGGAGCAAGGCAAAGTTCACAATTCACTAAACTGTTTCTTCCCCCACTCATTGCCCAAATACCAGCCAAGGCCATAAAATTCTTAACCCCCCGTAACTTCCATTTTAGCTCAGTGCATCACCTGAAAAGTGCTAATTTTAGGAAGAGCTCGAAGTACGTGATTATGAGGTTTTACACAGATATATACGTAGATATATATATATAGAGAGAGAGAGAGAGATGAAGAAGAAAAAGACTCTGGTCCGAGTCATTAAATGACAACCGCCGCCGAGCACCGACCCATGGTGTCGAGCTACAACCCAACTGCCGACGAGCTTTCGTAGAGGCGCTGCCAACCCCCAAACCACACCCAGGACCCAAACTTCCTCAGACTACCTAGCACAAGAAACTGATACTGTCGGGCTGCCGCTCAAGCCAACCATGGTGAATCGAGCTGCTGAGCCACCCCCGAACACCAACCCAGCCACAGAGGACCAACTGCCGAAGACCCAAATCACAGCTCCACCAAAACTGCCGAGCTCCAGCCCGGCCGACCCCCCAATCCAATCGATGAGCATCGCTGAACTGATATCAAAGTATGCCGACCCACCCACTGCTGAGCCCCAACCCGAGCCACCGGGCTCCTCCCCAACCACCGAGCTCCGACCCAGGCCAACATGTTTGCCGAGGTGAGATCGAAGCTACCGAGCTGGGCCGCCAAGCATCGATCAAGGCCGCCGATCCCACCCCCGAGCCACTGAACTGAAGTTGCCGATCTACACCGCCGCTGACCACCGAGGCACTATCGCGACCGAGCTAATATCGAGCATGCCAAATTGTCGAACTGTACCATCTCCGACCACCGTGCTCAAGCTGCCGACCCGATTTGTGGACCCAAATGGCCGAAGACCATGCACCATCAGTTCACCGAGCCACTGCCGATCGGCCAAACAAGCCAACCACCGAGCTACCTACAACCTAAGCCACCCTCAATCTGTCGAGTATTGCCAAGCCGCCATCCGAAGACCAAAGAACCAAGCACGTCCAACAGAGCACCACCACAAACCCATAGCCTCAAACGGCAGAGTTTAGATTGCCGACGTACCCCACTATCGAGCTCAAGCTCGGAACGCCGAGAATGACCACTGAGCCTGAGCGAAGAGCCCCCGAGCTGCCAGATCAGACCAAGCCAAAGCTGTCGAACAGCACCACCCAGTCACCGAGCTGCACCACCATCCTGCTGAGCTCGACCACCAACCACCAAGCCGAAGCCTTCGCTGCCGAGCTACGACCCACAAGAAGCCCCGAGCATCTACTGCCGAGCCATATCAATCAGCCAAATAGAAACCCAACCGCCGAGGACCGAATCTGCAGAACCACTATCACCACCGAGCTCCAATCCACCACGGCCATGGGGCTGCCGTTAAGCTAAAACCACCGAACACCCCATCACCGACCCAACCGAATCCTCATCAGCTCTACAAATATCACAAAATGGAGCTTCCGACAAAGTCTTTAACGTCCTTGGAACAATAAATAGGAGGAGAGAGAAACAGACCACAAGTAATTCTCTTTTTTCAAATAAAAATGTTTGTCAGTGAACACCTCTCCTCACGCAGACCAAATTTTAAATTGGACAGTCATACACAAAATAAGCGAACAAACATTATAATAATATTATTGTATTTAATAGATAAAAACAACTTAGCTTCGGAAGTAATATATTCCTTCAATCGGATAACTGAACCGTCATAAAAATTATTCGGGAATAATTTGGTGATTTGAATCAAACATCAAGGCCCTCCTTCTTGCGCCAATGTTGACGTCAGATTTTGGACGTAGGCCGAAATCACCGGGTCGGCCAGCC
This sequence comes from Hedera helix, assembly GCA_947179155.2. Classification (NCBI taxonomy): domain Eukaryota; kingdom Viridiplantae; phylum Streptophyta; class Magnoliopsida; order Apiales; family Araliaceae; genus Hedera; species Hedera helix. The sequence continues at coordinate 39,156,581 of OX359270.1, read as the reverse complement.
CAAAATGCGCCACCAATGAAGAGCCCAAAACATGCTGGAATTAAAGATATTTGATCAAGTAAATACTGAAATTAATAACACAATAATTTACGTGGAAACCCAAATCGGGAGAAAACCACGGGTAATATGCCAGAAATCCACTAGAATGATGTTGAATGTGTTATATGACTGGTGCCTGTTGTACACGCTGTATATTACAATAAATATGAATATATCGGTGTGCCGGAGTATGAACAAGATGAAGTATTCCGGTTCCATCTTTGGTGTGTTGGAGAAGACGACCTTTCTATCTCCTTTTAGGTGTTGTCGGCTTCAAGTGTGAATAATCCTCTCTCCTGCTTCTTCTTCGTGATATGTATCTCTGTAGATAATAATGTGTCATTTTACTTTCCTGGTTCCCCATATATCTGCCTCTGAAGTGACCGCCTCCCTCCATCTAATATCTAACTATTACAAATATCTAAAGGGTGAGTCACCACCCACCCCTCCACGTCTGCCTTGCTGACTATATGTATGACCAACCTTGCTTTATTAAATATTTACAGGATGACACGTAGCTCAAATATTTACACCCCAACACATACCTTCATTCATACATACATTTATTAATGCATGCATACATGTGGTACAAGGATGGATAACTAACATGATGATATAAACTGACATCTCTTCCAAATTACATATCTGTTTCACATTATATTATGACGTTGTGAGGTCAGAACAACCTCCTTTGTTTCCCTTGGGACATGGGAGCACTGCTTTGAAAATTTGACAGGTCTCCATATTTCGATTTGGCTGGGGGGCAGTAATGACAACTATCCTTAATTTTTTGTATAAACGAGACGATCAATAAGATATAAGGGGAATACATCCAGCTCAGGGTCACATGAGCCGTGACCGGGACGGTCGGGACGGTATAAGGGGAACACACCGACGGTATAAGGGGAACACACCCAGCTCAGGGTTACATGAGCCGTGACCGGGACGGTCGGGACGGTATAAGGGGAACACACCCAGCTCAGCGTCACATGAGCCGTGACCGGGACGGTCGAGACGATATAAGGGGCATCCACCCGTCTCAGGGTTATATGAGGCATCATCGCCCAGTTTGGGTCCGATTGACTTTAGTTTGGTTCGCCCAGTTTGGGTCCGATCGACGTCAGTTTGGTTCCCCCAGTTTGGGTTCGATCTACTTCAGTTTGAGTTCGATCGGTTTTCGTTTCGCCCTGATCAGTTTGAGTTCGATCGGCTTCGATTCGCCCTGATCAGTTTAAGTTCGATCGGTTTTCGATTCGCCTCGATCAGTTTGAATTCGATCGGCTTCGTTTCGCCTCGATCAGTTTGGGTTCGAACGGTATAGTTCAACCAGTTTGGTTTCGATCGGCTTCGATTCGCCCTGATCAGTTTAAGTTCGATCGGCTTCGATTCGCCCTGATCAGTTTAAGTTCGATCAGTTTTCGGTTCGCCTTGATCAGTTTGAGTTCGATCGGCTTCGATTCGCCTCGATCAGTTTGAATTCGATTGGCTTCGTTTCACCTAAATCAGTTTGGGTTCGAACGGTATAGTTCAACCAGTTTGGTTTCGATCGGCTTCGATTCGCCCTGATCAGTTTGAGTTCGATCGGCTTCGATTCGCCCTGATCAGTTTAAGTTCGATCGGTTTTCGGTTCGCCTTGATCAGTTTGAGTTCGATCTGCTTCGATTCGCCTCGATCAGTTTGAATTCGATTGGCTTCGTTTCACCTCGATCAGTTTGGGTTCGAATGGTATAGTTCAACCAGTTTGGTTTCGATCGGCTTCGATTCGCCCTGATCAGTTTGAGTTCGATCGGCTTCGATTCGCCCTGATCAGTTTAAGTTCGATCGGCTTCGATTCGCCCTGATCAGTTTAAGTTCGATCAGTTTTCGGTTCGCCTTGATCAGTTTGAGTTCGATCGGCTTCGATTCGCCTTGATCAGTTTGAATTCGATTGGCTTCGTTTCACCTCAATCAGTTTGGGTTCGAACGGTATAGTTCAACCAGTTTGGTTTCGATCGGCTTCGATTCACCCTGATCAGTTTGAGTTCGATCGGCTTCGATTCGCCCTGATCAGTTTAAGTTCGATCGGTTTTCGGTTCGCCTTGATCAGTTTGAGTTCGATCGGCTTCGATTCGCCTCGATCAGTTTGAGTTCGATCGGCTTCGATTCGCCTCGATCAGTTTGAATTCGATCAGCTTCGTTTCGCCTCGATCAGTTTGGGTTCGAACGGTATAGTTCAACCAGTTTGGTTTCGATTGTCTTCGATTCGCCCTGATCAGTTTGAGTTCGATCGGCTTCGATTCGCCCTAATCAGTTTAAGTTCGACCGGTTTTCGGTTCGCCTTGATCAGTTTGAGTTCGATCGGCTTCGATTCGCCTCGATCAGTTTGAGTTCGATCGGCTTCGATTCACCTCGATCAGTTTGAATTCGATCGGCTTCGTTTCGCCTCGATCAGTTTGGGTTCGAACGGTATAGTTCAACCAGTTTGGTTTCGATCGACTTCGATTCGCCCCGATCAGTTTAAGTTTGCTCGGCTTCGATTCGCGTCGGTCAGTTTGTGATCGATCGACTTCAGTTTCGGCCTCGGCAATTTTATGGTTCGGCTAGTTTCGGTCGGCTTCAACTTGGTTCGGCCAGTTTCGGTCGGCTTCCACTTGGTTCGACCAGTTTGGGTTGGGTCAATTCGGTTGTTTTAGTTCGGCAATTTGGTAGGTTCTTCATTGGTGGCGGGGTTCAACTCAACGGTGTGTATGATGGGTTCAATATCATCAACGAAGAGTTCAGTTTAGTCGTATAAGTTCGGCAGTTTGGGTCTGTTTAACAGTTTTGGGACAATTTCACAGTTTTGGATTCATTCGGCAAGTTCACTTCGGAGTTTGTTCGGCAGTTTGTTTGGCAATTTGATATCAGCCTGATGTGGTAGATGGTTTGGGTACGACTCGGATGTCTGGATTGGTGCTCGGTTGGGGGAGCCCGGCAACTCAATGTTCAAGCTCTGCAGCCCAGTGTTCAAGTTCAGTTACTCGGTAACTCCATCTCGACAGTTTCAAGATCGGCAAATTGGGTGCAACTCAGCAGCACAACAGTTATATTTGGTGTTTCAAATGAACTTTTTGCATTACTCTCCTGTTATAAATTTTCTTATAACAGGAGAGTGGGGGGCAATGTTGGGGTGTAAATATTTGGGCCACGTGTCATCCTTTAAATATCTGATAAAGTTAGGCTTGGTATATGGTACGGTCATACTTATAGTCAACAGTGCAGACGTGGAGGGGTGGGTGGTGACTCACCCTTTAGATATTTGTAATAGTTAGATATTAGATGGAAGGAGGCGGTCACTTCAGAAGAGATAGATCACGAAAAGGGGGGGCAAGAGAGAGGATAATTATTCACACTTAACACCAGCAACAGCGTAAAGGAGATAGAGAGGTCGTCTTCTCCAACACACCAAAGATGGAACCGGAATACTTCATCTTGTTCATACTCCGGCACACCGATATATTCAGATTTATTGTAATATACAGCGTGTACAACAAGCACCAGTCATATAACATATTCAACATCATTCTAGTGGATTTCTGGCATATCACCCGTGGTTTTCTCCCAATTTAGGTTTCCACGTAAATTATTGTGTTATTAATTTCAGTATTTACTTGATCAAATATCTTTAATTCCAGCATGTTTTGGGCTCTTCATCCGTGGCGCGTTTTGGGCTGGCCGACCCGGTGATTTCGGCCCACGTCCAAAATCTGACATCAACATATCTTATTATTGTTTTACACTTTTTTATGTATAATTTATACATATAATATTACTCTATACTTCCTTTTTTGGGTGAACTTCAAGTTGCCCGAAATAAAGTTGAAAAAACGACATCCTTGAAGTTTGATTATATATCAATCCCCCGTCCCAAAAATAGAGTTCTACATCGATTTTAAGATTTGTACTTAAATAATTTGGTTATAATAAATTTTATTTTTAAAAAAAATAAATGTTATTAACAACTTTTTAATATTTCTGTGTTGTATTGGCATTAAAATTAAAAAAATAAAGAATATACCACTACTGTTGTTTCACAAAAAAAAATCTCATTTGTCAAATATTTTTGACAGACAATTTGTCAAAAAAAAAATTATTCATAAAAAGAGCCATTTTTTTGTTGATATTAGTTTAAAAAGACACATTCACACAATGTCTTTAAGTTTACAATTATAATTTTATTATCGTATCGAACTAAAAAATTAATAACTTATTATTTATAGAAATAAATTTGGAAGAAAAATTAATCCTTAATTTTTGTAAGTATTAAAATTAAATTCCTTTTTAGGAATGGGCTACGGCAGGTGCAGAGTCTCAAACCAATGTAAGGTACATATCTGGGGCGCCAAATAGCTTGGGTTGATCTATCGGGCTTTTGATAACTAAACGGAAAAAGCTTTCAATTTTAAATAAGAAATTAAAAATACTCGGTCTAAGGGCTAAACGGGTGGGAGAAATATTGTTTGAATCAAGGAAGCAATTCAGCACCATTCTGGGGGTCATCACTAGTCCTCTTTCCTTTTGGATATATAAATATTCGAGTATATCTATCTATATATATATATATATATATTTAGTGTCTATCTAAAAATATATATTAAGGTAAAACAATTATAAAAATATTTTTCTCTCTTATTTGAAGAACACTTTTTTTTTTATTATTATTATTTTATTTTTATAAATATATTTAGATGTGACGTTGAATATACATATAAATATTCACTTGAGTTGTGATGTGTTATTACTCTTGTTGCAAGGAAATCGATGACATCTACACTGGCCAAGATATATTGGATAAGACCAACCTCTGCCCAGTGCTGCAGTGCCCACTATATTACTCCATTGATTGGCGGGTTCTGTAGTCTTCACAGATAACTTGGTCGGTTATTTTTAATATTTGTGATGGCTTTTACTTTAGTTACTTCTTTCTTCATTGCTTTGGTTGGCTAGTTACAAGTGACGACAAATTGCAGCAAAACAAAACGGATAGACAAAGAACAGGGCAACTTTTGTGAATACTAATCATTGAAACTGTGTACAACTATTGTTTTACAAGCCATTACATAGAAAATACTAGCACAAGAACATAGACTAAAGGACATTGTATAAAAAACTAGAAAGAAAGAAAGAACGAACTTTGCTTTTACACTCGTGATCTTCTACATTGTTATCTTTATAAACTTACCTAGCACAAATTCTGGCTGCTTTGACGATATGATAGTAAAAAAATGATCAATACCCATATGAGTAACCCATATAATTATATCTGGATCGGATATTATGCTTACTGTAACCAGGATCCCCATAGTCAACTGCCTTGATCACCACAGCTTCACGTCGTCCATCCTGTTCCTGAACTGCCCCGAACACAATCTCATTCGTCTCGCAGCTTTGCTCATAGTAAGTTTGAGGGCTAGCCGAGTGGTGCCTCTGATGGTGCTGTTGATGCTGTTTTTGTTGTTGTTGTTGTTGTTGCTGCAAATGTTGTTGTAGCTGTAGCTGCTGTTGGTGGTGCAAAAATGTTGTTGTAGCTGTAGCTGCTGTTGGTGGTGCAACTGCTGCTGTAATTGTTGCTGTTGCTGAAAATCTCCATTCCACCCGCCATAAAAAGACCGGCTTTGCTTGAAATGGCGGCTTTTCTCCATGTCCTTGGTCACAACTGGATAGGTTTTTCTGGGAGTTGGGTCTCTTGTTTCTAATGGAGGAGGTTCGTCTTCATTTGGAATCATGAAGCTTTCTTGCATTGGCCAAGCATTTGAATGTCTGCTCGGCTGCTGGTAATATTGCTGCTGGACGTGATGCTGGAGGGGTTTCTTTCTAAATCCCGAGAATAATCCCCCAAAGAGTTCAACCACAGACGAGCCAGTATTTAGGAAAAGCTTCCCCATTGAATCAAATAAGCCACCTTCTTGTTTCTCTGATTCATGTTCAGCTGGGATTAGAGGGGGCCTGACTGATTTAACAGGCCTCTGATATGGTGCTGGAGGGATGCCCTTCATAGATTCTCTGGGATCCTGCAAAAATGCATGGAGATTTTTTTTTCTGAAGTCCAAAGTTTCTAATGGAAACATCTTGAAGCAAATAATATATGAGTTTAGAGGACTTAAAATGGAGCTCAAACATGTATACAAAGCCATTGGTTGCTTACATGGTGGGATGAAAACATGGCTGCAACCCTACGTTGTAGCAAGGCCAGCATGTAACCAAAAAACCCAGCTGCTGCAAGTACTGCTATGCCTATAATTATAGAAATGATGTCTTATCAATATCCATAATCATGATCATGCCAGAGTGGTAATAAAGATTAAATAATGGCATTCAGCTTACCTAACTTAAGATCGCCATCGTATTGGTAGGAACAATCATCACTGTGGAGTTGGATCTCTCGAATTGCCTGATTTCCTCTGTCAACAACCAAAAGAGAGCAGCTGCTTCCAACATAAACCACGTCAAAATCATTTGAAAACTTTGCATCTTCACTTGGACCATCAACATGACCTCCCCCTCGGGCCCACATCCCTCCAGCAATGGTTACGACCCCTGCATAAATAAAGAAAAACCTCTAGTTCATAACTAACTCGCCTTTCATTCTGCAAGTTTAAAAATACAGCCATTGTTGATTGTTGCAGTCAAGCATTACTTCAATTATACAAGCCAAGGGGACATTCAGAAGGAAATAGATAGATTTGGAAGATTTTTTCCAATCACTAAACAAGTGAATGCTTATACATCAATTACATATATTTGAAGAGTTCAACCACTCATTGAGCAAGTAATGCTTAGACATAAAGTTACCTGCATCACTGATCTTCCTGATTGCCATATTCATGGTGTCTGCAACATATATATTTCCTCTATCATCCACTGTATGCCCTTTTGGGTGGTGCATCCTTGCTTCTCTTGGTTTCCCATCCACATGACCAGATTGCCCTTCAGACGAGCCAGCTACAAGCTTGGGCCTGCTATCTGCAGATTACCATCCATTTCGACAAAATTTTTGGAGAAGAAAGCTAGAAATTTAAACCTATTATGAGTTCTAATGGCATTTGGCTAATAAATATCTTATTTAGTATGCTATGCACTGCACAGAAAAATCATGCAATGTTTATAAAGGAAGAGATAGTGAGATAGAGAGAGACAAAGAGAGAGAGGAATAAAGGAGTTCAGGTGGCAACTGGAGAAGCTTGGACTCGAAAGGAAAAGAAGTGACAAAACTCCAAAAGGAAGAAATGATTCCAAACAAACCACAAAGGCATTCTCTTTTGAAAAAGTGAACCTTCTGCTAAACAAAAGCAAATAATCAGGCCTTTACTCGTCATAATTATAAAGTTCAATTTTCCAGAGCTGAATGAAAGAAATACACCACAAAACATCATGATGAGAGTTTGACAAAGCACATAGTTCTAAGTCTAGCAAATTCAGTTTATGATGAGAATTCGGAGATGTCTATAACCAAAATATTTACAATTGTAATGCATCAATGCAGTGTGACTTATTCCAGTAAATATACATACTCAAATTACGATATTACGACCGGATAAAAGTTGACGAGTTTAATTGCAATTAACCGGATGAAAGTTGGGATGAGGCTTTTCAGAAGCACCCTAAATTCAGAAGACCACACATCCTTGATTCTCTATGCAGAAGGTGCAAAGGTCATATAACTAGGGCTAGATAAGAAAAGATGAAGGACCATCAAATGGGTCTAAAAAGAAAACAGAGAGCAAAGAGTTTGATGTCATTGGAGAAATTTGGTCAATAAAAGCAAAGTGAAGGTTTACAAAGTTTCAAAAAGATAGAATCAGTTCTACAAAACTAAACAAATAGATTTATGGCACATTAAAAAGAGGAGTCTTCTTCTAAACAAAAGTAGATATAAAACCCTATTCACTAGTTAATAATAAAAAAAATTACAGATTCTTAGAGCTCTTTGAAAGTAAAGAAATGAGCTCTAAATATCACCAACAATTGGGGCTAATCCCTTTCACATAGTCACTAAAAGATAAACTAACCCAATACTAGAGCTTGAGTGGAAGTTCAGTTCATACTTGTGACAATAGACAAATCAATGACAAAATCTTTTCAAAATAATACATTCAAAAATTTACAATAACTTATGATTTTGATAATTATCCAACAAATAAATCAAGCACGATTAAATTAGCTTACATCGTGACAAGGGTGTTGAAACTTTATAGATGTTACTATTTTCAGAATCCAAAACCAGAAGCTCCCCAGTTGGGGAAACCTCTACACTATAGGGCTCAATTCCAAGCTTGCTTCCATCAAACACGGTCTCCACAGTGTATCCACCTTCAAATTTCATCAACGAACGGCTAGAAATAGCTGAAAATTTTACACCCCAATAATCCCACCAAAATGAGCTATATGCAACTGTATAAACAAGAATTCAAACAGGGGAAATTGTGAAATGTGAGTTCAGAAAAATCTTTACCTGTCGGCGTGTGGGATTTTAGTGACCACAGCCATTTAAATAGAGCAGAGGCAACATGTGAGACAACCCCACTAACAATTTCTGTAGAAATATGAAAAATGAGAAACACAAATGTGAAATATGAAAGTAATTTACAGGCAGACATACAAATATTAGAATCTATGAGTTTGAGCACCCACCTAAAAGAATCACCAAGATCGGAAGTAACATTACCCAATTCCTCCCCATTGTTCTTGTTCTTCTCAGAAATAACCAAAACCCAATAATGTTTATACAAGATGTAAGCTCCACATTTCATACATAGAGAGAGACCCACCAAATTAATCACCACAAATCTTCTTTTCTAGAGAAAATGAGAGAATGACGGGACAAAGAAGGAAATGCTCTAGAGAGAAAATAGAGGAGAGATGAAAGAGAGAGAAAGGAGGCATTTAATGGAGGTTATAGTGGTAAAACAGAAGCGAAGGGAGCTCTGTTCTAGGTAAGGAGGTAAAGGGAAAAGGGAAAGATGGCGTAGTCAGTAAATATGGGATCAGAGACTCTGTTTTTATCTTGGTGTATTTTTTACTCATTTCTAGCGTTGATGATTTTTGCGCCCCTAAATTATAATAATTTGGACATACTTTAGAAGGATGGATGACTATAAAATAAGGGTAGAAACGAATTCAACTTATTAGTAGAATAGAGAGATATTCAAATTCGATTTATAAAGTTAAATTTTTATTTAAATTTAACACATAAAATTAATTTTTTATTTGAATTTAAATTATATTTTTAAAAAATTATTTAAATTTTTATTATTCGAATTCGATCCAAATTATATTTGAACTACTCGCGAATTTTGAATTCAAATTTTCACATAATAACTATCTTTATAATACATATAATTACTAATTTAACTTATAATTTTACTTAAAAATGAGAAAGTATAATTATAATTATATTTTATAAATATAAAATTATAATTAAATTTACCAGCAAAATATAAAATTAATAACTAATTATTCTAATTTTGTTTAATTATGTATATATTATAAGAGAATATATCGAGTATCTATTCGAATATGTATTAGTCGAGTTTGTATCAAATTAAGATTAAAAATTCGAGTAGTTTGAATTCTATACGAGTCGAGAATAATTTTACTTGTATTTTTATTTGAACTATTTTTTGTGCTCAATTTTGGATCATATTATTAATGAATTCAAGTTTCACTCGTATTTTTTCAAGTCAAGTCCGAATTATTTGGTTCAATTTTCAGCCTTAATTAGAAATACAATATTACCCTCATCGGTGGGAGGAAATTACAGGGTTGCAAGCTTCAAACAAATAGGGGTAATGATGTACTTTGAACAGCACGCGCCCTTTATTTATTGGGAGCGCTCACACAAAGTCAGAACTGGTGCATGATGTGGGCTTTTTTTGGGCTTGTTCTCTAGGAGGGCGAAGTGACATTGGGGACCGTAGGCCTTGTGAGCTTAAAAAAATAAACGCAATTTGCTCGCAAGAATCAAGATTAAATCTAGTTTTCTTAATCTTTAGTATTACTATAATTTTACGCCTTGTTTGGTGTTCTTTTCCCCCTCATGATACCAAGTCATGTGCTGTTGTTAGATAGATCTAGGTCTCATACCCCTCTCCCTCTCTCTCTCATGTTTTCTTTTTCTCTTGTGGTGGTTTTGAGATCAAGGATCAAAGTTTTGTAAAGAGATACCCCATATACAAGTAAGGCTTCAAAATTAATCAAAATAGTTCAAGTTTGATTCGTGATTGCTAGATTAAAAGTTTAATTCGAAATAGACTCAAAATATAAATGATTTAATTATGAGTAGATTTTAAAGTTTGTTAAATTAGTTGAACATTAGCAAAACGTAATTTTTTTTTATTAATATTCAGATCATATTAACTCAAAAAGTTTAAACTGCTCGGTTCGATTCGAGATCGTACTTGACTTGATAACCAAATGAGTGTTAATCTTAATCAAACTTTATTTTAAACTTGATAAATTTTATAAACCAAATATAAGCAACTCAATACTCAATTCGACTCGATTTATTTATACCTTTAATAATGCAAGAATAATTATATTTCCATTGTTAAAACGTGATATTTGTTTAAATATACAATTTTTTATGCAAATGATATAAGCTCATAATGATACATACATAGTGCAAGAATGAAGAATATGACTTATTTGTGCTGAAAATATCATTAGCATACGCAAATAATTTTATTGTTAAGCTATGATATGTATATTTCTCTTGTCATGTGACGTGGTTATTATTAAGATATCATAAGTGAGTTAAAATTTTACGTTAAAAAAAATGAAAGAATGAATAATTAATATATAAGAATATACATGAACTAACTCTGAGATTGGTTAACCAATAATTGATGATTCTTGGGGATTGAAGAGAATAATATTTAATTCTTAATGCAAGTTGACTCTCGATGGATAAAGTCGAGAGTGGTTAGTCAAGAATTGGTGGTGCAATAATGAGATAACACCGGGAGTTGTTAACCAATAATTGGTTGTGCAATTAGCCACTAATTAGTGGAGCGGTGATCGAATAAAGTCGAGAGTGATTAACTAAGAATTGGTGGTCTGGTTAGCCAAGAATTGGTGGTGTGGCGATTGGATAAAGCTGAGAGTAGTTAGCCTATAATTGATTAAACATAAGTATTCAAGTGATGGAGAGCTTTTGATGTGATAAACTTACTTATAAGAGGGAGATTGCAATTAAGTTGAAGTCCCACGTTAGAGAAATAATAAAAGTGTGAAGAATTAATATACATGAATAGATCTCTAAAACCTAATAGTTTAAACTTTTATGTCAAATTAAATTTCAAATATGTGTGTTATTGTTATTTTGTATACGCGACGCGCGGACTTTCCATACCAATTTCAATTTTTTCTCAAGAGTATCCTTAAATAAAAATAATTAAAATAAAACGAAGTCCTAGGTCTCATGAAAATTGATTGATGGTGACTTTGAAGAAGGGTTCACTAAAATAAACAAAAAGTGTAGGGGGAAAGGAGTATTGAATCGGGAGTGACATCAATTTAATTTTTTATTTTTATTTTTGACTCTTAGATTTTTTATAATATGTATTTTAATTTAAATATTTACAGAATTTAGTAATTTAAGTATAATTTAAATTTATATAAATAATTAGTCTGTACAACACTAAATTTTATAAATATTTAAATTATTATAAAAAAAATTGAAAGTTAAAAAAGAAAAAAAAATTAGACCGATCGCAATTTCAGATCCAATACCCTTGCTCCCCTAAAAAAACATTCTAAAATAAATGTGTATTAAAGCACGAAACAATTTTTAGTCTTGCATACCCTGATCCCTTCAAATAGAGAAATACTATGCGCAATGATATTTTACAATGATTTATACAATGATTTTTGTTAAAAATGATAGGACCCATCGTATAAATAGCGAATCTCACTATTTTTTGTGAAAATAAGTGTACGAATAAATGTAGCGTTAAGTGTATGTAGCAAAACTCCTCCAAATATGTACATTTTTAGTCCTGCAGACCATGATCCCTCCAAATATGTACATCTGGGGATTCAAAAAGTCATTTCTACGGGCTATGGCCATAATGCAGTAGCTGTCTTGCGAATAATATTCATTAGGTCCATCATGCTTTTGTGCTTTTCAGCCGTCCTAGCCATCACATCAAGCCGACCCAATTTTCCAAAGTCCAAATACAAGACTGACCTGTTTTACGCATACATAATAATAGCATCTGGCTAAAAATCAATACTTCTGTCAGAATTTCACATTCTAATTGAACTAAATGAGGCGATAGCTGATAACTTGGTCAATTTTGTTATGAGTTGACATGATTTAATATAAAAATAGTAGAATTTATAATGTAAAAATAATAAATTTTATTATTTTTATATTAAATTATTGGTATATAATAAAGTTCTCATTTAGTTATTATAAAAAAAGAAAAAAAAATAGAAAAAGAAGAAGAAGTTCAAAAGCATTCCCACTCTCTCATAAATAGCAAGGTTTGAAAAATATCATATGTACACAATCTTATTTTTATAGTTGATATACACAATTTTATCATTATTCTCGTACTGTTTTCAGGAACTCAAATGAGTGAACACTTGACCATCGAGCTAACATTAAGCTTAGGTACCACGCGTACGGCAGAAGGATCAAAATGTGCACAAGCAAGCAAGTTTACCTCCTCTATTTTACATGCATATCAAATAGAAGTAGATATTACCCCCAAAAACTTCATGGCATAGAAAGAATGAAAACTATGAACAATTGTTTACTCAATAATGGGTAGTTATTCTATGATGGGGAGGTGAAAAAGAAAACCCAAAGTATAAACTATCATTACTTCAAGGTCTTGCCTCAGAATTCTTCTATACTTGCATGGCTTGAAGCCCTTTTAACTACACCCTGTATTGGCCTCGTACAAAAACTTTACAGAGTGGCTTGCGTATAGCTTGGTGAATACATTAACTGTATTTACCATACAATCTAAAATCATTTACAGAGTGGCTTGCATATAGCTTGGTGAATACATTAACTGTATTTACCGTTCAATCTAAAAATCAAACATGGTATATCATCCCCACCTCTAGCGTTGATGCGCGAGGAAAGCTCATTGCATATGTTGGCCCCCGAGAATTCCTCCTCAAGAAATCATACCCTACATTAATAACAGCTTTTTTCATCAAACTTGAACCCCACTTTGCCTTCACATAACAGTGCCCCAGTATAAATGCAATCCCTGCCTCCCTTGCTTCCATCAAATCTTGCAGCTCCACTCGCGCACTCTGGTCAATCTGTGGGCTATCGGGTAGAAGAAACGTTACTCTCTTCCTTGGAATCTCTGGTGACTCAATCTCCGTGAACTCTAAAGTACCAGCTATTTCGGACATGTCAGCATCCTCTTCACACACCCTTATACCCTCGAAATATGTTGAAGATGTTCCAACAACTGTCATCCTTTTGTCGTACTCCAAATCATCATCTACTCCATCAATACATTCTTGCCTCTCTGACCGGATAAATTCAGCAATGCTACAAACAAGATCCTTTTCAAATTCTACATCATCCAGTTGCATATCACGATAGCCATATCGAGCTATGCACCGATATAGCCGGTTTTCTTTTGGGCCGATCCTTCCCACTAGGAACCGTTCCTCGGGTCTTACATGAGGCACTGGGACAGATTTGACGCAGAGGAAAACCAGAACCTGATGGAAAGCTGGGAGATTGGTGACAAAGTGGGAGAAAATGGCTGGGATTCCAGAGACGAGCTCCGTGTGTATAAGGCCAATGCCCCGGACCCGCACAATTCCAAGACTGGGACCCAAACTGAGTAGCCAGCTAATAGACACCTTGTTCTCAACATCAAACTCATATTTCAATTGCGTGCCATAGTGCCAAACGTACATTATTATCAGAAATATAAAGGAGAGGGCAATAGGGACCCAGGCTCCTTCACGGAACTTCATAAGGGAAGCTGAGAAGTAGAGGGCTTCAATAGAACCAAAGAAGAATATGAAACCAAGGGTGAGGAAGACATTTTTGCGCCAGCACAGGACAATGACGAGAGACATTAAGCACGTAGTTACCAGCATAACCGTAATCACTGCTAAACCTGTTCCAGAAAGGTAAAAGCTATCAAATTAAAAGACAATATTATTGAAGTGCTTTGCTTCAGAAGAAAAATATGCACCGGATACTTATACATTGTAATACATAAGCATGATATCCCCCTTCTAGGGGCATGGCTGCTGACACTTAGGTGCTGTTTGTTTGTGTCTTAATGGCTCTTAATGGACAACCTCTTAATCGCTAAGAGGAACAAAATTGTTTTTTTTTTTTTTGTTACATCTGAATGCCTCTAAATGGTTGAGATACAAAATCAAATCTAAACCATTAAGAGGAGCATCTTAATGAACTTGGACAAAAATATCCTCTTCAATATTAACAAATTCCTTTTATATCCAACACTCAATATTATTATTATTATTATAATAATAAATATTATTATTATTATTATTATTTTTATAATAATAATAATAATAATAATAATAATAATAATAATAATAATTATGATTATTATTATTATAATTATTATTATTACTATAATTATTATTATTAATTATAATTATTATTAGTATAATTATTATTGTAATAATTATTATTTTTATTATTATTAATATTATAATAATAATAATAATTATTATTAGTATTATTATTAGCATTATCATTATTATTATTATTATTATTATTATTATTATTATTATTATTATTATTATTATTATTATTATTATTATTATTATTATTAGTAGTAGTAGTAGTAGTAGTAGTAGTAGTAGTAGTACTATTTTTAATATAATTATTATTATTTTTATAATAATAATTATTATTATAATTAATATTATTATTACTATAATTATTATTATTAATTATAAGTATTATTAGTATAATTATTATTATAATAATAATTATTTTTATTAATATTAATATTATAATTATTAATAATAATAATAATTATAGTAATAATAATTATTATTAATAATAATTATAATTATTATAATTAATATTATTATTACTATAATTATTATTATTAATTATAATTATTATTAGTATAATTATTATTATTATAATTATTATTATTTTTATTAATATTAATATTATAATAATTATTATTATTATTATAATTATGATTATTATTATTATTATAATTATTATTATCATAATTTTTATTAGAATAATTATTATTATTAGTATTATTATTAGCACTATCATTAATATTATAATTATTATTTTTATAATAATAATTATTATTATTTTTATAATAATTATTATTATTATAATTAATATTATTATTATTATTATTATAATAATTATTATTAATTATAATTATTATTAGTATAATTATTATTATTATTATTATTATTATTATAATGTTCAACTGTTCATAGGGTTAAAATGGTAAAATTCTGTTATTCAGACATCTGAAAAAATTGATTATCAAACAACATTTTTTCATTCAGATACTGTAATGTCCTAGAATTTTCACATCTTTATTAATTAAATTATTAATTTAATTTCCAACGAGTTATTTTTTCGAGATTATTTAAATCTTTTTATGTGATTAATTAATTATGTGATTAAATAATTATGTAATTAATTACTAAAATTAATTAAAGGGGGTCACTAATAGGTTATTAAATTAGTGAACAAACCCTAAAGTTTTAATATCAAATTAATTGATAAGTTTCCTATTAATTAAATATTCAATTAAATTGAATATAATGAGTGAATTAAATATAATAAATTAATTAATATGATTATTAATTAATGTAAATAATGTGAAATATTAATAATAATATTTATTAGTCCAATTAGTAATTTAATACTTATGGGTTAGAATATTTAATTATTTATTCAAGGTAATTATTTATTTAATCATGGATTGAATAATTAATGTATAAATTATTAAATTAGCCCAACATGGGTCAATTAGTAGCCCAAGTGGGGAATAATAAAATTTGACAATTTAGTAGCCCAAACAATTTAATAGAAGCCCAATTGGTATTTTAAATTAAAGCCCAATGTTTGGCCCACTTGGAAAATACTTAAATTAACTTATTAATTATAAAAAAAATTGGAAAATGACAATCAAATTGGGACAAGGAAGAGAGATCAGCCGAGAGCTTCATGGGAGAGAGAAAAAGTGATTTTTGATATTTTATTTTATTTTTCATTTATTTAATTAAGGATTGCTTGTTTTAATTTTTGTAGTATATGAAACCATGCTTCTTTTCACCAACTATGTATGGACTAAATTGCTTGTGTAAGTATCCTTGCTATCTCATTATGGAAATTTGATAGATATAGATTTTATATCTATGACCATTGTAAGTATACTTACAATTTTGTAGTTTTTGAAAATCATTTCTCATCTTTTATTTTCAAACAAAAGAGAGAGCTAGAGAGCATTTGAGAGTGAGAAAATAGTGAGAGCAAAATACTAAGAGAGGAGAAGGAGTTCTTGGTGCATGTCATCTTCATTCATCACCTACTTTGGAAGAAAAAGAAAGATAGCCATTAAATCAAGGTAATGGTTATTTTAAATAAAGTTTTGTTTTTAAATTAAATAAATCACCATGTTAGTATAAGCATGTTAATATAATTATTAATGTGTAGAGGTAATATTTATGCCATGCTTGAGTTTAATATGTTTGGTTTGTATTTTGGTATATTTTATATGCTAAAATATGTGTTTAGTAGTGTGTAAACAAGTTTTGAAATATATTACCAAAAATATTTTTGTAAAACTTAGGTTTGATGTTCTAATATTATAGAACATTAAATCATGAGAAAAACAAAGTTTGAATCACTCAAAATGGAGTTATACACAAAAAGTTATGATTTGTGGTAGTTTATGTGATGTAAAATTTTTTATAAAAAAATAATGATATTAAATCATGAAAAATTAATTTTTCATGTTATAAATTAATATAAGGTGATTGGTAATTTTTTTGGATTTTTATTGAAGAGTTAAAGATTTATTGAAGGTATATTTTTATTTAAAATGGGTAGCCGGAAACACTGTTCACATTCTGCTTGGAAGAGAAATTTAACACTGGCCGCGCAATGCGCGAGCCACTGTTCACCCACCGACGCGGAGCCAAACGACGTCGTTTTGCATCGGCAGAAAATTTCTTCCGCGCGTTATGCGCGGAAGCCATTTCCGGATTGCCAAAAACGGCGCCGTTTTGGTCCGAAAATATTATAACGCGCGCCATGCGCGGTAATAAATTTTCGGCGAAATTACCATTTTGCCCCTCCGTGTTTTTCTTAGCAGAATTACCATTCTGCCCTCGGTCCGGTTTTTCAACTTATTTACGAAAATGCCATTCGGGTTAATTTTAATTAATTTAAATATTTGAAAATTAATTTAAAATTATAACAAAAATAATAATAATACAAAAATAATATTGGGGAGGATATTTTTCATAAAGTTTAATATTTAAATATTTTAAATATTAATCTAGTTAGCTAAACCATGGTTAGGTTAAATAAATTTATTATTTATTTATTATTTTAAATGTTAATAATAAATAAAGATGATAAATTAGCAATTATTATTTAATGCCTATTGAATAATATTTAAAGAGAGATAAAATTTATAAATTTATTATTTATTATTTAAATATTATTAAATAATAAATAAAGATAATTAGGTAATTAATTATTATTTAATTAACATTAAATAACGATTAATGGAAATTAAGTTATTAGAGGAATAATTTATTATTTAATTTAAATAATAAATAAGAATGATTTGATTATTATTTAACCTTAAATAATAATTAAAATTAATTAAATAATTAATTATTATTTAATTGACATTAAATAATAATTAAAGAGGATTAAGATTAGTAAACTATTATTTAATTTCCTTAATTAAATAATAAGTAAGGTTAATTACTTGGTTAATTATTGGTTGATTAACATTAAATTAAAGAAGGTTAAAATTAAGTTAATAATTATTTATTATTAAGTACAATTAGTTATGATTTATAATAACTAGAGTTAATTAATTAATTTCTATTTAATCAATATTAAATAGTAATTAAAAAGAGATTGAGTTAATAAAATAAATCGAATTTAATTAAACAATTATAATAAGTTGTTTAAAGGTTTAATAAGTGTCCAACACTTAAGAAAAATATTTTCTAACTTATTAAATTATTAACCTAAAATGATTAAGTGTCTATAAGGTTAATAATATTGTTTTGACTAATGAAATTTATGTGTTAGTACTTATGTGGTAAATAAGTTCGTTATTAAGCGTATAATTATGCAAATACGTCGTACTAATTATTAGACCGACTTTATTAATGTTAGGTCTTTCAAAGCAAGTTAGTTAAAGCTAGACAATTATTGTAGCTGAGCAAACAGGCAAGTTCTCTAACCCTACTCAATTATTATCGTTGAACAAGTTTCCATACTTGTATTTATTGTTAAAGCTTGAAGTGGTTTAATTATTTAAAATTATTCCACATCCATAATGTTTATAAAATCGCACTTAGTGCATTTGAAGCTTGTTAGTTCTTGATTCATGAACTGTATTAAAAATGTCTGAAGCTAATAGTTCAGCTAGACATTGCGTTTCTAAATTCAATAACTTGAATACTTTTAAAAGCTTATCCAAACCATTGTTGGGTGCGGATTTCTTATATTAAGTCTGAGAATTGAACAACCCTAAATTAGGGGATTTTGTGTCGGGAAACCGACTTTGGGCGCCAGTGACTAAATGTAATGCATATACAGCGGGTTGAATAGGCTGATCCCCTTGAAAACCAAACAACTCAAAGGGTCAGAGGAAACTCTATTATACCCTAGCTAGTTCAGGGTCCTTAGAGACCACTCAGCATTTTAAGATTCAAATATTCTGTTTATTAAAATTTGAATCCTGTTTCATTCACAATTGTTATATCTATTGTTGAACCATTGATGATCTTTCCCATTCATTCATGATATATTAAATCTATATGATTGTTATAAACTTGCTGAGCAAACTAGTTGCTCATTCTTGCTATATCATGAACCATTTTTCAGATAATCCTGATTGCTCCAGGAAGGATAAGGGAAAAGGAAAGGCCAAAGCTTAAGTAGCTTATGCATGCTAGTTAGATCTTTATTTATGTATTTACGGTTGTTAAACCTTTTGTAATTCCTTATGATAGGAACTGTTTTTATGTTAAGGTTGATAGACCCTGGTATTGTAACCTTTTGAAGGGAACCAATATGTATTATTCCGCGATATTTAAATGCAATGTATGTATTTAATTGTTAGTAATGTGTTGAATAGTGAGAACCAAACTCGAGGTTATGGAACCCGGATTTGGGGTCGTCACAGGTTGGTATCAGAGCTGTAGGTTAGAAACGTTAGGAATTGTGAAACCTAAGTTATAACCTTAGTATTAAACTCATATCGAGTGCGTTAGGGGATGAATCGGGGAGATTCATCATGTTGTGTAATTTTGGAGATGGATTGAGAAAATCCATCGAGCCGAGATGTACATGATAAAATATCATTTCATTTCATCAATGAATATATTTTATTTGCTGTACTAACGTGTGTTATTGTTTTATGATATAGGATGGCAGAGATCGGACAGTCGAGTCGCACTGCTGAGGAGGACTATATTGATATCCATATGGATACTGCACAGCCGCTGGTGGCTGCATCCGTAGAGGGGCCAGAGTCAGATCCTGAGGAGGGGGATCGTGTGGAGCCCGTCTGAGGCGGAGTCATGAGGCCTTACAGTGAGGATGAGGCAGAGTCAGAGGAGTCTGAGGAGGAGGAGTCAGCTGATGGCATGGGCACCACTGCCGCTGACATCATAGAGGGACTGACCGATAGGAACGAGGGGCTGGAGGCAAGGGTCCAGCATCTAGAGGAGCAGAATCTGACCCATCAGCACATGGAGGATCAGTATAGGGATGCGGCTTATCAGTTCTCTGGCGAGAACACAGAGCTGAAGGAGAGGATTGTAGGACTTGAGGATCAGGTACAAGAGTACGAGGATTCAGTGGAGCACCTTGCGGTGCTAACTCATCAGCTGGTAGAGCAGGATGTAGAGCTGCAGGCTAAATTAGCAGTGGTTGAGACTAGGTTGGCAGAGGCTGAGCTGAAGGTTCAGCAGGTTCAGGCAGAGAAGGCCGCCATCCATGCACACTGGCAGGAGGCGATAGAGGACCGTATTGAGATGGAGAGACAGCGGGATGCCGCTTATGGACAGATAATTGAGCTAGAGGAGGAGGTCCGCGAGAAGCGGGTGAGGACGAATAGACTTAGCTACGTCTACCGATCTTCATATGGTAGGCTTCAGAGCAGGGTGCACTTCTACCCAGCTGAGGAGGGCCAGTCTATGCACACCATCAGCAGGAGCGTGGTGATGGCCATCGGGGATGAGGAGTATGACGACGCGATCCGTAGGGGGATGCGCAGTCAGTAGTAGTAGTAGTTATTTTCTAATTTCGTATGTAAATAGATGCAGTAGAACCCAACTTTTGTTTTATTAGAGGGTTAATATGTCACTAAATCCCAACTCTAGGAAGTTGTAGGATATGTCAGATCCCATCTTTTGTAGCTTCTCTGGGATAGAAGCATTTATAGCAGTATGCTTTTGATGTAAAGTGCTACGCACTCCTGTTTTAGCATATGAGTATAAATGCAGTTGAATTTATGTTTATATGCGTGTTGAAATAATTACTTGTATTTTAGCTAAACATTGTCTAAGATACAAAATAATGAAATGAAAAAGATGAAACAGTATAATAATGTAAATTTTTGTTTATAACAGAAAATGCCGCCACGTAGACAACCACCAAGGAACCAGGGGGTAGAAGAGTCAGTTAACAACGACGCGGGGGGTCACAATGTAGACCCTATGCAAAACTTCGTCGACATGCTAGCTGAGGCAATGCAACACAGACATCCTGTTGTAGCAAATCCACCACCACCACCACCAACTCAGTTGGCAAATTTCAAAGATTTTAAAGCGGTGGGACCGCCAGAGTTTAGGGGAACGTCGGACCCGATAGAGGCCCAGTCTTGGATAAAGGAGATAGAGAAGGCGTTCGTTATCGCAAGAGTAGCTGAGGAGCAAAAGACAGTTTTTGCTACCTACATGATGAAGGGCGAAGCCAATTTCTGGTGGGAAGCCAATCAGAATAGGGCTGGGGATGGTGTGGTGCCCTGGACAAAATTTAAGGAAATATTCGACGAGAATTATTTCCCGAAAAGTATGAAAAGTAGGATGGAGGTAAGGTTTCTAGAACTGAAACAGGAGAACATGTCGGTACCGGAGTACGCGGCAAAATTTAATGAGCTGGCCAGGTTCGCTCCACATCAGGTAGACACGGAGGAACGCAAGGCCAGGAGGTTCGAGAATGGATTGAGACCTTGGATATTCAACAAGGTAGCAGTACTGCAGATTGACTCGTTCGCAACTTTGCTAGAGAAGTCAATCATTGCTGAAGGAGGAAGTGACGCGTTAACCAAGTACAACCAGGAGAGAAACAAGAAGAAAAGTGAAGGGGGAAGCAAGAACAGCAACAGTGGAGGCAATAATAACAACAATAATAACAACAAGCGCAAATGGGACAACAGCAGCAACGACAAGAGCTCGGGGAATCAACAAGGAAGTGTTCAGAAAAAGCCAGCATGCAATATATGTGGAAAGAACCACTTCGGAGAGTGCAGGAAAGGGAAGAATACATGCTACAATTGTGGTCAGGTGGGACATATTTCTCCAAATTGTCCCCTCCCAAAGAAAGTGAGATGCTTTTCTTGCGGAGCATCTGACCACCTGATAAAGGATTGCCCTAAGAAGAAGAATGACGGGGGTAGCGGCTACAGGGGCAATAACAGCAAATTGGCTATCGGGGGACCGGTACCACAGAACAAGCCGACAGCCCGGACTTTCAATATGACGGTACAGGATGCCGTGGGGTCAAAAGACGTGGTGTCAGGTATTATTCCGATCAATAATATAAATGCATATGTATTGTTTGATTCGGGTGCTACCTGTTCATTTGTGTCTGATGATTTCGCTAGACGATTAGAGTTGCCTAGGGACAAACTAGAAAACTCAATGAACATAGAAGTTGCTAATAAAGAAGTGATACCGGTAGAGTACATACATAGAAATTGTTGTGCTGAAATCAGGGGTCAGAAATTAAATGTGAATCTAATTCCAATACGTCTGGGGGAATTTGATGTAATACTTGGGATGGATTGGTTGTTTAACCACGGGGCGATAATCGATTGTCAGAAGAAGTGCATACACCTTAAGACACCAAATAAGTCTAAGGTCGTATTTTATGGCAGCAAATCGTCAAGACAGTCTTCTTGTCTGACGATGATGCAGGCCAAGAAATTATTGAAGAAAGGTTGTGTAGGGTATTTGGCTCATGTGGTTGACACACAAGTGGTGAGTCCCGAGATGGAGCAAATACCAGTAGTTAGGGAGTTTACGGATGTTTTTCCAGATGTACTGCCGGGTTTACCGCCGGACAGGGAGATAGAATTTGTGATTGATTTAGTACCGGGGACAACACCGATATCGAAAGCACCATATAGGATGGCTCCGGTAGAACTGAAGGAATTGATGGTGCAATTGCAGGAGTTGTTAGATAATAAGTACATTCAGCCAAGTGTTTCTCCATGGGGAGCACCGGTGCTGTTTGTAAAGAAGAAGGATGGATCGATGAGATTGTGTATGGATTATAGAGAGCTGAATAAGGTGACAATTAAGAACAAGTACCCGTTACCACGAATTGACGATCTTTTCGATCAATTGAAAGGGGCGAAGTACTTTTCAAAGATTGACTTAAGGACTGGTTATCATCAGTTGAAAGTCAGGAAGGAGGATATACCCAAGACGGCATTCAGAACTCGATATGGGCATTATGAGTTTCTGGTGATGTCGTTTGGACTAACGAATGCTCCAGCCGCATTTATGGACATGATGAACAGAATATTCAAGCAATACTTGGATAAATTTGTAGTCGTGTTCATTGATGATATTTTGGTGTATTCGAAAACGGAGGAAGAGCATGCTGAACACCTAAGATTGGTGTTGGAGATTTTACGGAAGGAGCGGTTGTACGCTAAGTTTTCAAAGTGTGAATTCTGGTTGGAGAGAGTTCAATTTTTAGGTCATGTTATTGACAAGGAGGGAGTTTCGGTTGATCCGGCGAAGGTTGAATCGGTGATGAATTGGGAGCAACCAAGGACGCCGACAGAAGTAAGAAGTTTCTTAGGGTTAGCGGGTTACTATCGGAGGTTCATTCAAGACTTCTCAAAGATAGCAACACCGTTGACCAACTTAACAAGAAAGACGGTGAAATACGTGTGGACGGAGAAGTGTGAGGAAAGTTTTCAGGAGTTAAAGAAAAGACTTAGTGAAGCACCTGTATTGACCTTACCAGACGATACAGGAGGCTTTACGGTCTACAGTGATGCATCGCACAAGGGACTTGGCTGTGTGCTTATGCAAAATGGCAAAGTCGTTGCGTATGCGTCCAGGCAATTAAAAGATTATGAGAAGGGATATCCTACCCACGACTTGGAATTGGCAGCGGTAGTATTTGCCCTTAAAATTTGGAGACATTATCTGTACGGAGAAAAATGTGAGATATTCACAGACCATAAGAGTCTGAAGTATATCTTCACACAGAAGGAGCTGAATATGAGGCAACGGAGATGGTTGGAATTGATCAAAGATTATGATTGTGAAATTCTATATCATCCCGGCAAGGCCAACGTAGTAGCGGATGCTCTGAGTAGAAAGAGCAGGGAGAAATTGTTCATATTGACAGATCAAGAACAATTGGTTCAAGAGATGGCTCGAATGGAGTTGGAAGTGAGAAGTCCAAACGAGTCAATAGAAGTCGAGGTGAGCCCAACCTTGTTAGATAGGGTGAAAGAGGCTCAAGACAAAGATGAGGAATGTGACAGAATCCGGAAGAGGATGACCGATGGAGAAGAGGTCAAGTTTAAAATTGATAGCATGGGATTGCTGAGATTTGAAAATCGTGTTTGGGTACCGCTAGTGCCTGAATTACGAGAGGAAATTTTGCAAGAGGCCCACAGTACGAGATACTCGATACATCCGGGGAGTACGAAGATGTATCAAGATCTACGTCAGCATTTTTGGTGGCCGAATTTAAAGAGGGAGGTTGCAGAATGTGTCAGCCGATGCCTAACTTGTCAAAGGGTAAAGGCCGAACATCAGAGACCAAGTGGATTGTTACAGCCGTTAGAAATTCCTGAGTGGAAATGGGAGCATATCACAATGGATTTTGTGGTAGGACTTCCAGCAACACAGAAGGGATATGACGCAATTTGGGTGATTGTGGATCGGCTAACAAAGTCAGCGCACTTTTTGCCGATCAAGATCAGGTTCAGTTTGGATCAGTTGTCCAAACTGTACATCAAAGAGATAGTTTCAAGACATGGGGTGCCGGTATCGATTGTGTCAGACAGAGATCCGCGCTTCACGTCAAAATTTTGGAGAAGTCTTCAGGAGAGATTGGGGACACAGTTGAGAATGAGTACAACGTATCATCCGCAGACCGATGGGCAAAGTGAGAGAACAATTCAGACATTGGAAGATATGCTCAGGGCCTGCGTAATGGATTTCAAGGGCAGTTGGGAAATCCACCTACCACTAGTTGAGTTTGCATACAACAACAGTTATCATGCGAGCATAGGTATGCCGCCTTACGAAGCTTTATATGGCAGAAAATGCAGAACACCTCTGTGTTGGGATGAGGTAGGAGAACGCCGACTGTTGGGGCCAGAGTTGGTTCAACAGACGGTAGAAATTATCAAAGTAATAAGAGCTCGGCTAGTAGCAGCTCAAGACCGTCAAAAGAAATACGCCGATTTACATCGACAGAAACGAGACTTCGAGGTGGGGAGTTTTGTGTTCATTAAGGTATCTCCCTGGAAAGGGAAGATCAGGTTTGGAAAGAAGGGGAAATTGAGTCCAAGGTTCATAGGACCGTTCGAAATATTGAGAAGAGTGGGTGAAGTAGCATACGAGGTAGCTTTACCTCCTGAATTGGAACATATTCACAATGTGTTTCACGTGTCGGTATTGCGACCATACAAACCAGACTACAAGCACGTTATCTCCTATGAACCAATTCAAGTCGGGAAGGACTTATCATATGAAGAAGTTCCTGTTCAGATACTCGATAGGAAGGAACAGAAACTGAGAAATAAGATAATTCATTCTGTCAAAGTACTCTGGAGGAATCACGCCATTGAAGAATCTACGTGGGAATTAGAGGAGGAAATGAGGGCAAATTACCCGTTTTTATTTGAGTAACCTTATTTTTACAATTCCGAGGACGGAATTTTTATAAGGAGGGGAGAATGTAATGTCCTAGAATTTTCACATCTTTATTAATTAAATTATTAATTTAATTTCCAACGAGTTATTTTTTCGAGATTATTTAAATCTTTTTATGTGATTAATTAATTATGTGATTAAATAATTATGTAATTAATTACTAAAATTAATTAAAGGGGGTCACTAATAGGTTATTAAATTAGTGAACAAACCCTAAAGTTTTAATATCAAATTAATTGATAAGTTTCCTATTAATTAAATATTCAATTAAATTGAATATAATGAGTGAATTAAATATAATAAATTAATTAATATGATTATTAATTAATGTAAATAATGTGAAATATTAATAATAATATTTATTAGTCCAATTAGTAATTTAATACTTATGGGTTAGAATATTTAATTATTTATTCAAGGTAATTATTTATTTAATCATGGATTGAATAATTAATGTATAAATTATTAAATTAGCCCAACATGGGTCAATTAGTAGCCCAAGTGGGGAATAATAAAATTTGACAATTTAGTAGCCCAAACAATTTAATAGAAGCCCAATTGGTATTTTAAATTAAAGCCCAATGTTTGGCCCACTTGGAAAATACTTAAATTAACTTATTAATTATAAAAAAAATTGGAAAATGACAATCAAATTGGGACAAGGAAGAGAGATCAGCCGAGAGCTTCATGGGAGAGAGAAAAAGTGATTTTTGATATTTTATTTTATTTTTCATTTATTTAATTAAGGATTGCTTGTTTTAATTTTTGTAGTACATGAAACCATGCTTCTTTTCACCAACTATGTATGGACTAAATTGCTTGTGTAAGTATCCTTGCTATCTCATTATGGAAATTTGATAGATATAGATTTTATATCTATGACCATTGTAAGTATACTTACAATTTTGTAGTTTTTGAAAATCATTTCTCATCTTTTATTTTCAAACAAAAGAGAGAGCTAGAGAGCATTTGAGAGTGAGAAAATAGTGAGAGCAAAATACTAAGAGAGGAGAAGGAGTTCTTGGTGCATGTCATCTTCATTCATCACCTACTTTGGAAGAAAAAGAAAGATAGCCATTAAATCAAGGTAATGGTTATTTTAAATAAAGTTTTGTTTTTAAATTAAATAAATCACCATGTTAGTATAAGCATGTTAATATAATTATTAATGTGTAGAGGTAATATTTATGCCATGCTTGAGTTTAATATGTTTGGTTTGTATTTTGGTATATTTTATATGCTAAAATATGTGTTTAGTAGTGTGTAAACAAGTTTTGAAATATATTACCAAAAATATTTTTGTAAAACTTAGGTTTGATGTTCTAATATTATAGAACATTAAATCATGAGAAAAACAAAGTTTGAATCACTCAAAATGGAGTTATACACAAAAAGTTATGATTTGTGGTAGTTTATGTGATGTAAAATTTTTTATAAAAAAATAATGATATTAAATCATGAAAAATTAATTTTTCATGTTATAAATTAATATAAGGTGATTGGTAATTTTTTTGGATTTTTATTGAAGAGTTAAAGATTTATTGAAGGTATATTTTTATTTAAAATGGGTAGCCGGAAACACTGTTCACATTCTGCTTGGAAGAGAAATTTAACACTGGCCGCGCAATGCGCGAGCCACTGTTCACCCACCGACGCGGAGCCAAACGACGTCGTTTTGCATCGGCAGAAAATTTCTTCCGCGCGTTATGCGCGGAAGCCATTTCCGGATTGCCAAAAACGGCGCCGTTTTGGTCCGAAAATATTATAACGCGCGCCATGCGCGGTAATAAATTTTCGGCGAAATTACCATTTTGCCCCTCCGTGTTTTTCTTGGCAGAATTACCATTCTGCCCTCGGTCCGGTTTTTCAACTTATTTACGAAAATGCCATTCGGGTTAATTTTAATTAATTTAAATATTTGAAAATTAATTTAAAATTATAACAAAAATAATAATAATACAAAAATAATATTGGGGAGGATATTTTTCATAAAGTTTAATATTTAAATATTTTAAATATTAATCTAGTTAGCTAAACCATGGTTAGGTTAAATAAATTTATTATTTATTTATTATTTTAAATGTTAATAATAAATAAAGATGATAAATTAGCAATTATTATTTAATGCCTATTGAATAATATTTAAAGAGAGATAAAATTTATAAATTTATTATTTATTATTTAAATATTATTAAATAATAAATAAAGATAATTAGGTAATTAATTATTATTTAATTAACATTAAATAACGATTAATGGAAATTAAGTTATTAGAGGAATAATTTATTATTTAATTTAAATAATAAATAAGAATGATTTGATTATTATTTAACCTTAAATAATAATTAAAATTAATTAAATAATTAATTATTATTTAATTGACATTAAATAATAATTAAAGAGGATTAAGATTAGTAAACTATTATTTAATTTCCTTAATTAAATAATAAGTAAGGTTAATTACTTGGTTAATTATTGGTTGATTAACATTAAATTAAAGAAGGTTAAAATTAAGTTAATAATTATTTATTATTAAGTACAATTAGTTATGATTTATAATAACTAGAGTTAATTAATTAATTTCTATTTAATCAATATTAAATAGTAATTAAAAAGAGATTGAGTTAATAAAATAAATCGAATTTAATTAAACAATTATAATAAGTTGTTTAAAGGTTTAATAAGTGTCCAACACTTAAGAAAAATATTTCTAACTTATTAAATTATTAACCTAAAATGATTAAGTGTCTATAAGGTTAATAATATTGTTTTGACTAATGAAATTTATGTGTTAGTACTTATGTGGTAAATAAGTTCGTTATTAAGCGTATAATTATGCAAATACGTCGTACTAATTATTAGACCGACTTTATTAATGTTAGGTCTTTCAAAGCAAGTTAGTTAAAGCTAGACAATTATTGTAGCTGAGCAAACAGGCAAGTTCTCTAACCCTACTCAATTATTATCGTTGAACAAGTTTCCATACTTGTATTTATTGTTAAAGCTTGAAGTGGTTTAATTATTTAAAATTATTCCACATCCATAATGTTTATAAAATCGCACTTAGTGCATTTGAAGCTTGTTAGTTCTTGATTCATGAACTGTATTAAAAATGTCTGAAGCTAATAGTTCAGCTAGACATTGCGTTTCTAAATTCAATAACTTGAATACTTTTAAAAGCTTATCCAAACCATTGTTGGGTGCGGATTTCTTATATTAAGTCTGAGAATTGAACAACCCTAAATTAGGGGATTTTGTGTCGGAAAACCGACTTTGGGCGCCAGTGACTAAATGTAATGCATATACAGCGGGTTGAATAGGCTGATCCCCTTGAAAACCAAACAACTCAAAGGGTCAGAGGAAACTCTATTATACCCTAGCTAGTTCAGGGTCCTTAGAGACCACTCAGCATTTTAAGATTCAAATATTCTGTTTATTAAAATTTGAATCCTGTTTCATTCACAATTGTTATATCTATTGTTGAACCATTGATGATCTTTCCCATTCATTCATGATATATTAAATCTATATGATTGTTATAAACTTGCTGAGCAAACTAGTTGCTCATTCTTGCTATATCATGAACCATTTTTCAGATAATCCTGATTGCTCCAGGAAGGATAAGGGAAAAGGAAAGGCCAAAGCTTAAGTAGCTTATGCATGCTAGTTAGATCTTTATTTATGTATTTACGGTTGTTAAACCTTTTGTAATTCCTTATGATAGGAACTGTTTTTATGTTAAGGTTGATAGACCCTGGTATTGTAACCTTTTGAAGGGAACCAATATGTATTATTCCGCGATATTTAAATGCAATGTATGTATTTAATTGTTAGTAATGTGTTGAATAGTGAGAACCAAACTCGAGGTTATGGAACCCGGATTTGGGGTCGTCACAGATACAATTCTATTCAGATGCTCTATATTATTCAGATGTCTAAATTATTCAGATCTTAATACAGAATTTTATCAAACAGCACCTTAGTTTTACAATTGCAGGGTGTCCCAACGCAATGTGGCGAAAATCAGGACTCAAAGCCAAAAAGTTTTAGTCAGTTTGGGAAAAGATAATAATGAAAACCCGGAATTTTTTTCTAGACATTACCAATAATTAGATGAAATTTCAGTGGAAAACCAATCCTGTAGCTTTTCATTTTCAACCATAACAGCAGGAGATCCAGAAACTTGGATGCAATTGGTTTTTTCGGAGTGGGTAAAAAAATTATTTTTTAAATGATGAATTGACGTAGAAAGTACCAGAAACAGTAGGTAGTCATTTTAAAGTTCGCGAGACCTTCCAACCAAGAGAAGAAAACAGGAACACAATGATAATACGATGACATTGTTTGACAGTGCAGTAAACTACTACGATGGATGTTTACCTGATGCATTACTTATGTGTTTGGTGTCTCTGAAACCAACAGTAACAGCCAAACATAGCAGCATTAATGTCCAATTAATCTCTGGAATGTAAATTTGCCCATGCATTTCTGATGAAGTGTGGATTATTTTCACCCTTGGAAAGCAACCCAAAGCAGAACACTGTTTGATAATTGAAAAAGTCCCAGTAATGATGGCTTGGCTTCCTACTACTGCAGCTAGTATGGCTATTGCCAGAACAGGCCATCGAATTTTCTCTGGCACAATAAGAAGAGTATTAATTTGCGAACACTAAAATAAATAATATCTTGGTGAATTTTCCTGTACAGAAAATAAACTTATCACTTTCTAAACAAATAAAACAGAAATGAAGTAACATACCAGGTACTGATACATAAAATCCAATACGATAGTCAGTCTCAATAGCATGATGTTTGGAAAGATAAGCAGCTTGTCCCATATATGCAAGGATCAAAGATGGGTAAACCACAAAGCTGAAAGCAATCTGCAGTCAACTGGCTGTCTATTAGACAAGTTGCTTACATCTTATAGTTTTAGCAGAGAACAATTTTTAAAACAAATGCAAATAGTATGCATTGTTAACCGACAGCAGCGGTTGATGCAAACTGAGACTAGCTTTAAGCAACCTACTTATCATAAATTTCAAATATGCCTGTCATATTTGAAGCAATTAAACAAGAAAAAGATATACAAATCCTAGTGATTTCTTTCCCTTGGCATATGCAATTTCATAAGTTTACAATACTTTTCAATAAAAAGTGACAGCCAGATAAGGTATCCTCATCTGTGCAGCCTTTGCAAAGAGCTTATGCTACGTTTGGATTGAATGAATGAAATGAGTGAAGGAATGGAATAGAGAAGGGAATAGAATTGAGAATGGAATGATTCATTCCATTCCAGCTAGAATGAGTCATTCCATACCCTCCCCAAAGAATAAAATTCATAAATTTGGAAGGAATGAGAATGGTCTATTCCATTCCAATAGAGCAACCAAACACAATTTTTTTTGATTTCATAAGAATGAGTCATTCCATTCTCACCTTCATTCCTTCAATCCAAACGTAGCGTTAGTGTGCTTAGGAATCACAATTTAAATGAATGGAAAAGACAGATAACAATGGTAGGAGAAAATCACCATGTTCAAAGGTCAAATTACTAAATTAGCAGGGTAAGAAAGGGTGGATCATGGATGTGAGTTTGCTAACATTAATGAAAGTTATATGGTTCGTGCTAACAAGGAAAATGCAATTCTTAAATGTTTGTGGCACCTACACCTATCAAAACCATTACAGATCATAGAGAAGTTAGTTTATATATATGTGTGTGTGTGTGTGTGTGTGTAGGTAACAATGTTCATGTTTGATCAAATTTAGTAAAGCCTATGTCAGAAAGATTAAAGGCTCTAGAGATTGAATACACAAATCAGCTGTTGATCATTATTAAGTTTATTTACCTTGATAGACAACTGGGAAAAATGTCCAAGATCAGCGAACATAGCCTCTGAACCTGAATAGTTTTTTTAAAAGGTAGATCAATTATGCCAAAGTTGGGAAACAAAAAGAAAAGAGCTTTGAAATTACATATTCTTTTACCTGTTATACACAAAAGAATCCCACCCAAGGACATCCAACCTCCTCTTTGGGTCTTTTTTAAAAATTTGTACATGTAATAAGGAGAGAGTGCTTGGAATACATGGGGATTCCAGTGAAAAATGTTGTAAACTCCTATGGCGCCGATGCACAATAGCCATGTTATCACAATAGGTGCGAACAAGAATCCAATCCTGTGTGTCCCGTAATGTTGTAGGAAAAACAAAAATACCAGTATCATACAAGCGACCGGGACTTCTACATCTGCAGAATTAGTTCAATAATCAAGTGAAAATAAAGATCATAACAAATCACCCTAGGCCAGCAGCTTGTTATAGATTTAAATACGCTGGTTTTACAGGGATGTTAAAATCTTCAGCAATTTAAAAGAAATGTAAGGGAAGATTGTCAAATCTGTAACCCATCTTAAATTCTCCAACATAATTGTTATAAGGGACAGTCTTGACTATGATATGGAAGGGATAACAACAAACAGCCTTCAGTTGTTATGAGTGAACTACAAATCTTCTGGAAATTGGAAATTCTGATATGGTGATTCTGTTAGTATTTCATTAGAAATATATAAAATGATCAGATCGACCAAAAGCACTAATTAATGCATTATTTCTAATATTTATATACTAATAAGTGGAATGGCAACGACATCCCAGGCCTTGTGTTACTTCAGTTTTCCTATCTGTGGTCTTGAATAATTTTCTAGATAGATCAAAATTAAATTTGTCCATATATGCCAGTTAGTTCTATGAAGGGGATTGCTTGACTACAGCCGTGCAGGGCCAATCAATCAAACAATAACATTTTCGGTTTATGTTCAGAATTTTATCAATTAGAACATTTTTGGCTGTAATAATTGTATCAGTTAGAGTTCGGTTGATGCCATATACTGTCAAATCATCTAATTATTAGTATTATATAAATTTCGTCTTAAGGAAGTCTCGGATATAAGCCTGTCACAATGTGGCAGTCTAATGATAGCTATGCTTTACTACTGTTTGTTGGGAATTGGACTAATATACCAAATACACTAAAGTATTACACATACCCTTTTTTTAACATGCACGGTGCCTAACCCAACTAAATTGCCTTTCTCTTAGTTTGAATATGATTTAACTTAACAAATGTGTAAGATTATCCAGTTAGTATTTTTGTTAATTAATTGAAGCTTGTTTCTTAGTCTCAATCCAAGTCTTTCTTACAAGCAAGATGTTATCAACTTGTTCTACCACACTGGAAAGTAGAAAACCTAACTTTATTTTTATTTCTTTGATGGGGATTTGACTTTGATATAGCAGGGAACTTTGTATTAGTTATGGTGAAAGGGACCCGCTGTAATGCATGTTTATTACATTTTGGTATGTTTCTCTTGTTCACCAACTGCATACCACACAAAACTTTCTAGAATTCAAACGAAATCACACATTTCAATATTTACCAATTTATCAGTAAGGCCAAAATTTTGGTGCCAAATTACGGGCATCATTCTAAAGCATAAACAGACATAACTGCTGAAGAAACCACCTATAAATGCTTCAAAACAACCACAAGAAGAGAACCATAAGAACTATTGCAAAACTCAATTCTAACAGGATCTAGAATATCCACTTTTTGGCTGCCTACCATATATTCCATTTAAACCATATTTGGATTTCATTCAAAAGTCTTCTCGAAAAGTAGGTAATACCAAAAATTGAAATGCTTTTTAGCTCAATGTAAGAAACTTGTAAACAATACTTTCAAATTTATGGCTAAAGAATCTTTAAAAACAATAAAATTCATGCTAACAAGGACAATGACAAAATGAGGTAACAGGCAAGGGACTCACACTGGTGATGCTCTTTTGACATGGAAAGCTCTAGGCCCGAAACTGCAGAAAAAACTGCACACAGAAAAAAAATCAATAATTCCAAGTTATTAACATCCCAAGCTTCCAATTTTTGACTAAACAACGTAACAATAAGTTGACAACATAAACTCCCATACCAGAAATTGCAGGGGTAAGGACTCCATCACCAATGACCATACAAGTGCCAATCAATGTCAAAACAAGCAATATCCTTTGCAAGACTCTATGTTTCTCTAATATTGATCTTAATTTCAACCCAAAACCCTTATTAGCAGATGGAATTTCATCTCTCTTGTACTCATATAGCTCCTCATCAGCAAGCTGCCCGTTGGGCAAAGTGCTAACTCGAGCATGCCGGCAAAGTAATGAATACAAAGCAAAAGTCCCACCTTCACCATTATCATCAGCTCTAAGCACTATGAACACATACTTGAGCAATGGAATAAGAGTTAATGTCCAGAAAATAAAAGACAAAACCCCGTAAATCTCCTCATTAGACTCTGAATGTTGAATGTCTTCAGCAAAAGTGCTTTTGTATACATATAAAGGTGAAGTGCTTAAATCTCCATACACAACACCCAAGCTCTGATAAGCCAAAGTCAAGACTGTCCTCCATGATTCCTTCTGCAAATTAAACAAAAGAACACCAATTCATGATAATCAGCAATAGCTAAAAAAAATTATAAAAATTTGGGTTTTGCCTTGCTCATTGCCACATGTCTCACCTTGATAGGATTGTGACGTTTCCAAGCTTCAACATCCATCATAAACCGTCACAGAATCAACAAAAATCCATTCTTGCATCAACTTTGAAGAATATAAAGCTGACCCAGATGGGTGAACACGATCCCCAGCACAAATACTTCAAGAAAAGCCAAGAAATTGAGAAACACAATGTCTTGTATAACGAGAATGTATAGAGAAATTCAATAAATTAACAATGCGAACAAGTTGAAGAACAAACACGAAACACCAGAACAAAATTGAAAAGAGAACGGTAGTAAAACGAGGAGGGCTGGTGGGAATTAGTGCAATAAATTGAACTAGTAGAAAAATAATTTGTGGGTCTAAGCGTTTGGGTCTTTAAAGAAATACAGTGAGTGCCAGTTTTTTTGTTGGAATGTCTATGTATAGTAACGGGGGAGGATTCGGTTTTCTTAACTCCGCTTCCTCATTTTCTCTCTCTAAAAAGAAGAAGAAAAATGGTGGCCCCGAAGCCCGTATGTATGTACGTGCAGGCAGTCGGCAACCAACTGATGTTCATTCTTTAAACACGTAACACTGGTGGCTGGCCACTGAAAGTGACGTGGCATAGCATATGAACTGACTGAGCTTAGTAACTCGGCTGAGTTGACTCGGGGTGTAACAAGTTTAGCGGTTTTGGTCATGACAAGGACTCGAACCTAATTTTCTCCTTGGTGGTCCAATGCTTGTAGTGCACTTTTCGTGCAAACAAATTTGAATAGCAAATGCAATGGAATTTGACTCATCTACTGTGTTAGTAGTTTGATGGCCTAATTGTTCATCTTTCCCTTACTTTTTCTTTCAAAAAAAATTATGTTATTATAATTTAATTTTAAAGAGACGGGAAACTTAGGGAAGAGTTAGAAAAAAAAACTATTAAAAATTACCTTCAATTTTCGATAACGTCTTGAATTTTGTTTTAATTGAGGGATGAAAATTTGGACTGTATGGTCATTAATTATTGTGATAAATATTGACCTACGAAAAATTATTAGACGCTC
This sequence comes from Hedera helix, assembly GCA_947179155.2. NCBI lineage: Eukaryota > Viridiplantae > Streptophyta > Magnoliopsida > Apiales > Araliaceae > Hedera > Hedera helix. The sequence goes on along the minus strand of OX359270.1, from coordinate 39,121,529 downwards.
CTAAGGCTTTTACCACGTAGTGCCCCACACCATTCATGTGGTGTCAAAATGAATCATGTCACTTTAAATGCTCACATGACACTACCTAAGTGGTGTGACACACCACATGACAGATGCGCGCAGGACTACTGAATAATTACTCTCGGCCTACAAGGTAAGTTTAGAGACAATTCTATTACATCATTGATATAGATTATTTATATCTAGTTTGTTGCAATTATGATGAATAATCATATTTTAAATATAATTATAATTAAAATATTAATCCAAACAGACACTCTGTATCTATATGATCAAGTGACATTTTATTTTCTTACAACAATACAATTTTTTTCTGAGAAGAGAAAGGGCTATTTCATTTCCTAATTAGTGATAATTGAAGACACTTGAAATTCAAAATATAATTAAGGTACTCACCAACACAACACGAATGGACAATTTAAGATTCCAATCAAAGGAAAATGAATCAATTCTTTTATTTATTTAAATCAAGTGTCACTTTTTTGCCGCAATACCGGCAGTTTACTTGGATCCTACACTTCAAAAGCCAAAAGGATTAAATTTTCATTGTACAATCACTTCTAATGCAATTGAGAATTGAATTAGGCCAATATTTTCCCCCATGCAGTACAATACAAACATGGGCCCTTTACCCGTAATCAAAGGTTTATTACTATATATTGAATAATTAGTTGTGGACAAACTATATACAAAAAATTATGAAGAAATAATGTAACTAGTGTATTACATAATATGTGAGAATTCAAATGATAAGTCCCACTTTTTATTTTATTTACTTTTTATAATATTTGTGCATAACTTTTTATTTACATTTTGTGAACATAGAACTGTTATACGATATTCAATTTGTAAATTGGTACTTATAAACTTTTGAATATATCTATGTACACGTTCAAAATATAAATTCAAAAACACACATATAGGTAAAATAATCAGATTTATAACCTCCTCTCTCTATAACACTTTTTTCTCTCTCATGTTGTACTACTATTTTAGTTTTGCATGTATCTTTAGATGTGTACATAGATAAATTCCAACCTTTTTGTTAAGAGAATTGATATTTTTCATAAAAGAAATTGATATTTTTGTAAAATTTCACTCACATAAAAGTGAGTTTTACTTATTATTTATGTGAGTGAGGCCTAGTAAAAATATCAATTTTTCTTGCAAAAATATCAATTCTCCTTGTGAAAATATCAATTCCCTTTGTTAATAATGTTTAGCATTTGTTCTCAATTAATCCAATTATCCCGTGGAGTGTTCAAAAGAATCAGTTTTTTTGATTTTTTATGGAACCATTTGGTATTAGTATAGGTGGTATCGATATTTTTTGGTATCGACATTTTCGGTTTCGGTATTTTCGGTGCATAGACTATTTTTGATACCGATCCACATTTTTTTAAATTCGATAAATACCAAAATGTCAAAAGAATTGAATTTTAATATTAAAAAATATTATATTATATTAATATATCTAATATAGTATCATGTTATATATATTAATGTGTATATATTAGTATAATATCATATTATTGGCTTACTGTTTAATGTTTTGCATGCTTAGCTAGTTAGTGACAAACATACTATTGTATTATAGTGAATATTAATTTATGTATAATTTGTGACGCCCCCAAATCGGGTCCACACCATTCAATTTGAGTCGTCAAAAGATTACAACAAAATTATTATAATACACTGTTCAATAATACACAACTAAGTCTTCACAATTATTACTATTCTACAATACAGTGAATACTACTATAGTAACTATCTCGGACCGCTACTCCATTCCCCTTTCCTCCCCGTTAGTCCCAACTACGCTCTTATTTTCTGAACAATTAAACAAAAAGGAAAGGGTGAGCTAAAATAGCCCAGTAAAGAATATCATAACTAAGATAATGAAAAATAAATTATTCTTAACATTCAAAAGTTGAGTTCTTAATTGAATATAATAGACAAGAAGTTTTAAATCAACAACTACAGTTGAGTTATAAACAGTAAGATTAACAGCAGCAGTTAAGTTCTTAAACAAAGTTTCACTGCAGTGAAATAACCACCACCAAGAGAATCAAGTAGATCATGATGTCTACTAGCGTCTCTTTTTAAGAAAAAATCATCATCAACTTTTATCATCTGAAACACTATTGGTCATGATCATGCTAAACAACAGTTCTTTTTTGCCCCCGACCAAAGAGAACATCCATCACGTGTCATTGTCATCTGACTAAAGATACCAAACAATTATATCATTTTTATCCTTTATCGCTTTTAACCTATATCGCCTTTAACATATCATTTGTGCCCCAGGCCACAGATACTCAGAACAACCAGATACTTGATGATTGAAATAACAATAGAGATATAAATAATGAATAGAAGAAACAAGATAAACAATAACATGAGGAGTTAACAATTTTAATTTTGTCCAGATTCAAATAAAGTCCAAATTATCAACATGATTTATAGAAAAAGGTGTTCAAGTCCAAAAGTAATGTCCAAGATCCATACAAAAAAGTTCAACGGTAAGGTTTACGGTACAAGGAATTAGTTTAAACTGTTCACAGTTTTAAATAAATGTCCACAGTTCAAAAGTTTAAGGTCTATAAGTTCACAGTCCAAATAAATGTCCACAGTTCAAAAGTTCAAAGTCCATAAGTTTACAGTTCAAATATGACGATAGAAATTTAATAGGAATGTTCTTGTCAAAGAGTATTAGATAAAGTGCAAATTATTAAGGGAATATTAATGAATTATTAATTCAAGAATTTTTACCGTTTAATAATATTAGATATACAAATGAGATACTTTCTTACTGTAATAAGTTTAAGTAATAGAAGATAAAAAAGATGGTATCCCTTACAAATAAGAAATAAAATGATATCCCTTTATGATGATGAAAAGAATAATATCTCTTACTGTAATAAATTTAAGAGTTTAAAAGAAAATGATATCACTTACCTTATTTCGTGACTAAATGCAACTTTTATGAAGTTGATCAACCTATATATATATTCATAATTTAATTAGTAAGTAACACATACCAATTTTATATATATATAATCATCCAAGTGACTATATAAATATACTTCAAAATAAATTTTAAAGAAAATAATTTTTCAAAGTAAAATCTTTTAAATGAAGTTTTTCAAAATAAATCTTCTAATAGAAAAGTCTTTTAAAGGAAGAGTTGTAAACTGATATGTGTGTGAGTGTTTATATAATTTTTAAAAGAAAATTTTACTTGAACAATACTCGTACCCTTCCAGATCTTCAACGCTTAAGATAATTTTAATATACTCAGGGAGACACTTATACTAAGAAATATCTAGAGAGTGGAAAGAAGATTGAGTGAGAAATGTATAAAACTCCTTATGCTAAACTCCCTATTTATAGCCAGCGCCTAACCAACTTTTTCACACACACGTTACACGTTTTAATCTCATCTTTTAATCTGAACTATTCATCAACCAACACACGTTTTACACTTTAATCTACACCGCTCAATGACTATCACGCGTTTTACGCCTACACGTATTACACATTTACACGTGTTATATATTTACACGCGTTACACATTTACGTGTGTTACACACTTATACGTGTTACATATTTACACGTGTTGCACACGTACACGCATTACACATTTTTATATTATTTTATTGATTTAATATCATACCGTGTTTTTCAAATAATAAATATGTCTAATTGTTTAATACCCGTGATTACTACTGTAACAATTATTGGCTCAATAATACAAGATGCTGTATATTATGACAATTATTGATTCAATAATATGGAACACTATGCAATTAATAATGTAAAATATTGTGTAATGACAATTATTAATTCAATAATGTAAAATGCTATGTATTGACAATTATTGATAAAATACTGTGCAATAGCCACTTTATCAGTTCAATAATTTAAATATTGTGTAATATCGTGTGCTACTATACAATACCATGATCTATAGTAAAATACCGCGTGCTACAATAAAATACCATATGTTACCATACTTTTATTACTAGGTATTTTAACAGTTAAAAGTGATAATACCGTTGACCATTTTTATTTAGAAAGGTTATTGCTGTCGTTTTCTTCATCCGACAATATTTCGTTGTGGGGTCCACCCATAACTGAATATTTCGGCGCCGTCGTACGAATATTCCTTGACAGAATGAATATTCCCTGACAGAACGAATATTCCACGACCAATCGAATATTGTCCGACATAAAATTTTTGCATATAACATCCTTAACTTTAATTTTTATTAATTTAACGCCTTACTGTTAAGTATAAAATTATGAAAAAAAATTAAAATCTATTTATTAAAATTCGGGGTCTTACATAATTGCTTAAAACTTAGTTAGCTGTCTACTGTTACTTTATTAATATATTGCTTATTGTTATTATTTTGTATTTATACCTTACTCTTTTGATAAAACCTCTTTTATTATTTTTTATTTGTTTACAATAATAACAAAGTTATGAAATTTAGACATAACATTACATATTAACTTGAAAATTTAAAAAATTATTTGAGTTTTCACCCATAAAAAAATCATTATTATAGTTAAGGGTATTCAATCGATTTTTACCTGCCAGAATCGGATCGATACCAAAATTTAATTTTGGTACCGAAACCGGTACCGGTTCTACTGATATATCAAATTGGTTAGCCGGTTCGGTACCGGTAAAAACCGAAAATTAATATAATTATTATTTTATTATTTTTTTAATTATTATTACTTATTATTTATTTTTTTTAAAAAAACGATACAACCGGTACGGTTCGGTATTTACTGAATCATAAAAAGTCGGTACCGAAAAACTGATATATATCGATTTTTTTTATACTGGCACTGAACCGGATAATTTTATACCAGACCGTCCGGTTCGAATCAGGCCGAAAAATCAAAAAATTGAATATACCAAATTTTTTAAACAGGCCTAATTATAGTATAAGAGTGAACTAAACTAAAAAAAATCATACCGAATATATACCAAATCGATACCAAAATGGGTATATTTTTAAGTTTTGGTATCGATTCATTTTTTTTTTTGGTATCACTTTGATTTTTTAAGTACCCCTACACCATGCATGTTAGTTACTTTTCTAATGGGACCCCTTCTAACCTTAATCACGTAATATGTGAGTTTTTCTTCAGAAAATGAGACAGACTGGGACCCATAAAATCTGATTTGAACACCAATCTTGAAATTAGAATGACAGTAATAGTCTCACCACGTGAATTCCGACTCAATTTTTTCCACCAAGGTACGAGTTAGCTGCAACCGAGTTCACTCGGGTCAAAGTATTCCATTTGAGTTGAACAACTGCTCAATAAATTCGGAGAACTATTCAACCCGAAAGAAAGAAAAATCTACAAGAGAGAAGTTAAGGTGAGATCAGAATGTCTGGTTTTCATATATTATATTTGAGACATCACCGTCACCAAAATTATGAAGGGTTGTTAAACAAGTGTCCCATATGAAAGTTCCCCCAAGCTTATGGCAATGCGCGCGCGCATATATATATAAATAATTGTTATGAATATTATTTTAATAAATATATCTTATACTGTTCATCTACCAATCTAACGGCCCAAAATCAAATTATTTTATTGCGTGCTGTTAAAAAAAGTAACAGCAAGAAGAATCTTTCTAAAAGCTCAAATAATTACTAATATACCGCACTTTTAAATCAAATAATACTTTGGCACTACTTTTTGTGGAGGGTAGCAAGAATTTCTCTTATGTCCTTTTGGGCCCATTTTAGGTCGACTAAAAGAGGAGTAAAATAATTTTCATTATCCGTTAATACTCTGTAGCTATTTTTTTTTTAAGGTTAGTAAGAATTTTTTTTATATGTCATTTTGGGCCCAATTTAGGCCGGTTAAAAGAGGGGTAAAATAGTGTTTTCACTTTTTATTAAGACTAGCAAAATAGAGTCGTGAATATCCTAAATTAATATATCAGATCTCTATCTTCACATTTTACTATATTTGCGCCTCCAATTTTGCAACAATTACATAAATTTAACTTTGGTAACATCTTTTGTAGAATTAAAAATGCGCGCGCGCGCACACACATATATATATATATGTCAATTTAGCTTTATTGAGTGGGTTTTATGTCAAATTCTCTTTCACCAAACCTTTCCGCATTTTCCCCTTCTTTTGTTTTTGAATATAATTAGTAGGAAACTATACCTCAAGAAGTTTGAAGGAAAAACATCTCTCAATGTATCATTTTCGAACATCTTATTTCTTTTGTTTCTTGTAATGCAAACAAAAGCTTGAGCCCCTTTACTTTCGAGTGTGGGGACTAATACTATAGGCATGTTTTGGTTAATTCAGAAGAAATAATAAATTCACCATATCGCTACAATTTGGAATTAATCGAGGGTATAGGAGTCCACGCGTATTAGATAATCCATTTTAATAATTAGTTAATGATAGAGAATCGTCACAATTCAAAATCAAACTGTGAAAAAACTTATACCCATTTTATTCAATGATAATGATATTTTTCAAAAAATAAAAATTAATTCTTGCTGAAATGAAGTAACAATCTCACTATTTTTATTTATACCAAAGTAAATTATTGACTCATTCCACGTTAAAAACTATATCATGAAATATTTTGATAATACGGAATCTTATTTCTCAATAGTATCCTACAAGAAAAACATAAACACCAATTTCTCCTTAATTTAGAGTATGCAGCGATCTTTTTAGTTGGGTCAATTTAGGTATGGGTAGAAATTCCATTCAAGTAGTATAACTAGTTGTCTAAGGATTGTATATTATTTGAAGCTCAATTGAAAAATTACCAACTTAAATATTTTATTTCAAAGTATAACAAACAGAGTATAAAACTCCTAACAAACAGTGTATTATGGCAGTTAAGACAGTTGATACATACACAGTTCATAGGGTCCCATTTTATCGCATTATTCCACCTTAATTAACTAACATAGTCATGATTGATTACTCCTTACTAAGATTAGATTAAAAGTGGCACACATTTGAAAAAATATTCTATAATCTGATATATGATTACGTGGTACCCATAACTTCTTCTTCACGCATTAAGCTTAAGGAGGCCAATACTACTGATCCAAAGCAAAAAATAAATATCTCATGCCTGATAAAGAATCTAAGAAAATAGTGCGAAAAATCAGTTGATTAATAAAATGAATGATGGCAATAAAGAATATATATATATATATATATATATATATATATATATATATATATATATATATATATATATATATATAGCTAGATTGAATAGTTCTTGCATGCATGCAGATCACTGTCAAGGGAGCGCACAAAATCCGGGTTTAATTCTGTTTTTTATTTGCCAATCGGCAAACGAGCATCCGTATTAGGATTGAGCAAAAAACGGATAAAATCGAACTGAATCGAATTTTTTTAACCGAATTTTTTCGGTTATTCGGGTATTTTTTATAATTCGGTTATATCCGATTTGCTATTCGGTTTTCGGGTTCGGATTCGGTGTTAGATTTTTTGTTATTCGGTTAACCGACTAAGCAATAAAAAAAATTAAGGCTTAAAGGTATCTGACTTTCTCTCTCATCTCAATTCTCACGCTAAGCAATAAAAAAAATTAAGGCTTAAAGGTATCATCTGACTTAAAGGTATTTGACTTTCTCTCTCATCTCAATTCTCACGCTCTGAGTCTCTAACTCTCTCTAATCTCAGATCTCGACCCTAACCAGAAAGCTAAGCCAAAACCCCAGTCCGACAGTCCCTACCAGATCTCGACCTCCGATTGATGATTCAAAAGCATGGTTACATCTACTTACCTGGTTGATGATTAATGTTTCGAGTTTCTTGTCAATAAGACGGTGCTTTTATTCAAAACCATGTGTTAATCTCTTGGGTTAGTTTGATTTCTTCTGGCAGATTTGTCCATAATCCATGATATAGGAGGGTTCTGTTTTGGATTTTGCTTTAATTTGGTCTTGTTTGTGCATCAGCGCATGGGTTCATGTGGTCCTTTATTGTTCTAAATTTATGTTCTCATATCTCATTTGCTGGTTTGGTTAATCTCAGAAACTCATAAAAGGAAAGTAATTGAAATCATGCCTATTTTGCACTAACAAAAGTTACTTTGGTAATTCCTATTAATTATGATTTATGGTTATGGAAGCCTACATTTCGGTTATTAACCGAATAACCGAATTTGGTATTCGGTTATTCGGTTAGCTCGAAATTCGGTTATTTGTTCGGATATAGAAATTGTGCATATTTCGGTTTTCGGTTATAACTGAATAGTCTATTCGGTTCGGTTATAACCGAAATGCTCAGTCCTAATCCGTATATTCGTAAGGATACGTGATTACGTGGATTAATGTGAGTGGGTGATGAACAACTGCACATTTTGAGGATTTCAAGTGAGATTTTAATATCCCAATCTCATGATCATATGGAAATATGCGAGATGAACTGAACTGTATATAAAATTTTAATTTTATTATAAATAAAGAGGGCTAGTTTATTTTTTTTAATAATATAAAGAAAAAGAATTAACCAATTATGGCCTCAAGCCTAACAATCTCAAATGTTAATTTTTGGAGCCGAGTGCCCTGAAAATCAATAGATTTCTAATATTCAAGAAAACCATGAACTACTTAAAATGAAAGTAATAAAAATATAATAATAGTATTGATTATTGCCTCTGGATTGGAAGAATTAAAGGTAAAATAAAATGGTTTATTTGAAATAAAAATATATATTGAGTTGGTCCGAGAACTTTCCAGAAAAATACTTGAAATATTTTTGTTTTTTGTTTTGGTCGAAAAATACCATATATAGACGACAGGTATCTTACGGTTTATATTTTATACATAATACATTTATTTTGATTATTACAAGGAAAAAGCGTCTACCTTGGGATATAAATACAGTAAATCATATAATAACATAAAATTAAGTAGTACTTATATCAATATTGATTGAGAATATATTATCATATTGCTGTTACTACAATTTTAATTAATAACCCCTCCGTTTCAATTTATAAGATCGTTATTAATTTTTTAAAAATTAATTTAAAATATTTGTAAACTCAAAATTAACATAATTTATAAATAATAATAAATTTTACCACGCGATTGTCTTAGTTTTTTAGAATTAAAGATTTTTAAACTGGTCTACATTTTCGTAAAAAGAAAAAGGCTAACCTAATCACGAGCCCAATCTCATAAATAAAAAATTATGTGCTCAGCAAAAAGAGTATCACTTATTAAATTTATAAACATATTAAGTATATATTTTTATTTTATTCTAATTTTTAAATTATAAATCGTTAATTTAGTAAAAGTGACATAAACAAATGGACAGATTGCGATGAATAACTTGAAAGTTGTTGGTTCAAACTCCATGCCTGCGCACTTATATATAATTGATTTCTTCTGTTCTTCAGATTGGATTCCTAAGGGAAATTCGTCGATCAGCAGGGGAATTATACTTTGTACCGGTTAATGCACCGTAATTACATTACCAAAGCCAATCGGCAATAAATTAATTGGTGCCTCAAATGGAATAATAAATATATATTTCTTATTATTTTAGTTGTAAAAAAAAGTTTTACTGTCACTGTTTTAAGTTATTTTGTGAATTATTAAAATTAAATTTGATATCAATTGATTTGATTTTAGTCATTAAAATTATTAATAGTATAAATTATCTTTAAAATAATATTAATTATGGATAATATAAATTATCTTAGAAATAATACATTAATGAATTGTAATAATTAATTTATAAATATCTCAATATTAATTACAAATTTATTATTATCAAAATATACATAAATTTTAAATTTTTTATTAAACAACTTCAAAACATCAAAATAAAAACAAAGTAGTTATAATAATTAATAACACACCATCTATTATCCCATTTTTGACCCCAGTGTTCCTGTTTTCGCGCTAAATTACGGGCACCGATTTTGAGGCATCCTCTCCCGTTTCCCGCGAAATTTGCAAAAAACGATCCCCTTCACCGAAACGTTGCTCTTTCTACAACCCTAGCCCATTCTCGATCTTCTGCCAATTAACCCCTTTAATTATACGTTTCATCTTAATCCCATCAAAAATCCAATGCCCTTGTGATTTATTTTCCCCACTTTTGATTCTCTCCCCTCTTTCGCCGGGATTCCGAAAAGTCCATCGGGATTCCGCAATGGAAGATGAATAGAATATTCTCGACGCCGGCCTCCCATCTCCGCCAACTCCGCCGACAAGCCAATCCAGTCATCAATTCTGAGCCCGCACTAGTGAAAGCTGTTCCGTGGCTCTACCAGATTCTCGATCCGAGTAGTCCCATCGTCGCGCGATGGAACCAAATTTTCCTCATCACTTGTCTCCTCTCGTTGTTCATAGACCCTCTCTACTTCCTCCTCCCTTACGTTGGCGGCCCCGCCTGCATGAGCAACGACGTCCCCGCCGCCGTCACCATCACCTATTTCCGCTCTCTCGCCGATCTCTTCTATCTCTTGCAGGTTTTAATGAAGTTCCGCACCGCATTCGTTGCCCCGAGCTCTAGGGTTTTTGGGAGGGGTGAGCTCGTCATGGACTCGCGCCAAATTGCTATCCGATACGTGAAGACTGATTTTGTAATTGATCTTGCCGCTACCCTTCCATTACCTCAGGCGAGTCGAGCTAATAAATTTTGATTAAATCTCTCTTTGATTAGATGGAGTATTTTAATTTTTGCGTATTTGGGCCATTTTTTTTTGCGTATTATTATTATTATTATTATTATTATTATTATTATAATGTATGGTACTACTTATATGAATAAGCATTAACCAACTTATCTAATCCACAAGTTGAATTTGTGAGAGAGAGACTATTAGATTATCAATTGTGAAGAACTTTTTAATCAATTTTCTGAACATATAAGAATGCCTTCTATATTAACATCTGTGCTATTGTGTTAATAGTCTGATTATGATAATCTCATCATAAATGTGAATAGAGTTGGATATGTGTACATAAAGGGGTTTTATCTTATTTACTTTCTGTTTTTTTCCCTTTCCCTTGCTCTTTCCATAATCCAAACAGATTGTTAATATGCAAGGCAACAATAGCAACTACAACTCTATTTGAAGTTTGTTTCCTGCTATAATTGCTGATATTATTATAGTAGGATCCATGCTTAGGTATTGCACGCTATGGATAGTTTCTAGGCCTTTGGTGATGCAGACCCACCTTTTGGCAATGAATGATAGAAATTTAATTACACCATTTTGTGCCCATTACTGTATTTCTTATTGCTATATAAAGGGGGGAGGGGGGAATGAGAGCAGTTACCTGAAAACATACAATATTTCTTTTCAATTGAATTTAATGAACAGTTTGAATTTTGCTATGCATGACTAGCAGAATCGGCTTTCAATTATTTATACTAAATCTGATTAGATTGAACATTACTCTTATTTTTTTACCAACATATATTTGATTCAAGGTTTCTTTGAGAAGTTGTTTTCTTTTTTCTTTTTAGATTAATTTCAACTTCGTTTTTTTTTAACTTTGCAGATTCTCATTTGGTATGTAATTCCAGCAATGAAAAACAACAGAGCTGATCACGCTCACAGCACTCTTGCTCTCATTGTTCTCATTCAATATGTTCCAAGACTATTTGTCATGTTTCCTTTAAATCAGCGTATAATTAAAACAACAGGTGTTGTTGCTAAAACTGCTTGGGCAGGAGCTGCTTACAATCTTCTTCTCTACATGTTAGCCAGTCATGTAATGATCCATTCGCCCATCTTTCCAGTCCTACTATGGCATTTTATACTAGATGATTTTCAACTTGTCATTGTGGCAAACATGTAACACTTATACACTTACAAAAACCAATTTATATTCTACTGATGGTGCAGGTACTAGGAGCTGCTTGGTATCTATTATCTATAGGGCGGCAGCATTCCTGCTGGAGAGATGAGTGTCAGGCAGAGGCACATTCAGTTCCACCCTGCACTTTTAATTTTCTGGATTGTAACAGTTTAGGACAACTTGAACGGACCTATTGGCTGAATTTTACTAAAGTGCTTTCTACTTGTGATGCTACTAATGAAGATTCAACATTTAAGTTCGGAATGTTTGCGGATGCTTTTACTAGTGAAGTCGCTACGTCAAAGATGTATGAGAAGTATTTGTATAGCCTTTGGTGGGGTTTGAGAAATTTAAGGTGAAATATCTGTTTATCTGTTCTTTCCAAACGTTTGTTCTTTTTCTTTTTTTGTTTTCAGTAAATTCATAAAATCATAAGTTTACTATGCAGGCATTAGTGTACTGTTACCATTATGTCCTAGTCTAGATTTCAGTTAAAACAGGCGTATATGTTGTTGTTGAGATACTTTTATGCACGTATATTCCTTATATGGCTATGTAATCATATTAGGGCCCCAATTTGAAAATCTGCAAGTATATAGTAAGTCAGCGGAAATACAATTGCAAGGAACTGATGAAAAAAAAATGGGGGGAGGGGGTCATTGTGAGAAGTTTGTTAGTTTCTGAATCTTGGGCATAAAGCAAGATTATGGGAAAATGCATTTCCTATTTCGAGTTTCAATTCATTGACAACAATTAGAAAGGCCACCAATGAGAAAGGTTTTATTTATGATGAAGAGTTTCTTGCTTTTAATTCTTTGTCAGAATGTCATTATCAATTTCCTCATGATACCTAGAGGAGATTGCCTGCCTAAACAATTCTAGTTGCAGTAAAATCTATAATATAGTGTATGATAGTCTAATACATTATAGTGGATACAGTTTTTATCTTATTGATTCCTTACTGCTACCTTGTAAATAATTTTCTTTTGATAAGTTGGTATGTTTTTCTTTGGATGTCATGTCGATGTACTATGTATAATTTGTATCCTTCATTTTGCAGTTCGTATGGACAGAATTTGCAGACTAGCACTTATATTGGTGAAACTACATTTTGTATTCTCATATGCATTGGGGGCTTGATTCTATTCTCGCAGTTAATAGGCAACATGCAGGTAATAGGATAATTTTGTCGACCACAAATATTTCTTTGAAAATTATGTGTGTTACAAATATTTTACTTGCTTATTTGAATTGAAATCAATAATTTCACTTTGTCTAACCTTTTTGATTTGGTATGAAGACATATTTGCAATCAATGAGTATAAGGCTTGAAGAATGGAGGATCAAGCGGAGAGATACCGAGGAGTGGATGAGACACCGCCAATTACCTCCAGAATTGCAAGAACGTGTTCGTCGGTTTGTTCAGTATAAATGGGTTGCTACAAGAGGAGTCAATGAAGAATCTATTTTAACATCCTTGCCATTGGACCTTCGTCGTGAAATTCAACGGCATCTATGCCTAAATCTTGTCCGCCGTGTATGTCTGTTCTATTTTATTGTTATTGCCTTATTGATATGCTCTTGGTTAGTTGTTGACTCGGATCAGTTGAGGTAGTAATTTTGCAAAATTGGTATGTAATAATTTTTTTATTCGAACATAATACCATGCTTTGTGCTTATCCTTCTTGGTTTCCTTAGCATAACAGCAAATTCCACTTGGTTTTTCCTATATATATATATATATATATATTAAGTTCACTTTTTATATATGTTGCATAGGAAAATCCCTCTTTGTCAATAAGTTTCCTTGGAAACTTGTTGGTTCCGCGGTCTGGAACAAATCCTTTGTTATATGTAACTACCTCCTTATCAAAAGAGGAAAGAGAATGTGTAATAGACGTTTGAGTGAAATTAAATTACAGAAATTTTTTATCATCAATGAATCATAAATATGATTGGCAATGTTTGGGTAACTGATAGGAATACTTTAAATCCAAGTGGTTTCTTTTATCATAGAAGGGGAGAGCCCTTTTGTGCTCTGTATCATCATTGTTTTTCGACCCTATGCTTTGTGTAAACATCTTATAGATATGCTATATTTTCAATAAGACAGAGAAGAGTGGTCTTGCAGTTTATATAAGTTTGCTTCCTTTTATTTTTAGAGCTTCTGAGTTTTCCATGTTTTTATTTGTTAATCATAATATGATCTAACAATTAGCAGTTGCGTGAATCAGTTAGATGAAGGTGCTGTAGTTTGCATGCTGTTGTAGAACACATCATAGCTTCATAAACTTTTGACGTTTTACAGGTCCCTTTCTTCTCACAAATGGATGTCCAGCTTCTTGATGCTATATGCGAAAGACTGGTCTCATCCTTGAGTACACAAGACACTTATATCGTTCAAGAAGGTGATCCAGTAAACGAGATGCTGTTTATTATCAGGGGACAACTGGAGAGCTCCACAACCAATGGAGGAAGGTCGGGGTTCTTCAACTCTATCACCCTTAGACCTGGCGACTTCTGTGGGGAGGAATTACTGACATGGGCCTTATTGCCTAACTCAAGTTTAAATCTGCCTTCTTCAACTCGGACTCTTCGAACACTTACGGAAGTCGAAGCTTTTGCCCTTCGAGCTGAAGACCTCAAGTTTGTTTCAAATCAGTTTAGGCATCTTCACAGCAAGAAGCTGCAACATGCATTCAGGTACTATTCTCACCAGTGGAGGACATGGGGTGCTTGTTACCTGCAAGCTGCATGGCGAAGGTACCAAAGGAAAAAATTGGCAAAGGAGTTAGCTCTACAAGAGAATTATTACTATGAGCCAAGCTTTGACCAAGTAGGTTACAGTGGTGATGAGCTAGCTGGTGGAGACTGTGGTGATGGAAATGGCGATCAGTCTTTGGTGGATAGCCCAAGTAATGCTCAGCATCTTGGAGCCACAATTTTGGCTTCAAAGTTTGCTGCCAATACAAGAAGAGGGGCTTTTCAAAAGGTTCCGGTGGTTAGTTCTTCTTCTAGCCTAAAGATGCCCAAGTTGTTTAAACCGGATGAGCCTGATTTTTCTGTAGACAGAGAGGAAGTTTAGCTAGTGCAGGAGTCATAAATTGTTAGAAAAGAAGAAAAAGAAAAGGTGAGAGATTTGTAGAATACATGTGATATTTATGTAAATTTTACTAGTGCTAGTAGTGAGAAACAATTTATTCACTTAAAGAATCTAATTCTAACAGAGTCTCGAAAACTTTCATTTGTTTCTTTGGCAGTTTTGTAGATAAAAAAATTTAACTGGAGATAGAGAAGCCATAATATATGTTTGTTACTGCCTAATCCGAACTTACAATGGAATGGACATCCAGTTTGTTTAAAAGCTTTTCAAACCTGTATTTTTGAATATTTACTCAAAGAATGATGATCAACTTTGTTGTTCTCTGTGAATTGACTATTGTACGAGATAAGTGCAGAGTTGAGAGAAACTAAAGAGAGATTCATGTTGTTTAATAAATGCAGAGTTGAGAGAAACTAAAGAGAGATTCATGTTGTTTAGGCGGACCGAATGAAAGAAGGTACAAGTCTGATTCATCATCCCTTACAATGTGATCATGGGATCATAAATTTGAAACATCACATTTTAATCATTTAAACGTACATCATTATCATAAGTGACCAGGTAATGTTTTGTCATACCATAAACTGTGGAAATAAAAGTTCCTGAACTGCTCAGGTATACATGTATTATTTTTGTGCAAGCCTAATGATCCGAGTTTATGGCACAAACTGGCGAATTTCTGTTTAACAAGTTTGACTATGATAAATACAATTGGTGTTAGCACAATATTATTTATATAACAAGTCTATCAAAGATGGTAAAATTTGTGTTGGATCTATCTGACTAATCTGGTAAGTAGGATTGCTTTTCTTTCTTTCTTTTTCCTTTTTTTCTCTATTACGGAGTTGAAGATGTAGTATGAGGAGTTGAAGACCAGCCTAGTGTGTATTGTGGAGTTGATGGTTTGACCCTTGTGGATATGTCTAGCGCTGCCTCTAATTTTATAGCGACTTGCTCCATGGAGGGTCGTATTTCTTTAAGTGTTGTGCATGACAGAGCAAGCTCAAATGTGAGGTCAAAAGCTTCTTCAGAGTACTCCCCTTCAAGTTTTGGATCAGCAAATCCTCTTATACTGCCATCTCTGGTAAGAGTCTTTGCCTGGAAAACCAGAATTATTAACTGTCATAACTGAAAAGCAATTTAATAAAAAGATTGCGATATGAGGTGAAATGGTTACCATTTTATCTATGGGCATTGGTGTATTCATATTCATATTTATGACCTTCCTTCCTGAGATTATCTGCAGAAGTACTACTCCAAAACTATAGACATCACCAGCTGGATTAACTCTGCTGTTTTTTTTATACTCGGGATCAACATAACCAAATGTTCCTCTCACTTCTGAACTCATGTAGGTTTCACCAAGCTCAATAACCTTGGACAATCCAAAGTCTGAAAGCTTTGCTTCGAAGTTTGTACCTAGTAGTATATTTGTTGGCTGCAGTTTGGAGGAATGTAAATTTTAAAATTAATTGCAGTAGATACATTGTCATAATTCAAAGTGAGGCCTACAAAAAAACTGTCAACTAACTTTATAAATAAAAATCTTTTACATCTAGTTTGATATGCGATAGGTATGGAAAACCATCACGATGTATTAAATATTTGAAGCATGGAAAAAAACAAGCAGAGCACGTGCAAAACTAGAGGTTGCTCAAGAAAAAAATGTGCAGATTGAGGTGAGGACGAGAGTGATATATTTCTGGGACAGACCTTGATATCACGATGAACAATGCATCCTTGAGGATAAGTGTGGAGAAACCAAAGTCCTCTTGCACCATCTATTGCAATCTTAAGCCTACTAATCCAGGACAGGACTTTATCCTTCCCTGTTTATTTATAAGTTAAACTCATCAGCCCCAGTTAAGTAAAAGGCATGTAATAAATAGAAAGGAAAACAAATGCAGAAAGTAATATACCAAAAAGCCACTCTGAGAGGTTCCCATTTGGGCAGAGTTCATAAAGGAGGAAGCATTGATCTTTATGCTCACAATATCCCAGCAAAGACACGAGGTTTGGGTGTCTGACTTGTGATAAGCTTCTGAGTTCTCTGAAAAAAGTCTCTACGTACCCCTCATCAGTGATTTGCTTAACCGCAACATGCTGATCACTTGACAGTACACCTTTATATACCTTGCCTGATAAATAAATCATGACTTGATGTAAGTATGAAATATAGAGCATTACATAATTAGTATGATTATTCAAAAACCTCCTGAACATTAGCATTAGGATCAGCACAATGCATTTAGATCCTCACCTGCTGTTCCTTCGCCAATAAAGTTTGATACGTCTAGATTGTTTGTGGCAGAATAGACCTCTTTGATTGAAACTTTTAGATGACCAGAGTCCTTTGGCAATGCAAGGGTTACCGCTGTCAAGTAAATAGCATTTGTTAATACATAATATTCATATATGATATATGCATTGTGAACTTCAGGTTATAGTGGTGCTACAAAATATGAGAATACCATTTTTCTTTGCTGATGCATTTGATTTAAAATG
This sequence comes from Hedera helix, assembly GCA_947179155.2. Taxonomy (NCBI): domain Eukaryota; kingdom Viridiplantae; phylum Streptophyta; class Magnoliopsida; order Apiales; family Araliaceae; genus Hedera; species Hedera helix. The sequence continues at coordinate 39,104,024 of OX359270.1, read as the reverse complement.
TCTTCTTAACAAAACCCAAGTAGAGATAATTACTACAATCACAACCCCTACAATGCCTCCGATTAGAATCCATAAGCCTGTTGCATGTAAAAAAAATTCACAGTTGGAATAAAAGCATACCAGAAGACATGGACATATTGAGGACTAAGGACACTTACGTCTGCTAATTTTCCTTTTCCCTTTTTTTACTTCTGCTCCCGTCTCTGCAAGGAACAGAGAGGTTAACTTGGCGACTAAGATTTTTATGTAGATGTTGCTGATGTAGGAAAAATATGTGTAATTCATTTAAAGTATGTCACCTGAACGTGTTTCAAGCTCCCTATATTTATCCTGGTCCTGCTCCATTAGGCATTGGTCAATTTTCTGAATCCAAATATCATTTTCAATATTAGCACTTGTTAAGGACACCAACACAGCGAACCTGCACATATAAGCTTCAGACACTGTAGGTGCACCATTATCGGAGGGTATTCCTTTTATGTCTACCCAACTTCTCAGACAGGAGCCACATGACTGATCCCATTTGCCACCAAGATTTACAAGCTCACAATTTTCCTTTAAATTTTTAACATCGTCTCTTAATCTGAGTTTGACATCGTCAACAGAGAAATCAGAACAGCCACCACCGCCACTTTTGAGCTTCTCAATTCCACAGCCCAGAACATCTACTTCAGGCTCCTTCATTGTAGTCAAGCAATTCCTTTGTTCAGTGGAATTCAAGAATATTTGCCCGGTTCGATTTGCATGGTGAGCCAACGCAAAAAGGTAGTTATCAAATACTCCCCCACAGGAATTATTAGTCAGAAACCCACCCCAAGAACACTCTACATAACTTGCTTTATATAAAGGTGATGAGTTTGCGAGGTTGATGATGCATCCTGTGGCAGAAGGATAAGAAATCGCAGATTTGACATTGGTGATCAAGATGAAGATGAATATGTCAATGACTAGTCTTCGATATTTGATTTCATGCCATATGTGAAAATCTAAATGGGCTTCACCCATCGTAATATACCCAAGAAGAACTCCCAAGAAGCTAGGAATAAAGAAAGTTTTTTTTAGAGGAAATTAAGTTCTTGAATTATGGTACTAAACATTATTCAAGTTGATCAAAAGCTGGTATATTATGCTTGGATTATAAAAGGAATTAATGCAAGCCAGAGCGATTGAAAAGATGGGAAAACGTCGGTATAAAGTCTAATTTCTACCTTATACAGGCTGGTTGCAGATTGCAAGATCGAAGGGAGAGATTGTTGATTGGTTTGAGCTTACAATTGTAGTTGAAGTTCAGATGAAATGTGGTGTTCTAAAAATAGTAACATCATATATCAGCCTGCCTTTGGCAGGACTTGATAGGAACGAGGTTAATTTGGATGCATAGAAAAATCAAGAATTAAGAATATTTATTAAAATTCTGTAATTGAAACAAAAGAAAGTAGCATAGCCGGCCTACGAACGCTCACAGTTAAGTTGTTGGCGGGGGTTTTAACATGGTATCTTGTATCACTTTGGTTTGTTCTCTCTACTTTTGGACTACTACTTTCTTGTTTTCTCTTGGTTTGAAAATGCAGCCAAGTAGAGGACAAACACTGTTTCGAACTCATGAATTTTTTATATTTACACCCGCTTTCCCTCTCATGGAGATGAGACCCGCGTTATTTTTATGTGAGAGATAATTATACGAAAATATCAAAAATGCGTATCTTTTAGCTTTAGAAGTCCAATTAATAGAGTTACAATGTGTTACTGAGTTTTAAATGGAGCGGAAAAGAAGAAAAAGAACATGACCGTAAATTTAAAATTTCAGTTCAATTATTTCTTTATGAAACTAGTTATGTTTGTTTCTTTGTAAACTCGCGTATGTTTGTTTGCAAAACTAAATTACAAGGAATTATTAGTCCCTCAGATTATTTCTCTGGACTGGACTATTCCTTCTGATTAAATTATTTGGGTATTTCGAATTATTTTAATAACTGAATATTTTGCTTCGAATTATTGCTCTAGATTGAACAAGATAGTCCAAGTCGACGTTTGTTTTAATCGAATAATCTCATTTAAATATTGGACTATTTGTTTAAAAAACTCAAATCTCCTGATCAAATAATTTCAAATACACACACCAAAAAACACCTTCTTCTCCATTTCAGATAAAATCATTATTATTAACACCAACATACATTCAACTAATCAAACAAATTAAATATTGAATAATCTTATTAACGTAAAATAAATTATTGAATAACTTAATTTATATTAAATAGAATTACTATTGCAAATGTCAAATACCAACTAAATATTCTTTATATGCATCAATAATAATAATAATATTAACATTAAAAATAATAATTTGTTTTATAAACAAAAAAAAGAAGAATGGAAAACTAAATATATTTTTTAGTTATAATTGTAAGAGCGGAGAATAGTGTCCTATATATGAACTCTAATAAGCACTATTTAAATAATCAAAAAAAAATAAAAAATCCTTTGCCCTTATTATTGCTTTTAGGCCAAAATAAATTATTTTCTCCAAAAAGGTAAACAAACAGCCCAAAACCAGTTACTGCTCAAAAGACAATCATATTATAAATAGTCTGAAAACAATTAGGTTCGTTGTTCTTATGAACTACTTTCTTTTTTTTATAATTCAAACAGAATTTAAACACATACTTAGGTTTGATCGCCCAACCTCATCGATATTAATAGATATTATGAAATACTTTCTGATAAGAAGTAAACATTTCATGCCAATTTCTGACCATCTTTTTAAACTTATTATCCCTAAATCCTAGCTACTTCACTTGTATCAGAATTTGGTGACACATCTTCTGCCCTCCATTTACTTGATTGCTATATTTTATTGATCTTGGCAGAGTGGGATGAGAAAGAAGGAAAGGAAACAACACAGCAATGGAAAGATGATTGGGAGGACGATGATGTTAGTGATGACTTCTCTCTGCAGCTGAGGGGGGAACTGGAGAACAACATTGAGAAGAATTAAATTTGTGAGCATCACTTTCCTTTGTACTATTATTGTATGATACTCCCATCCCTAAATATGCTTTGGCCATATATATGCTAAATTGGCATTTCCCTTTTTTGTGGTGGAAACTGTCGTAGTTGAGAAACTCTGTGTGATGGTCTCAATATTGCCGTTTGACGTACGTACGTACGTAATCACTTTTTAGTGATGTTTTTATTCAGCCAATCTATTGGAGACGGGATTTTGTGCTATTCTCAGTGGGAAGAGGTATTTCTATTTTATGACTTTTTCTTGTGATAACTTACCCTCATGAAACGAAATGATCTGGTTTTTATAGTGTCTATCTTGGATGAGTGTAGGAAGAAGCCAGAGTTAACCATGGCTACCAACTTGTACTTCAATAGAACCGCTAAAGGGCTGACATATATTTGTCTAGGGTCTAGTAATCTTAGGCTCAAGTAAGATTCAGATGTTCAAAGTTGGGACACACATTCGTATAGGATGAAGAACAAATATATGTCCGCCCTTTAGCTGTGAAGTACAAGTTGGAAGTAAGAGCTTCTCCGAGAGTAGCAGTAACAAAAATTCCTCAAATTGAAGTTTATTTACTTAGGTGACAATTTGAAAAATATTATTTATTACTTTAATATTTTGTATTTTATTAGTCTCTTTAATTTAATTAAGGTAAAATAAATAAAAATAAATGATATTAAATTTTAAAATAAATTATACATTAAACTCATCAAGCAAAATAAATATTTTTAGTCTTTTTTATATGATTTTGATTCTTCCAAAACAAAATAAATGTTTTGAAGAGGCAATATCAACTTACCAGTTTTAAAGAGAGAGAATGGGGTTGTAGATTTGATGACTAAGATTGGAGAGGCTGTTGGAGATATTTTTTTTGATGTAACTCACCTGTTTAAATATTTTAAAGTGATTGAAAAAATTGTTGGAGATACTCTTACACAATTACCAATCAAGTAAATTTGTGTTATTGTGATAAAATATCTAGTTGTATTATACTAATTGTGACTTTATTTATAAATTTTTATTATGTCAAGATTTTTTCTTTTTGGAAATTAATGCAGGGATTGTATTTTGGATGTGGTGGTAATTTTAAGATCGAGAGAGGAACTTTTTCAATGCCTTAGCAACATAGCTAGCTAACCGACGCCAAAATTAACATCTTTGTCTGCCAAACTAATTGTGTCATTAATTTCACAGTTACTCAATTCAGATACCAACCATATTCATTTTTCCAAAAAAGGAGATTAATTAGCCTCGACGAAGAAAAAGGCAAGAAAGATGGTTACAACTTACAATAGTAAACGCAGTCGACTCTGACGTAGGAGTTACCACAGAAGGCCAAAAAAGGTGCAGCTAAATATAGTAGTATAATTTAGCAACTCTTTCTGCACGCATGAATCTCCTTTATTAGCTCATTTAAGGTCCGCCAAGAAGACCTGCCTTCTTCCACCGCCTTGACCGCCACCTCGCCGACCTCTGCCACCTTCTTCCTCACCACCTTCCCCGTCTCTCCCTCCATTAATTCCCTCACCATCTTCTTTAAACCCTCTCCCTTCACAAACCCTGTCACCGTCCCATCACACGTCTCCACCCTTAGCCCCACCTTTATCTCCTCCACCACCATCCTCGCATTCAGCGGCTGTTCCGCCATCATCGGCCACGCCAGTATCGGTACCTTGGCGCATATACTCTCCAACGCCGAGTTCCACCCGCAATGACTCAAAAAACCTTTCACAATCTCGTGCCCTAATATCTCCCTTTGGTCAACCCACTCTCTCACCACAATTCCTCTGCCCTTCACCCTCTCTTCATACCCATCATCCAATGCATTCTCGCTTTTTCTCCGCACCCACAAAAAATTCACCCCTGATTTATCTAGCCCAATCTTTATTTCCTCAATCTGTTCCCTTGATATCTCCGCTTGAGACCCAAATGCCACGTAAAGAACCGGGCTACTCCCCTGTTCTAGCTTCTGGTCTAGCCACTTCACCCACGGTGGCTTTTGGCTCGTTTCTTTTGGTGGTTCTGCCACACAAAGAGGCCCAATGCACCATGCTTTCGGGTGGGATTCGCGGTTCCAGTATTCCAAAAACATAGGCTCAAGCTCATAGAAACTATTCACTATAAGACCGTAGCTTTGGGATGTGGCAATGATTTGCTCCATAACGAACTCAAAGTGAGGACCTTTAGGTTCCCGGTCAGTGAAAGGCGGGCTAAAATCATTTCTTGTGAGCTTAATCCATGGAAAGCCCGGGACTTGAAATAATTCATTGTCTGATTCAGTCCGCATAAGAAGCTGGTTCATTGATACTTGTCGGCATATCACGCCAACGTAATTGTTAAAACCAAACATTACAAGCCTGGGAATACCAAATTTAGAGGCCGAATCGAGGGTCCAGCCTAGGAAGCCATCAGTTACCATGAAAGTTACGTGTGGGAGGGTGCTTAATGCATTTTCGAAATCGGGTTTCATTAGTTTTGTGGAAGTGGCAAATGGGACGAAGAGGGACATAGAGGGGAGTTTGTCTGTGCTCTCTATGCCTGATGGTAGTCCATCGACGTTTTCGGGGAATGGAAGGGTAATGATAGAGGCGGTGGTGGAGGAGAGAGAATTGGAGATGAAGGGGCGGTTGGCGGGGGTGGTGAAGATTGTGACGGTGGCGCCACGGCGGCGGAGGAGATGGGTTAGGTGGAGCAGAGGGATGGTGTGACCTTTTGACATGAATGGGAACAAGACAATATGTGGAGTTGAACCACCATCATCGAGAAGAGAACCCATATCTTTCTTTCTCTACTCTTGCCTTCTACTAAAATGGAGTTAGATTTATAAGAAAATGAAGTAGAGGAACTTTTCTAGGTAGATTTTAATACAGTATATTATTAGAGAATTGATATTTTTACAAAATTTTACTCAGATGAAATGAGTCTTATTTATTATTCATATAAAAAAAATTATAAAAATATTAATTTTTCTTGTAAAAATATCAATTCCTTATTACTAACTCATTTCTAAAATTTAATATACACTTCAACTAGTTAAAATTATTTTTTTTAATTTTAAAATTTAAAATTCATATTAATATATTTAAATTTTTAAAACAAAAAATATAATGATTAATAATATTTTTTAGATTATTTATGATAATTATAATTATTTATATTAAAATTTATAAATTTTGTATTGATTTTAAAATTGTATATGTGACTGTAAATTGAGAAATAACAAGTGGGGAAGAGATGGGACCTGCCGATTGTCAATAGCGCTAACCTTGGTGCATGGGCTAATGTCTTTTTCACATAAATAAATGGGCTACTTGTTTGTTTTTTTATAAAAGATTTCTTCTAGACGCCTTTATTTTCGTCCGTAAAATTGTTCTTTATGAACATAACGCGTAAACATATCATTTCAAAATTGCCGACAACTAAATTAAAATCCTACACGTTAGGAGGATATGTAGAATTGGACGCTGTTATATACATAAAAATTAAATATTATATTTATTTTAATTATTAAAAAATAAAATTTAATACGAATCTTTATATTAAATTTTATTTTTAAAATTTTAAAATATATTTTATATTCTATTTTATCATTAATTTTTATTAATTTATATTATTTTCTATAAAATTACTACTACATGCTATATTCTTATAAATTTGAAATTATATAATTATGTTATTTTAATTATAATAATAAAATAGAAGTTTTTTTTGTTAGACAGGCGGAGTATTTTATTCATGTAAACGGTAGATTAAATATTGGAACGAAACTTCCTTTTGTCAGCGTCATTTCTTCAAATTACTACCGCAACGTACCTAATTGTTTATTTGTCTGTCTCCCCGTAAAAATACAGTCAACCCGTAAATTAGTGTGCATTGATGGAAGACTTATTCTTCCATAAATTAATGTATTAAAGCATGCATAATACCATAAATATAAAAAAAGATGCATAATATAAATTGATAAAGTTGGTGTTGTGACACTTAGAAGTGTTCCTCAGAGGAAATATTGCTGTTAAAAATATTTATTATTTGAGATAGAAATTTTGATTAAAAAACACGCGTGAGAAATCAGAAAAGTTAGAATTTTAGGCTTTTGGCAAGAGATTTTGGCCAAAATATAATGCTCAAATTTACTCTTAAATTATTTATAGAAAAAAATAAGTTGAACAAAAAAAAAGTCTGTACAACTTATTTTAATAATTTTGTCTTACTTTTTTAAAAGAACCTTTTTAACGCATATAGAATTATTGTTTTTAAATGCACTTTTACAATTGTTAATTGAACACTATTTTTTTTTTAATTAAAACACTTTTATCAAAGTAAATTAATTAATTAAATTACTTTATCTGACAGCATACCGGAACATTTAATTATCTATAATTCTAATTTCTATATCTATCTATATTATTAAGGAAAGACAAAAAATAAATATAAGTACATAACATCTAAACACAACATCCTCACCCTTAATTTATTTTTTCCTCACTAATACTCTATATCTGAGTTTTAAAATGGACAGAAAAGAAAAGAAATTGACGAAAAACTTAAGTTATTTATCCAATTCTCGTGTTTCTGAGTTTTTTAACAAACGGAAAAGAAAAAAAAATAGATAGAAAATTTTACTATTTTTTTTTCTTCAAAGTTTTTCATCCAAGATTGTCAACATTTGGGCGGGAAAAAAAATGGGATAAGTAGTATTTTTATAATTCTCATATATCCTCAACTCTTAGTATAATAAATTTTAAATTACAATCCATATTCCCAATTTCTTTTTATTACGTATTTATTAAACCTGAACTGATAGAGAAAAATAGACTTCTCTTTGCCGCAAAAGTAAATAACAGAATTTCATAATTTATATGATTTCAGGTGTTACACTCTTGGAATTGAGCATCAAGATGGATGTCTCCTAATAATGGCTTTGGAGTTTTCCTTCAGCTTCATCTGTCCAACATTTCTCACTGATGTAAAGACACAAATTATCTTATGGAGGTATTAATTTCTTCTTTAAGTCTCCAAGATTTCCATCATTGACAGTATGTTTTCAAGTTTACGATCAAAACATTTTAGTATAAGTGCAGGTACCACTGATAAAATCACATCTTCCGGATAACGGTCATACTTCAGCAACATTGGGTTCATTACTCTCTTCACCTTTCTTTTATTGGCTAGGAGAGGTCTTGTCCAATCCACCAAATTGTGTTTCTTTTGGCTCTTATCAAAATCAATCACCCGCATACCAGTGAGTATTTCCAATAAAAGTACACCAAAGAAAAAAAAAACATCACTCTTCACACTCAAATGACTTGCCCAGTTGGATTATTTTGATTCAATTTTTACTTTAGCGATGTCAAAAAATAAAACATTCAACATTTACAATTAGTATAGAAGTAGTAGACAATCATAGTCTCTGGTTAAATACACATACACAATTCTTCACAAAAATGAAACGCCACTTGAGGATATGTTTTTAATTTGTGATTGAAAACGATGCAACTTGCCTACAAAATATGGAGTATATTGTAACTGATAATCAAGTCATTTTAACTAAAAAATTTAAATAGATTATCTGTTTAAGTGATAATTTTATATGTTCTCAAATGCATGTATATCATCGGTTCTTAAATTTTAGTCTAGGCATTTGTGGGGTTTCATTTCACAAAGTCCCAAGAAAAACAGTAGTACAATGGTTATAATTATAATTGGTATGTCACATGTAATAGAAAGGTAAATTTGTAAAAATTATATTTTTTGTTTTTTTTTATTAAAACTTAGAAACGTAAGAATTTTTTTTAAATTTTTTTTTATTCTTTTATATTAAAAACTTATAAACAACACAAAGGAAAAAAAAATATTTCCTATTTTTTATTTATTCTGTTCTAATTTAATTTAATTTTATTTATTATCCAAAACTCAAAAACAGATAGCGTAACTTATTTATTTATTTGCATGCCAAATAACAAATATTCCATAAAATCCGTAAAACATACTCCTTCTGTCCAATGCGATTACCATGGATGTACACATAAGTTAGGATTAATAGAAAAGAAAAAATAAATACTGTATTTTATTGTTATATCTTTTGTTTTAACATAGAATGGGGTCAAAAAATAATTTACTTAAGTAATTTATTTATAAACAGAATTAAAAAAATATAAATGTTATAAGTGGCATATTATTTTCAAAAATAAATAGTTAGAGAATTATCTTAAATAGTTTAATTTGTTTGATTGAATCAACTTTAAAGTATGATTAATAAACGTTCGTTCTGGTACGAGAGAATATATGTTAGGTCTTCTTCTGCATTTACGTGAGCTGCTTTACTTACTAGGTTTGATATATATATAATTGTGGGGATACCACTTTTCCAAAAACAAATGTCTGTCGGTCCCTTCTTGATTGAAGTTGGCACATTTATTTGTCTGGTCCTTTCAAAGCAATAATTTACAAAGCTTAATTTAGATTGGAGATGTAACATTAAGTACATGATATTTAAATATAATATTTAATATTATATTTAAATATCGTATACTTTTTCATAATTATATATATATTTCACTATATTTCAAGTCTCTTTAGTCACATAACTAATTAACGCGAGTGTCTATATTGTTAATATTTTATATAATTTATTAAATTATTATATATAAATAGTCTTATTCTAAAATATATTGAAAAGATAAAAAATAAATGAATTAATATTTAATGTTTAAAAAGAGAATATGAAAAATTAAGTCTACGAGCCATTTTGAATGATGCATGCAATTGTATTAGATATAGATAAAAAATTATAAAGACTTTATTTATAATTTTTAATATATATCATAGAATTTTAATTAATTTCATATATTTTTCATTAAAAATATGATAAAAATTCATAAACTTAACCAATATTAATGTCGAGTTAGAACGATGGAAAGGGAATCTGTAGCGAAAAGAATATTCGGAAAGATATTTTTTAAGAGAAAAAAATCTTCGGCGCATGTTATGTCATGTTATGACCTCTTATGAAGTGCTAGCTGTTAATTTTAAACAGGAGACCCTACACCATATATATATATTCAAAATATCACTACCTTGATAGAAAATGTTTTCCACAAGTTTGACCTATTAATTTCACACAACTGGTATCTGCGTTGTTTTTAAAATTAAAATTAAGAAAAATAATATTAATATTTATATAAATAAAAATAATAGTTGCGTACAAGTTTCTTTTTAATATATACACAAATAATATAAGTGACAGAGCACTTTAAGAAACCAACACTTTTACTTATAAAAATTATTAATTTTTTAAAATATTATTATATATATGCATGTTGTGGTCATGTTCATTCAAATTTTTTGAGTTAATATTAATAACTTTTGAGTAGGTTTTATAAATTAACTTCTTCTTCCTATAGAGGATATTAATTAATGTTTTAGAATAAAGCAATAAATAAATAAAATTAACATTTCTTCCTATTTCTTGAATTATTGTTAAATTAAGATAAAAGTATTTATATTAATGCTCTAGCTAGTAAGTAGTCTTTTTTGAGAACATGCATGCATGTTCTAGTCTAATTCCTCGTCTAGATATAAAGAAAACTGGTCGATCGCTCTAGAACATGGGACTAACCAGGTTAAATGTTGACTTAATCCAGCCGAGTCTTTCCGCTGCCATTTAAATTTATGTCTTTTGTCTACTTGTCTGATGGCTTTATTCATTTGGTTGCATTAACGTCAAGTTGATCAAGTGAGACTTGACTTCAGGAACCAATACGTACCCTGCCATCATTAGCTACCGATTGATGAACATAGAGTCATAGACCGATTCCTTTTGTTTAAATTGGAGGATTGTCATGGTCGTTGCTCAACATTATCGCATAGAATTATTCAGGTAAATTTAAAATAAATTTTTAAAAAAATCATTCGAACAGTTTATCATCACTAATATCAGATAGTACATGTGTTGTATATATAAATTATGTTAAATAAAATATTAAAATAAAAAAATTATAAAATTTAAAAGATTAAATAAAAATATTAAAATATATATATATATATATATATATATATATAAAAGACGAAACATAAATTATCTTAAAAGTTAAAAAATATTTTAGGATAAGTCAAAATAACTTTAAAAATTGTTTATACCAAACCCTATCTTCCAGTTTTATATATTAAATAATTTTATTGTCAAGTTACTAATTAAGAAAATATTCTTAGTATTTAAAACTTTTGTTTAGAACCAAAAAAATATATATTTATTATTAAAAATTATTTTCTATTTTAGTCGGTTTTAAAATGAGAGAGCATACCAATTTTAAAGTATAAAATAATTTAAAATACGTAACATATCATTACTTATAATATTTTAGGTGAAATAAATGAATATTATTATACTATCACTAATATAATTCTTATAAATGTTAAAAATATGTTTGAAGAAGAAAAATTAATTTTACTTCGAAATCGTAAATGTATATGTAATAGAACAAGTTGTCAGATGGCTTTATTCATTTGGTTGCATTAACGTCAAGTTGAACAAATGAGACTTTGACTTCAGGAACCAATACGTACCCTGCCTTCATTAGCTACCAATTGATGAACATAGACCGATCCCTCATGTTTAAATTGGAGCATTGTCATGGTCGTTGCTCAACATTATCGCATAGAATTATTGAAGTATATTTAAAATAAATTTTTTAAAAAATCAAACGAACCGTTTATCATCATTAATATCGATGACACATGTATTGTGTGTATAAATTTAATAAAATAAAAAATTTATAAAATTTTAAGAATTACATAAAAACATATAAAAAAAATTAATATAAAAAAGACAAAAAAAAAATCTTAAAAGTTGAAAAACATTTTAGGATAATTCAAAAATTGTTTATACCAAACCCTGTCTTCCGGCTTTATATATTAAATAATTTTATTGTCAAGTCATCATAGACTAATTAAGAAAATATTCTTAGGTTATGTTTGTTTATAAAAATTATATTTGGGATTGGACTATTTGTATTAATTTAACACTATTTCGAATTATATTTATCCCATGATAAGGGATTAATAATCTTTTAAATAGTCCTTAGACTATTTTTTTTTTTATCATTTTTAAAGTTATTTATGAGGGATTATATAATCCCATGATGAATTTGGGATTAATAGTCCCTCTTATTTTAAGTTATTAAATGACTTTGTGGGACTAATAGTCTAACATGAAAGAACTAATAATCCCTCATCATGAGATAAAAAATTATGAAATAGTTTTAAATGAATAAAAATAGTCCTATCCCAAGTATGTATTTTGCAAACAAACGTAGCCTTAGTATTTAAAAATTTGAGTTAGATTCAAAAAATAATATATTTGTTGTTCTAACTCATTTTCTATTTTAGTCAATTCCAAAATGAGATATGCACACCAGTTTTAAAGTATAATAAAGCAATTTAAAATACGTAACATATCATTACTTATAATATTTTAGGTAAAATAAAATGAATATTATCATACCATCACGAATACAATTATAATAAATGTTAAAAATATGTTAGAAAAAGAAAAATATTCACTTCGAAATCGTAAATGTATATGTAATAGAACAAGTTTTAGTATTATGTTTGGGTTAATTTTAAGTGAGATCAATGTTGGTTTCCAGAAAGAAACTGATCAAGGAGTACGAAATACAAGACACAATGACACAGCTAATTAGCAAGTGGTTGAACCACAAATTAATGAAGATAATTATAATAGAAATTCTTTTAGTCGATTTTGGGGGAACTAAAATTTGATGTTTTCAACAACTCTACGAATTATGTGGTGTGACAATGACTCCACCGAAAGCAAATACTACTTACAGAGCTGCTTTTAGTGAACCTTGAAAGCAAAATGACGAGACCTCTCTTTATTTGATTTGGAACCCTATCATATAATGTAATGCTACATTTGTTCCGCACAAAAAAAGTCTCACTCAGCACCTAAAAATAAATGGTACCACATGGACTCTTTTTAAAGGATACACGTTGTCCGCAACTTTGTCATACTAATTTCATTGTAATAAACTAATAATTTATCATTTGTAAGGATAAATATGAAACAAAATACTTTCTTAATACAAGTTTTTGCAAATGACTCTTTTGTGTAACCGAGAGAATATACATAGGTGGCTCTATGAGGACTAATAATAATAAAACTATCTCAATTGGTTCTGAATATAGATTTATCAAAATAAGTCTTGGTGAACCCAAGAACTTATTTTTTTAATTCCTACCCTTTCTGACAGTAAAAACAAAATATATGCCAATTAGGTAGACGGCCAAGTGATTTGAGCATTAAAACACACATTTCCCAAGAATATAGAGCATCCTGAATCCAAGACCGAAACAAAAAGGGTAGTAATAAAAATGCACTACTTCTAAAATTATACTACATCCTTGCTTCCATCCATATCGTAACAAAGTCCGAGATACCAGTGAATGGCAAACCATATGCGAAGATCATTAATAGGATATATAAAACTCAATCAATACAGGATATGTAGCTCAACTACATGCTTCAACTGCATTTCCGAACTTTCCGGTGTTTCAAAGTATTTACTAGTTAAAGCCAATGAACCAATATAATAAATGCTGAAGGAAAAGAGAATACTCACTATAGATCACAAACATTTTGTACCTGCTAGGAAGCCAAAACAAGACTCTCTCGAGCACTATTGGTCACACGAAGGACAGCTTGAGCACTTAAAGGAGAAAGGTTTGATTGGCAGAAGTGCTCCCAAGAATCTATCTCTGGGTCCTCAGATATTGTAGCTGCTGATGAGAAGTGTGTTTTATCATATATGGCCTGCAACTCCAACAGAAGAATACGAGCAGCTTCTCTGGACTCAGGAAGCTGGTCACTGAGCTGCGATGCAGCTATACAGATCAATTTGTCAATCCCATATGTTTTTATTCCATCAACTCCCTGTAGAAAATGCACCATATCAAGAAGATATTATGAAATCTGACAAACATGAATAAATGCAAACTGATAATTGGCTTCAACTATTGATAAATTATAAAGCACAAAGTCACAGATCATATGCAAATGACACTTTTAAGTATCAATTACAGCCTTATAGCTTGTGGTTTGAGTAAGGGAACTTTCTACTATAATTAGTACTTCCTCCATTCCAAATAGAAATCAATATGACTTCTTAAAAAATCAATACGAGATATTTTCAAACTTAAAATTGGCATGATTCATTAGAGTTTTGAAAACAACAAATCTTGTAATTAGTAATAATTTTTAGATACTTTATAATAATAATTATAATTGTATCAACTAAAATTAAATGGATTCATATATCATTTTTGAATTTGAAAATATTTTAATCTGACTTTTCAAAAGTCAATATTAATCTTATATTTTGGAACAGAGGGAGTATATTAATTCTTCTTTGTAGTTTCAAGCTTAATGACTTTTGAGCAAGATAAACATATAAGGAACTTATATTGATTACCAAATGCACAAGTGAATTCTAGAACCTAGGTAAGTAATACATGTATCTTTATTTTATTTTGGTAAACAGTAATACAAAGATCTAACCATTAAAAATTAATCATGGAATAAGCAAGAGAAGAAAGTGAAGCAAGGTCAATCCATCCCTCTCTCTCAAAAAATGCAAGGAATCATATTGTAAAATAAAGCAATAGGTTACAACCCCTCAGAGATACCTCTTAAATTAGTGAAGGCCTCCACAAAACTCTAAATTGATTTTCAATGATATATGATAGGGGAAAGAGGAGGGGTGAAAATATGTAAATTACAGTTTACACATATGTAGTAGATCTGGGAGATAAGAAAGAGTTAAGAGTAGGGAATAAAATCAACAAGCCAAAGAAGTATTAATTATATAATAACTCAAATATGTAACTATTTCATCCTGGTTAAGAATGAATCTCAAGTGAACAATAAATTATATTCTAGTTTTTATTAAATGCATGACACTGCAAAGTTTTAGTTTCGACTTTCAATATGACATTTCCAGAAAAATAAATATACAAAATAAAAATCAGGTAAGAAAGATGCTTCCTTGTATAGTATCTCTTCTGGGAAAAAGTGGAGCCCCAGGGTGAAATTTACTTTTCAGATCAGTAACAGAACATTTAAAGAATGGTAAGACAAGCCTTTATATTCTTCATAAGAAGTAAATAAAGGAGCAAACAAAAAAGAAACTAGGAAAACATTTCCAGAGGTCAAACTGAATAGTAAATGAGAGTTGCTTAATGGTCAAATTCTTACCAGTCGAAGTACACTGCGACAAACACACACTGAAGCCTTTGCTCGAATTCGAGGATTTCTGTTCTTAAGATAAGGTTGCAACTTTGGTAACAATAAAATTGGGGAGACATAAGTAGTCATAGCTATTAAAGTTCTTTCAGCTGCCTCGCATACAAATCGTTTGTCTTGTGAAGACTTGAGAAGAAGTTGTACCAGCTGAACCAAGGATTTTTCAAAACATTGGCAATCACCAATAAAATATGAATTAGATTTCGGAAGGAACAAGCTATTCCAAAAAGAACAAAGTGATACAAGCAACAATCAGATATCAAGGAATATATATATGTTACCAGTGGGTCCAGCGAATCAATAATGTGATCATTATATGCTTTGAAAATGTCCGCTGAGGCCATAACTGCAGTTTTACAGACAGCACTTCTCGGATTCTTTAGGGATTTCACAACGAGTAATAGCACATTCCCCCTAGTACATCAAAACAGTGGCAACAAAAGGGACTCGTCAAACAGACAATTATGAATATACATACAAGTGTATTCATAGATACAGCAAAATATGAAGAATTTGTATTCCACAATTCTTCCATTACATAAAAATTAAGACTTACAACATATCGCTCAACAATTCCTTGTGAAACAGACATAATCGGCGTACATTATTGAGTTCCTCACACACCACAACCCAGTCTTTTGACTCTAGGCCACCTAAGAGAGTCTGGAAAAGAAACAAGGAATGAATGAAAATTACACAAACCACCAATGGCCAAATGATGCAAAATCATTTGCAAGTGCAGATGCAGAACATTTCAAATGTTAAAGCACACTCCTACCTTAAGAATTGTATCTACATCTTCAACATCATTCAGATTCTCAGATTCGATGTATTCGACTTCTGAACTTGCCACCTCTGTCCCGGAACTTAAAGTTACGTTTCCATTCGTGGGTGTTTCAACTAATTGGGCAGTGCTTTTCCTTTGCTTTTCTTCAAGGTTTTCATTTGTATGGTCAATATGCATCTCACAAATGCTCCCATTACTAGAGCTCTCGGTCTTCCTCTCAGTGTTGAGATCTCTGAGAGCGTTTCCCGACATCACTTAGGGGTTTAAGAAGAAAACGCATAAACAGAACACAATTATTATTAATGCAGGCCCAAAAACTTAAAAGTTAAAATCAACTCAACAAACAAGAAGACAAATAAACATCTGATTATATCAGCTTAAGGAGTTGAACTTCCATTTTACAATTGCAGTAGAATTCTATTCTCTTGTAACAGATTTGATCCAATTCAAGATTTACTATTAAACAGATTACTGGGTAAAAGAGAAGAGCAACCAATTACTTCTTATTACTATCAAGGTGTTCACAGGACTCAATTGCGGTTTACCCAACTAAAGTTTCCAAAAATGACGCTCGCGGTACCTTTATATTCATATTCCATCATATAATAGTTGAAAGATGAGCACTTTAGGTGAAAGACTAATGCAGTATATGATGGAAATTAGATCTGTACGGGAAAATCACAAACAGTTGGGGTACAACTTAGACGACAACGTATAGGTAATGTAATTGGCTGCCAGTCAGTCATCATAACCTCCTAGTTCAAGTTAAAGTAAACGAGTTGAGTACAAACAAAAACAAAAATAAAAACAAGGAACCCTAACCCTCTCCTTATGGCATTCCGCAAACAAGTAAAATTCAATTGAACAAATGCAAACATATCTTCCAATAGATTAAATACCTAATTGAACGTGAGATATAAAGTAAATTACCAGATATATGATCGGCAAAGCAGTGAAGAAAATGCCTAAAGTCTACCGTTTATATAGAGAAGCAGATTGATTAGTGTTATATATACATGTGTATGCCTGTATATGAGAGAGAGAGGGAGAGAGAGAATTTGTAACCGGCGAAAGGCGCAATCAGAAGGGACGCCGGTTTAAGTTACCCGACCTGGGCCGGCCCCTTATTGCGTCAACAATTTCTAAATTGCCATTACTTTTTACTGGTATTTCAGGTTTTGAACTGACTCTTCAACTTCAGCAAAAGCATATTTCAATTTTTTATGCTTTTTCCTTTTGAAAAAATAGAATAAAAAACCCAATATATATATATAGTTTGACTGAATCGGGGACAGACGGTTCTTGCAACATATGGATGGCTTCAAAGACCATCAAATAATGAAGTTGTGGCCCGTCTGTTAGTAACATGTTGCTATTAAAAATTATTAGTAGATTATAAAAATGATAACATGGCTTCTTCTTGTTTGTACCCACAAGTTTGGAACGTGTGTGAGATAGGGTTGAACATATATTATTATACTTGTACGTAATTTTTATTTGAGAACTATAAGTTGATGAACAAATTATTCTTAAAATGATCGACAAAATTAATTTTGGATAAAATCTTCAATTTGTATTTGAGAATTATTAGTTGATGACCAAATTATCTTTAAAATGACTAACAAAATTAATTTGGATAAAATCTTCAGTTATCTTATTATATATATACTAAATTGGTAACCCGTGCAAGGCACGGAGTTTTTATAAAATTTGTACTTGTTAAATTTATATATTATATGAAAATTAATATGAATAAATAAATTATGTCAAAATTTTGAATTCTTATTTTTATTTTAATAAATTTAATGATATTAATTTAAAGTTAATGTATGGCTTTATTCACTTTTGGTGGCAAATATTTGGCTTCTCAATTTGAGTTATTTTTTTTTTATCATAAAAGTCATGTGCATATATTATTATATATATATATATATATATATATATATATATATATATATATATATATATATATATATATATGTAATGTATTGGATTGGAGAGTCATATAATTAAGTATCACTACCCGTCACACTTCAAGAATTGGCAGACCGTGGTTCTAACGTTTAACCAAAAATTCTTACTCCAAAATATTTTTGAAAATATTCAATAAGAACTTCATACTACATTAATAATTTTTTATGACTTTTTATTTTATTTTATTGTGTGATTTATGCATGCATGTATATATTGCTATTAAATTATAATTATGTTCGCTATTTAAAAATATATTATTATTATTATGTAATTTGTATTCAAAAATTATAAACTTATGACCAAATTATTCATAAAATAATCAACCAAATTAATTTGAATAACATCTTCAATTAATTTGTTATATATACATATAAATATATATAATAACTTAGTAATAGATATCCTACATAAATTGTGTGGACTGGTTGGCTGGAACATGAATTCAAGTCAGACTTCAATGGACTTGAGAATTGAAGCAATCAAATTTAAGATTTAAGGTTTTATTCATATATTCATACATAATTTTTAATTAAATTTACAAAGTTTCAAATTATAATTTTTTTGGCAGATTTTATTGACAAGTAAACTATTTTCTACAACATTAAACAATATAGTTAATGGTTGATCATTGATATTGAATTGTAACCTTATATTCCTAGAAAGCCAATGAAATGGAGTGCTTTTAAATATAAAAGCCTATATGAAATGAAGTTACCTTTCTTTTTATGTGAGCCGTGAAATGAAATATTTTTAAAATGTAGAATTTTCGGCAACAGTCTTTTTTAAAGAAAGTTAAAATAGAATTTAGTTATAAAATTATAAAAAATAATTTTGAAAAAAATAAAAGATTAAATGTGTTGTTTGAATTTTTATTTTTTCTGTAACAATTTATATATAGAGTGGGAGCACAAAATCGTCTCTCAACCCTAAAATTTAGTAATAGAAACCTAAAATTTAAGGGAACAAACTATTTTTTTCATCTTTTAATTATTTGATTTCAAAATATTTTTCATCTATATTCTTATTATCGTATGATTATGTTCGTGTTTTGTAAAATTCATATGATTGATAAAAATAATATTTAATTATATAATATTTTTTATTATTAGTTATATAAGTTAACTATTTGAATTTACTGCTACATAAATAGACAAATATTTGAATGTATAAACAAATAAAATTTTAATTTAAAGATGAATGCTACTATCATTTATATTATATAAATAGATGGACTATTATTTTAGACTTTTAAATTCATCCATAATTAGTTATATATTACTAGTTCAATAATATATTTTCGAAAAAAATAAATTTTCTATAAAAATTATCGTACGCAATATTAATATATTATTATAATAATAATTAATATAATACAAAAAAATATAAATAATATAGTAATAATTTTATAACAATAAAACTGTAAAGCGTTAATTTCCTGCTCCCTCCGTAGGTGATTTTCAATCAAATGGGCTGAACCGGTGATATGGTGGGCTAATGTTAGACCTATTACTAACCTTCCAGCCTGACAATATACTTAACCTACCTTCAAATGGCCCAAATCCACTCAATTGGGCTCTACAACATTGTAAAATATCTTTACTCTTATTATACTCTACAAGCTTGATAATCGCGCAAAGTACAGATAAGTTTTAAAAATTAAATATTAAAAAAAATAAAAATTACATATTTGAGCGAATATTTATAATAATAATAATTTATTCAACTTTAAATGAAGTCATAATATGCTACAATTATTTAATTCTGATAATGATATAGGACAAAATATATATTTTACATTTGATGTCTTGTCAAAACTATGAAGAATCTCAATAAAAATTTGTTTGCTTATGTTTGTGCTCAGCTCGACCTCTTTTCTTGGCAATGAAGTAACTTGGTTATTGCATGTTCTAGTGATGAAGTGATGAGATAAATGGATATAATTATACCTAAACTTGTTTGCCTCCATTTACTTTAAGAATGCATAATGAAAAAGTAAAACCTTCTCTTGAATGATAGCCTTAGTATTTTTCAATACATATTTGACGGAGGCAGCCACATTGACTACAGATTCCTTTGTTGAAGCGGCTACATTCTTTGCACTCTGTATTTTTATCACTTTTTTTCTTTATTAAATCCAATCCAAACTCAAAATAAGAAACTAATCTGATGAGATATACTTAAGTAGCAGGTTGAAAAAGGTAAATGCAGTATTTATAGTATATGGTATATTTTTTGTTTGGGAAAGAGTAAAAGTTGGATTTTTTTTTTTTGAATTCTTTACATACATATATATGAAGTGTGAGATGCATTAAAATACAAAAATTAGGAATGTATGAATCAAAAACTGTAAATTAAAAAACTTTTAAGCTAACCTGTAATTTTTTTTTTGGGAATGTAAAAAGCTATGACCAAGAAGAAGGAGCAAAAGAAAAAGAAGAAGACTTTTGAACTGCCTAATTAACTCATTTTAATTGGGAAATTAACTCGGAATGTAACTTAATCAATTTATCTCATTCGTTGCTTTTATATATAAGAATTGATAGCCATCAAAATAAGAGCCGAATTTTACGAGGTGAGATCCTCTATAACTAAATCATTTGTTTCTCTGTGTCAAGAGATTTATAGCGACAGTTTTTAGGGTCTATAGTGACGATATGTATCGTCGCTATAATCTTATTTTTTGTAGGGATACGACGACGGGACATACCGACCCCGTAGACCTTAAAAACTATCGCTAAATGCCTCAATACACAGGAACATAAAATTTTGGTTAAAGAGAATCTCATGCCCAATTTTCTTTATATCTTTCTTTACACACGTATTAAAGTTAGGAACTCGTCCATAGCAACCGATTGTTAAGAGTATTATTTCAATAATCACATCTTATATCGTCAATTATAATATCCAAACATCTTATACTATCTATCATAATATCTAAAAACTTGGATTAATTGCAATAAAAGTTCTGCCGTTAGAGTTTCTAGCAATAGCAACTTCCTTCGCTAAATCTCAAAATTTCCAAATTTGACTCTGTTGCTATAATTTTTAGTGGGAAAAAGTCTATGTCACTAGAGGATCTAGTAACATGACCAATTTTTAAAATAAATCGAAACTGTTAGATATTATGATAGACAATATACAATGTGATTACTGAAATAATATTTATAGCAACCGATTGTTAAGAATGAGATTATTATGAATGAATTTCCACTAAAGTTGCGTAAAAATATAATTGTATGAAATAAAATATAATATAAATGTGTTTCAAACAAACTTTATGGATAAAAAGTAAATGACGGTTATAGACACTCATTACTAGAACAATCGTGCACTTCCTAAAGAATATAAAAATACATATGGCTTACAAAAGGGAAATATACATTTATGGTTTTTGGTGAGTCTTAAATTTGAAAAGTTATTATTTAACAAAAGAAAATATAAAATTTTAATCCAAAGTATTTTGCCTTTAGCATAGCCTCTTTACTACCTCCCCTTTCGGACTGTTTTACTTTTCACGTCTCTCATGCCAACTTACACCTCCATCATATTTTTTTTATTTATATTACCATTACACGGTGATATACGTATTACGAGATTTTGATAATTTTATGTTAAATTTGTCTTCTTTTTTTTTTATTCTTTTTTTTGTCTCTGTAACTTTATATATATTATTATCCTATTATTTTTAATTTTTTTATATTTTTTAATTTAATTCTCCAAATTTTATAAAATTTTAATTTTATTTTACATAATTTATATACACAATATTTGTGTCACGGGTGCTACTAGTTCATCATAATGCCAGAGTAAGTAAGGGCGAGGTCACGTTTACACTTTTACCGCTAAATATAATTTAATTTAATCACGTTGCATTTGTCTATCTCATTACCCAAATATTGAAATAAGCAATAACAATAAGTTAGGAATAATCACAATTTATGTGTTTTAAAATATAAAATCATTTGTTTTTTATTTTACAAAAATAAATAATTTTATATTTAGATAAGTTGTTATTTAATGTATGTGTAGTTAAGGGCAAATATTAATCTTAATTATTAAAAATATACTCTCATTTTAAGATATAACTTAAAAATAATTATTTTTTTTAAAGGGACCACGCGAGATCAAAAGTAATAACTTAGTAATAAAGTCTTTCTCTTACCGTGCAAATTCATACGATTGAATATACATCTCATAACCATGATATCAGAAAGAAGGTGGCACAGAAGATTAGCAGGCCATATGATGAAAGGTAAAGAGTGACAATATTTAAATTATGAATTTGAATGAAAATAATATTTAATTTTTATTTTTATTTTTCTCATATCTCAAATTAAAATGATAATCACTATGCTTTTTTGATAATAATATTAATAATTTTTTTTTTAAATCATTTTACACATGTCCAGATTGTTAAGGTACCGATAAGATTATAAGGAGAAAAATTAAGAACATATATACTCTAATAAATCATAAACTTAATATGTCATTTTTTTGGATTAAGATAATATAATTTCTAATGAGTATATATGAGTGTTCGCATAAACTTGATGATTATTTTTTTGGGTCAAGATAATATACATGAAGGAGATACTTATATATGGCCCGAGAGTAATTTTCCACAATGGCATAATTTCCGTTCATCTTTCTTAATTCCATCAATTTTGTTTAAAGTTTTTGAATTTTAATTTCAACGTCACCTGAATTGACTTTGGATTTAAAAAGTGAACTCAATGCCAATCCAAGTGACATTTAATATTAAGCTTCAATTAACACATACATTAATCACTTAATTAATTTTGAATTAACAAAAAAAAAAACTCAACTCCAATCTGATTGGCGTTCCCTTTTAAGGAAAAAAAAATTGTGTGCCAATAAAATAAGCTAAAAAAATTTAATATATAATTTACAAACCTCAACACCAATTAAATTGGCGTTAAAATTTATTATTATTTATATTATTAAGTAAAAATGAAAAGTAATTGATTACTTTTTTATCTTTTTGTTGGACGAATTGGCTTGGGGCTTGTTCTTTTTTTTTTAGTCTAAGTTGAAGGTAATTGATTAACTTTATATTTGTTTGGTGCAGGGAAGTACCTGATTTGGACGCCATTATCAATGGCCGTTGGGCTTTTTCTTTTTCTTTTTTTTTTTTAAAGTGAAAGTGGGAGGTAAGTGAAGGTAATTGACGTTGGAGTTGGCTTAAAAACATAACCAAAAAAAACTATCTGACACCTTACTAAGAGACTTTAACTTAACAAAAAAAAAAAAGCTTTATGAAACCATTTGAAAAAACAAACCGAATATGTACCTCAGAAAAAAAAGGCTCTTTTGACTCCTCATTTTTTTTAATTTACTTTATAAAAAAAAAATTCAAAAAATAAAAGATTTCAACGGCTCAGCTTTTTCTATTCTTTTTAGAAAGTTATAATGCAAGTTCGTAAAAAGTTACCTTTTTTTATTTTTTTTTAAAAACAAATTAAAAAGTATATAAATGAGCCTGTGAATGGCGTTGAAGGTTTTGTTTGGAGGGAGCTGAATGTGTATTATTACTCCAACACATTAACAATTGATATAATTAATACACAAGTATATTCATTCGCATATAAAATTTAATGACGTTGAAGTTGTGGTATTTTACTACAATTTCTACTATACTTTGTGTGTTCTTCCTGTCGTTACACACTACAATAGACAACTCTGTTAAACATGTCCATCTTTGTGTGGATTCTTACCGTGTCACCTCTGTCTCTATGTTTTTTCTTTGTCCTCTTTAAATTTGCATTAGGTATTAAAATCTCAAAAGCTTCCCAATTCTTTGGTAACGGGAAGGTCTAATAGTCTTAGTGCATCAATGGCTGAAAGTTAGGCTCCCACAATTGTGCATATTTAACATTCGTGTGATGATCTACAATATACGAACGTCAATCTTTTTTTATCTTCATACATGTCGCAACAACATGAGAACAAGGGAATCGTTTTGCTTTCCACTTTTCACATGAGCAAGACCATTTGTTCAATCGCACAACTTGTATATTGCCTCCCATCTAGTTGTCACTGTGTCAAACACGTATTGGCAAAGAAGTTTCAAAAACCATCAATGGCAACTAGTAATTTTTCCTTATATTTACCTTTTAAAAAAGTACCATCAATGGTAAGAACTGGACGAACGTGTAACCAACCATCAATCATCGGCTTGAATGCCCACCATATACGCTTGAAGACAAATTTACCTTGACCAAGTACGTACGAATCAGCCTCGATCTTTACAACACTCCATAGATTGTATGTCTCAATGGCAGTCGTGAATCGAGGGAGTTGTGCATATGATGTATCTCAGTTGGCATAAATTGCAGCAATTGCAGCCTGTTTATCATACCACGCCCTTTTGTACGTCACATGATATTCGTATATTTTGTTGATCATGAATTGGATATCCACTACTTTGATTTTCGGGTTTTTCTCTATCTGATTACATTAATTAAAAAAAACATAATTCTAATTAGATATGACTCTTTAAATTAGTTACCGAAAATTATTGACAGTATTAACATACACAATTTACATTACCATTGATTTGATGGTGTTTCCAATAAATTTTGTTGTAAGTTTGGCATGATCTTGGGAGGGATTCGCAAACAAACATATGTGTTCGTACGGCAATCTTGTGATCTAAAAATATATGTGCTTCTTTAATTTATATGCACGAAGCCTCTAAGGACATTTTTCACTTTTACACATGACTTCATAAATTGTCTCGTTGCTCCTATAAGTGTCAAAATTTATACGTTCCTTAATGTGTACCTCTTCAACTATTGATTTCAAAATATATTTGTTTGCAAAAAGAGCACCCAGGTACAATGCATCAGAAATGCTATTAAATGTTGTCCCACAACTACCGTGATCAGTTATCTCATTTTTAAACTCCTCAGTTTTATACCATGAAGATGTTGGTGTTCTCGGGTAAACACATCAACATCGCCGACATTACCAGTAAATGCATTATCCTCATTTTCTCGGTTAGGCACCGGGTTATCTTCATCATTTCCCTCATCATTGGAGGGAGGAATTCTACTTGCACCATAACTATCAGGAAAATCTTCACATGAAGTAATATTAATGATAACTGAATAAACCAAATTCGGGTCAAGGCCCCAACGTGTATCATCTTCATCCTCAACTTCTACTACATCAGTTGGACTGTAGACTCTCTAAACAACATGCTCTCCACTGCGATTATAGTAGTGGTCATAATTTTGTTCATCATACATTGACATCCCTCCATAACCACTGCCACCAACACCAAAGTCTTGATTTTGATACATTTGAGAAGCACCTACATATGACCTATTCATCTTTTTAGAACCCATTAATGATGGCGTAACTTGTTCAAGCTCGATGTATAAATATACTCTACAATTATTGTTGTAACATCTTTTTGGAATACCCAACATAATATCAACGTTATTGTCAATGTTAATTTTCAATATATAAAACTTGGACACCCCCATTCACAATATAACTTGGATATTTATAACTTAATTTGAAATTATATTGGGAGTGGTCTTTTCCCAACTCATTGTAGAGTTTATGAATCAGCTCGTTATATAAAGTGTTATGTTGTATGATGACAACATTTTTCAGACCTGTTGAGCATTTAAAGTCATTTTCATTTTTTGTCAAAACCTTACCTCTCAAAAAACACATGACTTGAACATAACTATTCATCGTAAATATTCTGCAAAAATATAATTCACATAACATTACTTGAAATAATCAACTTGACAACGAGATTACTTGTCAGTAATAGAGTAATTATTATTATAATGTATTAAAATTCTTTATGAAATATTCTTGCTGATTAAATATATGTACATTCTTAGTGAGGGGGTAGAAATAATAAAATTTAATTATCAGTTTATTTTTTAAATAAATTATATTTTACGCTACTTTTATGTAAAAAACATTTAATTTTAAATTTTATTTTTATCGCCAAAAAACTTAAGAGCAAAACAACAGTTTAAACCATCAGCCAAAAAATAAAACTTAATGTCATAATATAATAAATTTAACACTAATAGTATGGATATTTTTTTTTTTTAGAGTATCATTAAATTTTACGATCAAATTAATGAGTACAACAAATATTAATGTACATACCTTTAGGGGTGTTCTGAAAAAAAATTAATGAACAAAAATGGAAGCAAAAAATCCACACAAAAAAAAAATGAAAGGAGAGAATGAGAAGGAATAGGATAACGCAACGAGCGAAGAAAATATGAGAAGAATAGATGGGTATATACGGTTTGGATGGATAAAAAAAATAAAAATTCCAACACCAGTCAGATTGGCATTAGATATATTTTGATTGGCTTTTGATTCTTTAATTTTTTTAATTTGCTTTATAAAAAAAATTACAAAAAATTAAAAGATTCCAATGATAGTCTTATAGCCTTTTCTATTCTTTCAGTTTTTTATATTCTTTTTTAAAAGTCAAAAGTTATTTTTTCTATTATTTTTTTTTTAAAGTTAATGCCACTATGAATTGTGACGCCCCCAAATCTGAGCCCATACAGCCCAAACTTGAGTCGTCAAAAGACTACAACAAAATTATTACAAGATAGAATAACGTTCAACAATACAGTGTATAATAATACACAACTAAGTCTTCATAATTATTGTCACACTATATACAACATGTGAAGACTACAATAGCTATCACTCGGACCGTCACTCCATTCCCTTGCTAGACCCGGCTACTCTCTCATTTTCTGAAAAACAATGGAACAAAAGAAAGGGTGAGCTCAAATAGCCCAGTAAAGAATATCATGACTAAGATAATGACGAATAAATTATCATTAGTCTTCAACAGTTGAGTTCTTGATAGGATACAATAGACTACAAGGTTTGTATCAAAAACTGCAGTTAAATTCTTAAACAATGTTCAGATCAATAATAGCAGCGGAATGAGCAATCTATTAGAAGAATAATGCAGACTATAATGTCCACTCGCTTCTCTTTTTAGTAAAAATGTCATCAACTTTTATCATCTGAAATACCATTAGTCAAGATAATACAACTTCACAGTTCCTGGTCATAATCATGCAGATCAACAGTTCATCTTTGCACTATGGGCCAAAAACATTCAATATAACACCAACGGTCATGATTATACCAGATTCAGCCTTTGGTCATAATCATACCAACCAACAGTTCATCTTTGCACTACGGGCCAAAGAAAACATTCACCACGTGCCATAAAAGACACCGAACAGATGTATCGCCTTTAACCTATTATATCGCCTTTAACCTATCATCTGTTCAACAATTATATCGCATCTGTGCCCCCGGCCACAGATATTCACAACAACTTGAATTTGGATTATTAGAATGATATAAATGATGAACAGAAGAAACAGGATAAACAATAAGTATCAGAAGTTTACTTTGTACAGATTCAAATAATGTCCAAATTGTCAACATGATGTGGAGTGAAATTTAAAAATGATATTCAAGATCCACAGTTCAGAATAACGGTTACAATTCAATAGAAAGGTTCACGTAAATATGATGGTTCAATTGAAATGATGAAGTGCAACTATTATGGAACATATAATATTTTCAGGAATTATAGAAGCAATAGTTCCATAATAAGTTTCGATTTAGGTGTATGAAAGAAAATAATATCCCTTACCATAGCAGGTTTGATTAACAAAAGGTGAAAAAAATTAATATCCCTTACCATAGTAAGTTTGAATAATGGAAGATGAAAAAGATGGTATCCTTTATGAGTATAAAGGAAAATAATATCACTTACGAATATAAAAGAAAATGATATTATAAACGAATATGCAATAAAAGTGTCATGTGATAATTCGTGTAAACAGATTATTTTCACAATAGACAAATAAGAAATGAATACAAAGTGTAATTCACCAAACATGCGGTAATCCGCGTAGTCAGGTTATTATCAGAGATTAATAAGGAATGAATACGAAAGGTTATTCACCAACAGACGGTAATCCGCACCGTAAGGTTATTCCCACAATTTAATAAAAATTGAATACGAAGAGTCATTCACCAAACAGGCGATAATCCGCACCGTAAGGTTATTCTCAGATATTAATAAGGAATGAATACGAAAGGTTATTCACCAACAGGCGGTAATCCGCGCCGTAAGGTTATTCCCATAAATTAATACATGGAAATAAATGGCACATCTTATGAGTAAGAAAGAAACGATATTATTTTCGTGAATCAAATAATGATAATCCTTTACCTTAACAAGTGACTGAATATTGATTTAAATGAGGTTGATTAACTTGAACAGTACACATACACTTATAAATCTTCACAAATACTCAAGATGACTTAAGCACACTTAGAAAAAACTTTCACAAGAAGTATTTAGAGAGAGAAAGAAAGAACAAGTAAGGAAGTTTATGAAAAATCCTTAAGTTAAGGCCTCTATTTATAGCCAAAAATCTTATCATAACCAAGATTTCCAAATTTAATCCAAACCGTTCATTTCAAGATAATGTTTAATCCATACCATTCATTTCATCTTTTAAGATAAACCATTCATTTAAATATCATCTTTTAATCTACATCATCATTTCAAATTCTATATTATCTTTAATCTATACCATTCATTTCATCTTTTAAGATTTCCTTAATCTAAACCATTCATTTAAAGATTATCTTTTAATCTACACCATCCATTTTAAATTCTATATTATCTTTAATTTATACCATTCATTTTATATCACCTAACTTTATATTATAAACAAATAACTTTATCAATTCAATTATTTAACAATAATTCACACTTATTCATTATTATGACTAATTGTTATAAATACAGTGTAGTTAGATATCAAGTTAATTAATTAATGAAATACAACTGTTTAAATAATACCATAATAGAGATAACAATAATGCAGAAAGTATGCAAAAGAAAGATTACGTTACTGTGTCATGACAATTATTGATTCAATAATGTGAATTACTGTGCATATGCTACTGTGACAATTATCGATTTAATAACATGAATTATTGTGCATGTGACAATAAAGTCAAATATTGTACGATAACCACTTTATCAGTTTAATAATACGAAACACTGTGCAATGCCGTGTGCTACTGTGCAATACCGTGTGCTACTGTGCAATACCGTGTGATACTGTGCAATACCGTATATTACTATTCTTTTACCACCGGATATTTTAACAATTAAAAGTAATAGTACCATTGACCATTTTAAAAATTGTTTATGTCATTTTCTATATCCGACAATTATTCTTTGTGGGGTCCACCAATGATTAGTTCGTACGGCGCCGTCGTACGAATATTCCCCGACAGAACGAATATTCCCCGACCAAAAGAATATTGTCCGACATAATATAATTTACACATAACATCCTTAACTTTTAACTTTATCAATTTAACCACTTACTGTATCATGAAAATATATATGAAGAAAAAATAAATTTTATATTTCATAAAATTCGGGGTCTTACATGAATGGCGTTGAAATATGTACTTTTTCTATTTTTTAAAAAAATTATTTAAAAAAATAAGCTTCTCATCCGTCTTGGGACAAGTGGGATTTCCATATAAGTGAGTAGGGTTTGAATTAATATAAGTGAGATAAAATAAATTAAGAAAACCCACATAACGTCGCCAGTCAAACACTGCATTGTATTAATTCAAACCCTATTGAATTAATTTTATTTTTTCAGCATTTTTGTTAGTACAGTTTTTTATTTTATTTTTTCAATTTTTTGTTGGTACAGTTTTTTTTTTTAAATAGTTGAACGCCAGTTAAATTGGCGTTGAAGTAAATTTCTTTTTTCCCCAGTTTTTTTGGTGGGTTGGGACAAGTTTTTTCCCCTGAACAAATCCAACGCAAATTCAATTGGCGTTGAAGTTTCTGAACATTGAAGTTAATCAATTACCTTTAATTCCATGCACCAAAAAAAAGAGTTAATAAATTAACTTCCACTTTGATTTAAAATAAAATAAAAATCCAACGCCAATTCATATGACGTCCAACAGAAAGATAAAAAATGTTAATCAATTATCGTCCACTTTTACTTAATAATATAAAAATAATAATAATAATAAATCCCAACGCCAATTCAATTAGCGTTGAAGTTTGTAAATTATTTTAATTTTTTTAGCTTGTTTTGTTGGTAGTCATAATTTTTATTTATTTATTTATTTATTCTGGAAAGTCAAAATTAATCAAGTGATTAAAGTAAGTGTTAATTGAAGCTTAATAATGAATGCAAATTAAATTGACGTTGAGTTCACTTTTTAAACTCAATGCTAATTTAAATGACATTGAGGCTAAAATTCAAAAACTTTGAATAAAATTGAGAAAGATGAACGAAAATTATGCCATTGTAAAAAATTACTCTATGGCCAGATATTCCAAAAATAAAAATGTTAATCAAGGAGTATACATGAAGTGATTTTATCTTTATTTAGCTGAAAAAAGAAGTGATTTAATGAGAGGCAACTTCAATTTGCCAATATCTTGACCTACTAAGACTTTGTCTTTGTTTATCCGCTGTTTCAAAAACTCTTGGTCCATTTTCTAGACGATTGACTTTCGGTCATCGCTTTTGGGTCCCCCCTCTCTCTCTCCCCTACTCCGAGTCGGTTGTTCTGAACGAAACCTGAAGCAAACCCATTCTTTATCTCTGCATCTCAACTAGTGATGCACAAAAGGCCTGCGGCCTGCGGCCCGACCTTGATCCGGCCTGGGCCCGGCCTGGTCAAGGCCTGGCCTGGCCTGAAGGCCACGAACAGGCCACAGTTTTTTGGCTCAGATCCGGCCTGGCCTGGCCTACCAAAAAGCCCGGCCTGGCCCGCCCTGGAGCCTGGCCTGAGGCCTGGCCCGACCTGGCCTGGCATTGGGTCTGGCCTGGTCTGGTTCACCAAAAGCTTAGTTCAGTCTGCAGATTTTCTTTATTCGCTACTTCAATTCTCCCACTGTAGACGAAAACTTCATCTTTGTAACAACTCATTCAATAAATAAAATAAAATTGACGTATTTTAATACGTTCATTCATGCATGCTTGTTTATATACAAATAAAGAAATCCATGAAAACACATTAACTAGTGTAATATATAAGGATTTTCCTTACCTAACTAGTAACCTACACTTCTTACAGATCTTTCATTGCATCTTTATTTTAATAGATACTTAGCGTAACAACTAGAAAGTCATTTGCAAAATAATAATAAAAAAGATAATTTTCATTATTGTAATTTGAAAGCTGTAACTTGTAATACATTACTTTTAATTAATACATCAATTAAGTTTAAAATTTTAATTGGTGTTTGAATAATATTTAAAATTACTAAAAAAATTGTTGGAATGGATCGAATCGGACTTGACTGCCCTGGCTTGGCCCAAAGCCTGGCTTGGCCTGGCCTGGCCTGCAGGCCTCAACAGACCCCCTTTTTTAGCGTCAAGCCCGGCCCGGCCTGGCCTGCAGGCCAAAAGTTAAAGGCCCGGCCTGGTCAACGGTCAAGACCTGGCAGGCCTAGGCCGGCCTGTTGTGCATGCCTAATCTCATCTATATCTGCACAGATTTCGAGAAAGATCCAACACATGTCATGTAGGGCAAAACCAACCGACTGTCTCTCTCAGCCACCTTAACTCGGTTAATGGAACTCACTGATTCCACTCACCAAAACCCCGACCCAACTCGGGATCTTCTCGTCATCGATCTCAATGAAGTCCCCTCCTCTTCTTCATCCGAATCGCCACGCCTCGACGCCCTTTCCGTCGTACGCTCATTTGACGACAATCTAGGGTTTCACCTTGGTTGTGCCGAAATGCGGGGGCAAAAGGAGATGGTGCTGGGCGAGTGGATGTGGATGTGGATGTGGATGTGTGGAAAGTGCGTGAGCAATGCAGTGCCGTGTAATCGGTGGCCTCTGGGGGTGAAAACCGAAGCAAAAGTGAATGCGGCAATTTTGGGATTTTAGATATCAATGCTTTGCCTTCCAGCGATGGCGAAGGTGAGGATTTATCAGTTTCGAGGTACTGACAATTTACTGGTAAATCTCTGATTCTTACTACAGAGAAGATTGATTCGAATTGCTTAAATTAGCTCAATTCTAGTCTATTTTGTTTTCTGCTAAAATATTTTCCTGCTTAATACTCCTAAAAAGCCAACATTATCAGTTGCAAAAATCATGGCAACTTTGTTTTTATAATGAAATCAATGAAATTTGGTACATTAATTGTGAAGAGGAACTCTCATTTTTGGACATCTCTAAAAGAGAGAGTAACATCTTAGGAGGGAGGCATTATTATAAATATAGTTCTGGGCTATTTAGTGTGGTGAAGTTCAGTGCCCTGTGAATTGCTTGTTCAGAATTATTTGACTATTCATATATGCGGTATAAGCTGCATAAATTTAATCACTTAAATTTGTTCTTTTAGGTCAATGGGTTGATCTGTGCATGACATTAATTGTTTTTGTTGGGTGGTAAAATTGCGCGTATTGGCCACACGTACCTTGGTACAAACTATTCGTTTTCTGGTCCTTGTCTATTAGTTTGCTGTACTTGTGAAGGTATAGTTTGATGTGTTCAGTTCAGTATACAGGGAAAAGGAGATGGTTCAAATTTTTAGTCTTTACGTTGTATGACAACAAAATCTTGTCTTATATACAACAGTTTACAATTTGAGTAACAAATCTCAGTGAAAAGTTCCCATGCACCATAATTTGTATACCTTTCAAACACTAATTTGCTATACATCACGGACCTTTTCTAGTCGTTACGTTGATTAAGTTTGGTTGAACTTAGTAACAATCGGTTCAAATTTCGATTTTGAATCAAATCAAAACGTACCAAAATTTAATCCATTGTCTCAATTGTCTTTTTGTGCTATTTTTAGGCTACCAAAGGCCCACTCAGAAGGTCATGACTGTAAGTACTATTAGTAGTAGTTTAAGAATTTATGTATATATCAAATTATTCCATATGTTCTGATGTGGGACCGTTATCCCTCGCTCCCCCACCCCCACAACTTAAATAATTGATGTTCTCGTTAGACCCGAACACAAAGCGCATAATCTTTGTCTTTCTAGTCATCGTGGAAACTATACCAACAACTTTGGTGTCGCCGCTTCTTGCACATCCTTTAACCACTGTAGGATAATGCCAATTGCCTTTGTGTTCCCACCTCTGACAACGCAATCAAATGACTTGACATTACGACTTTTATATCATATGTAACAATGCAGGTCAAATTTCAAGTACGAATCAAATCGTAACGTATGAAGGTCTAATCTACTGACTCAATAGTATCTTCTTGATTATTTTAACTTACCATAGACTCACTCAAACTCACTCAAAGAGTCATGACTGAAGATACAGTTAATAATATTTTATTGGATTATCTTAGCCCAATAATATACACCGACTCAATAGTACCTTCTTGAGTTATCTTAGCATCTTAGCGTACCATAATCTTACTCAAAGGGGTATGACTGAATATACTATTAATAGTAGCTTGAGAACTTAAATACAAATCAAATTATTGCACAAGTTTTGATGTGGGACTTTTGGGGTTTTACAACTTTATTCACCGCTGTATCGGTAAACATATTTTGTCAGGCCTGACCTTGGTCTAACCTGAGATATAGAGATTAATCAGATTGGAGATAGAGAGATACAAAAGAATTAGGGAAGGAGAAGAAGTCAGACATATAGAGTCATTTTGGGGAAGATAGCTGAAGAAGATAGGAGGGAAATCTACTTGAGAGCAAAAGTACTTATCAGCTAGCTGAAGAAGATAAAAGGAGGGAGATCTAGTTGAGAGCAAAAGTGCTTATCAGCTTTTCATATTATTCATTAGTTCAATGCTTGAAATGAAAATAACTTGCTGTAAAGTAAAGCTAATTCTACCCCTCACCTTTAGATCTAACTAACTCACATGGAATAAGCTTCCTATTAGAATATACTTCTAAATATTAACTTCCCAACATGCCCTTTTCCTGACATATTTATTGCTTCTAATGGTGATATTTTAGAAAATAAATAAAATTAAATATTGTCATTTAGGTTAGGGTTAATCATGATTTATAGGCAAGTAATTTTACGCTCTCACATATTTTATTTTAAAATGTAAACTTTAGAGTTAATTTTGTTGAAAGGAAAATAATCTAAACATTAGAGTTAATCTTAGTATAAAGTGCAAGCTTTTTGCAGGCTGTGTTTCTTGTTCCTGCATGCTTTTTTTTTATGTTGTGTGTACAGGTATGGCGTCCCAGTTTGACGTCTATTTAAATAAATTATACTTTTCAAAAATAATATTCAAAGATTTGAGAATGCTTCTTGAGGCAAGCATGAACCTGACCCTTGGATTTCAGAAGTCAAACTTATATTAAGGCTTCAATAGGTTGGTTAAGAAACTTTATAAATGTCTCCTAACTGGATTTATCTTAATAGAGATCTTTTACATCCAACAAAAATTCCAAGCCACAAACTTGGGTTAACACTTTGTGCTTCTATGCCTATGTTTGCTATTAGATTTTCTGAGTTTACACCCCTTTGTCACCTTCTTAATCTGATTAAACTATGTTTATTATGTACTCTGAGTTGTGAATCTCACTCTGTTCAACTGTATTAGTAACGTTACATCCATCCTCAGAGTCTTCATGATGGTTGATGATTTTGACGCTTTATATATGTCTTCCAATTCTAGTATATAATTAAGTTAATGGAAAATAATGCGTCACACACTTCCTTTTTATATTGATGTCATTTCACTTATTTAAAAGAGTAAGAGAAAGAAAATATATTTGTCATTTCTGGAAATTATCTGCATTCATATTGATTGTTAGCCATTATTACTCATATTTTAAATGATATCTTAATATTTAATATGTAGTTAATAGCTGCTTTTTGGGTTTCCTATTAAAATGTTCCAACTTAAGTTAATCATGAAGTCAGTCCAGAGCGATTACAAAAAAAAATATACATTACATTAGTTCACGAATCATTACAAGAATTCTCTCTCTCTAAAAAAAGATCCATGGTTTTCTATGATTTCTCATGTCAGACTGATGTTATTTAATTGTGTAAATTTTTATCATCCCTGCTCCTTGTTATTGTCACTGGTTTACTCTTTTTTGGAATATGAGTGCCTTTTAGATAATTGGTGTTATATTTACTTTGGTTTTTAGAAAGCACTATCCTGGTGATAATTCCTTTGGTGGCAATCCATTTGGTGTCCCAGTGACATATTCAAAATTGTTGAATGTTGGAAATAGGGTTGGCTTGCAAAAAGCATCAGGTATTATGAGACGATCTGTCAAATTGGGATCTGAAGATTTTTTTCAGCATAAAGAGTCTGGGCTTCAAAACTTCAAGGAGTTTGATGTGTGCCCACTTTCAGAAGGGTTCAGGAGCAGGAGTCTTTCAAGTACAAGACTGCCGTCTAACAAGACAAGCAAGATGTATTTGGAGTCCCTTAGAGAATATATTCGTGAAAGGTGTGGCGGCATCCTAGAGGAAGGTTGGAAGGTAGAGTTTAGAAATTCCATGAGCAAAGCTGAGCTAGATGTAGTATACTGTGCTCCAGATGGGAAGACATTCGAGTCAATGTCAGAAGTTGCCTGTTATCTTGGGCTTACCCCTAATGCCGATACTATAGGTCGTGAAACAGGAACCGTAACCGATTCATCACTGAGAAGATTGCTATTCCCCAAAAGAAGAAAGTCTGCAAGACTTAAAGTTGCCAACGGTGTTGCGAAAAATAAAGAAAATGTGATGAGAGATTTTGTTAAGGACCAATTCTTTGACATTCAAACTGTGAATTTTGTTGGTGAATCTGTAAACTGCGTAAAGCTCACGGATGCTGTTTCAGGGGAAACTTGTGGAAGTGCATCTAAAGAGCTTAATGTAAGTTTAGTAGTTCACATGCTTTTCATAATTCTGATCATATTAATAAAATTTTAGTTTCCTGGTCTTCCTATTTAGCTTTTTGTTTGCAAGTGTGTGTTTTCATTTATTTGCACCTTAATTTTTTAGAACAATTTTACAGGACGGACTTCCAGTTCAATATGAAGATTTTTTTGTTCTCTTAGTGGGAAAAATTGATGCAAGACAATCGTATCATATCGCCAACCAGATCTGGCCTGTTGGCTATAAATCATGTTGGCATGATAAGATTACTGGGTCGCTTTTTATTTGTGATGTGTTGGATGGTGGTGATTCTGGACCAGTTTTTAAAGTTAAAAGGTCTTCATGCTCTGTATTTCCTATTCCAATTGGTTCAACTGTCCTCTATAAGCTAAACATAGGTCAACTTGATCGTCAAATTGAAGGAAATAGTGTTAATAGAAATTATACCGACGAGGACTTCAGTGTTTTGATGATGCTTTCAGAGCCTTCACCACCAAAAGAACATGATATTTGATCTTGTTTTGGCAGTACTACTTTTGATTGTTCTAATGATCTGACATCAAAAGACTTGCACCTTGAAGCTAATCCCCATG
Organism: Hedera helix; assembly: GCA_947179155.2. Taxonomy (NCBI): domain Eukaryota; kingdom Viridiplantae; phylum Streptophyta; class Magnoliopsida; order Apiales; family Araliaceae; genus Hedera; species Hedera helix. The sequence continues at coordinate 39,067,400 of OX359270.1, read as the reverse complement.
ATGAAAAATCTAGAAATATTCTGTCTGATAATTGCATGTGGGCAGATGAAATTGGCGAGTTTTCAGCTGAAGAGTCTTCATCATCTTCAGCATGGAGAATGATTTCTGAGAAACTTATTAATGCTTGTCAAGAAGCCTATATGCAGACTGGTAATCTTCAGTTCTACTGCAAGCATGCTGCAGATGCAACAAGCTCGTCTTACTGGGATATTAGGGACCAAAAATTTGATGAGAAGGTTGTTCCTTTGGCCAAATTTTGCGGTTCGTTTGAGTCGATCAACATTCCATCTATTATTCGGGATCGCAGAGAGCTTGAGATTTCGTCTGAAATATTGTTGAAATGGATGGACCAGGATAGATTTGGATTGGATGTGGAATTTGTTCAAGAAATTTTAGAACAGCTTCCTGATGCCACAACCTGTCCCTTCTATGTATTTTTGACAGAAAGAAGTGCATATTCTTCATCCTTAACAGTTGGAAATGGGTTACTGCTAAAACAAAGGATGGAGTTGATCTTGCAAATGAGGTAACATTAGATGATTCATTTGAAGACTGCCAAGAGGCCAAGATTCTGAAGTTTCAATACTCTCTAATGGATAATCATTTGATCCCTCCTGGAAAGCCTATTAGCTCAAGGCTTCCTCCTCAGCTTCTGAATGACGCTCTTCAAGTATGTATATTCTTGTTGCATATATTAGACACGTAATTAAGTTTATTTGACATGTGGAACATAGTATAATAATTGTTTGCAATTTGAGGTCTCGTACTTTTCTGTTTCTTTACCCAGGTCTGGGAGTACCTCTGCCGTTTTCATGATGTTCTGGAGTTAAGTGAGCCTTCTTCATTTGAAGAACTTGAAAAGGAGCTTATTAGTCCATGGTTTGACAGTTCAGATCTAGAGAAATTTCGAAGAGGATCCCAGGAAAGCCTAGACTTTGCTTCACATAGAACTGATGGTACAAGCTGTCACATCTTGTCGTCGAACATTGAATCTGGTCCAGCAGTATCTGCGGAAGATCCACATGCATTCATACATATGGAAACAGGAGAAATGAAGGAAGCTACCCAAGCTAAACTGGCATCTGTTACTTATAGCAGGTGCAATGGTTTTGCTTTGACTAAGATCCAGAACTCATTAATAAGAGTGTTAATAAGTGAACTGCAGTCAAAGGTGGCTGCAATTATAGATCCAAATTTTGATACTGGAGAGTCAAAATCCAAACGCGGGCGAAAGAAAGATACAGACCACTGGATTGCTGCAATTAGAACCAAGATTAATATACTTCCTCTTAATGAATTGACTTGGCCAGAATTGGTTCGGAGATATATTTTGGCTGTCTTGTCAATGGATGGAAGACTTGACTCTGCAGATATAACTACCCGTGAAAGCAGAAAAGTATTCTGCTGCTTACAAGGGGACGGTGGGGTGCTCTGTGGCTCACTTACTGGAGTTGCTGGAATAGAAGCAGACGCACTGGTGAGATTGGATTATTACTTATATTCTGCTTTTGTATGATCTATAATTTACGGATTTAAAATTTCTCTGCAGCATTACTCTTAACATGTTAAATAATGGGCTTTTGAGACAAAAATGTTGTGGCCTTAGTTGTATCGTCTTTCAACAGCTGCATAAAATCAATGTTTGAATAGTGTGATTCGATGGTAGGAGTTGGAATAGATTGCAGAGAATTGGAAGGCTGGTTGCTTACTAGTTTCATAATTTACATTGGTAGTGGCTGATATACACTAGAATATGGGCTTAATTCTAATGTTATGAGCTAAAATAAAATAATAAAACTGTAGTTTGATATTATCATTTTCAGTTATTAAGTTTACATTGGCGGCCATTCATTCTACACTTTCCCTGCTTGGACCAAGATTTTGAAGCTGATCATAAGTAATGAACTCAAATTGCAAAACATACCTTTTAAAGACTGCTTACTTTTAGAATTTTCAGCCAAGGGTTTTGCTAAGAAATGACTGCAGAAGAAGGATGAGTGGTTATAAACCTAGGCTCATGCTGCTTGCAATTGAATTTTGTTGTCTGTTGGTTACGAAAAAATCTTGCAACATAGGTTCTGTGAAGTAGAACAGCATTACCAATGTAATAAAGTCTGAGTGGCTTGAAGCAGATTTTTAGAGGGTAGGAGTCATGTGGATTTCTGTCAGTTATTTAAAGCAAGCTTTGGGCCATCTCTCTCTCCTTTGTTTTGTAGCCTGTGCCTCTAAGGGAGCGGTCCTCCAACTCTGATAGCCATCTGATATGTGATGATTTCATGATTCTGGTTTATGGTATAGCATGCTACACAAATATTGCAACACATTCCTTTTTAGGAAATCCCATAAAAAATGCAACACTTCTTTTTGGGGTGACTTTGTGTAGTTAGATGACTAATTTACCCATAGCCATGTGACTTTTATCATTTGAATATATAGTGGGTTCCTCTGTTAACTAAAACTTTTATGGTTCATATTTTTGGAACAATATCAGCCACACGGTCATGAGGGTCAATTAGGCTCATATCGTAAAATATAAAAAGAAAATAATTATAAACTGTCGAGGACAGTTTGTTTGGACCTGACAGACTCCTTGATTGTTGGGATCCAGGATTAATCTTAAAACTTTAATATAGTTGCGATAGTGTTCTTTTTTCTGTATTGCATTTTGGATTATGTTTGGTTGTTTCCTATAGAAATCTATAATTCGCATTTACATTGATATTATAACTGATACGTACATTGATTCTTTCCAGCACTCCTAATTGTAGATAGCAGGAGGCCTGTTTGGTGTTTTCTCTGATATTATAAAGACATAACTATAGATAATGCTGGCTACTCACTAGTTTGTTTTCTGTTCAGTTGCTTGCTGAGACTACACAAAATATATTTGGCTCTTTGAACAGGGAGCATGATACTCTGGCTATAGATGATGTAGAATCCGAAGACTATATTGGTAAAAGGGTGATGGTAGAAGATGGTAATCTTCCTGAGTGGGCCAAAGTTTTGGAACCTGTCCGAAAGCTGTCCACAAATGTGGGAGCCAGAATTAGAAAATGTATATATGAGGCGTTGGATAAAGGTCCACCAGAATGGGCGAAGAAAGTTTTGGAGCATTCAATCAGTAAGGGAGTTTACAAGGGCAATGCATCTGGGCCTACAAAGGTACCATGGTCGAGGAATTTATTGTCTTCTCCCCACGTCTTTGGAGTTCTTTAGTATTTATAAACCTTGGAATTGTATATTATTTGGGCGATTTGTTATTATTTTTGTACTCATTTCTGATGGATTCATTCGATATGTTTGTTATGTGGATTTCTTTTAACTTTACCTTCAGTCTTACATGTTAAGTAATTTCAGAGGGAATAGACAAGGTCAGAGAAGTCATCATTTAACTTTACAATCATTGAATATAAGGAAATTCAAATTTTAACTGCTAAAGATGACTTGGCATGATCCCTTGAAGTTTTTAACGTTCTACCCTTGAACATCTAGAGATTCACTTTAAAATGTACATCTTTTGTCAACCTCATTTTGGTCATATTTTTATCTGTTGACCTTCCACTTTAGAAAATATATTTGCTGCTGATTATGTCCAAAGTGCATGAACTACAATGCTAAACGTCTAATAAGCTAACACGCAGGTGAATTTTGTCATTCCACTTTATTAGGTGCATGTCTTGATTTCTTTTTGGCTGTTCATTTCTTATTTTATTGAGATAAATGTACTTACAGATTTAGATCAACTGCATTGTCTCAGAGTGAAATTCTGTGTTCAGTGCTAGCGGCAACAGTAATCTCTTAAATTCTCTTTATATCTTATTTAATCTGCTGTAATGCAGTAGGCAATATTATTTTGACCGTTTAAACTTGATAGAGAAGTGGTTTTGCTACTGGCTTCTTCTGGTTTTAGGTAGTATTTAGTTTTATAACAGATTCTGATTGTCCCTTCTGAACTATCAACTATGGATGCACCCTCATTTAATCTATTGGGCCAGCTCAGAGGTTAGACAAAAGCTCAAAAGGGGAATAAAAAGTATAAATGATAAAAGAAAATAGAAGGTTAAATGTATACATTTTTCTCTTTGTTTAGACACAGCTCACAGCCCCAGTATGAAGTACTTGTACCTTGTGTAGTAGTTTTGCAATAACACAGTTTTTGGTCAAATTTTCAGGACTCCCTTATACCTTATTCCTAATTTATTTATTTTTTTGCCAATATGTGGTTCGTATGTTAGAAACAGTGTCTTTCTGTGTTCAAGTGTTGTTTTTCTTGGGATTTATGGGCGAGTTCAATTTAGGAGCCTGATTGCAATTACATCTGGACTGTTTCCTGGTATAAGTAGGGGTGTGCATCGGTAATTTACCGCCCCCGTACCGAGCCGAACCGTCTCGTACCGAATACCGCTTTTATCCAAAAAGAGATACCGTTACCGGTACCGATTATTCCGGTTTCCCGTACCGATTAACCGGTTCGGGATGGGTACGGTGTCGGTAAATACCTATTTTGTACCGATGTATCAACAGTAAGACTCATCACTGTCATCAGCCCATCACAATTTTGGTCGTTGCCAAACACAGCTTTATCATCATTTGAACACCATGAGAGACCCATCAACACCCATAACTCCATAAGCCATCCCATTAAGATAAATATCAGGCCACCCAGTTAACGACAATCATGAATCATGGAAACAAATAATCAATCAACCCACAAATAATCAATTACATCAGAATCCACAAAGAAAGAAGAGTGAGAGAGAGTGTGTAAAGCTATTTTTTTGGAGATTTGAGATCACAAAGATGGAAGGCATCAGACATGATATCACAATCGGAGACGAAGAGACTGACAATCGGAGATGGAGAGATCAACAATCGAAGATGAAAGAGAGATTGACAATCGGCGATAACTTCTGATAAGGTGAGGGAGAAGCTAGGTGGGAGAGAAGGTAGGTGAAACATGAGAGAGAGAGAAGCTGAGAGAGTATATGTGGTTAATAAATTAGTACTACACTGTGATAACATTTACCGTATAAAATATGCATAGATACATAAACAAAAAGTAAACAATCGGTATATACGGTCCGGTACGGTTATTACCGAATATATAAATGAGAGTACCGTACCTATACCGAAATAACCGGTTTTTACCGAATTTTTTTACCGACACCAAACCGGTTGATAAATTTACCGAACCGTTCGGTATGGTATGCCCGGTTCCGGGAAAAAACCGGTTGTACCTTATTGATTTGCACACCCCTAGGTATAAGCGAAGGTGTAGTGTTTTTGGTTGAGCGGATAGGTGTGTTTTTGTTTCCTATGCGTCAGTACATTGTGTATGGGTTTGCCCCCTTTTGATGCTTTTAATACATTTTTATTTACTTTATCAAAAAAAAAAATGTTAAAAATTTATAGTTCCTTCTTGGCTGAATCTCTAACTTGTAGCCTGGAATTGTTTTCCTGTTATTTAATTGATTAAATTATTTCCCTAATACCTGATTCTGATCTGAATTCCTTTATTTCTTTTCATGCAATTGGTTGCTGGAAACAGAAAGCTGTTCTTTCAGTGCTAGCAGACCTGCACACTCAAGGTTTGCAGAAGAAACCTGACAAGGAACAAAAGAAAAAGATTTTTATCATTATCTGACATTGTTATGAAACGATGTCGTATTGCCTTACGCCATGTGGCTGCTGCTGACAATGCAAAGATTTTCTGCAACTTGCTGGGGAGGAAATTTATAAATTGTAGCGACAGCGATGATGAGGGACTTCTTGGCTCTCCTGCCATGGTATCACGTCCTCTTGATTTTAGGACCATTGATCTAAAATTGGCAGCTGGGGCTTATGGTGGATCACATGAAGCTTTTCGTGAGGATGTTAGAGAGGTCTTTTAACTATACAGTATATTTATATATCACAGGGGAATCTTCCCCTACTGCATAGTTTCCTTTTTCGTTACTCATTTATTTTTTGCATGCATACGATTGTGTGCAATACTTTATGTTAACTGTACAGTATTGTTATGTGGCAGTTATTTGATAATTCCGCAATTGGACTAGAGTATTTCTTGTTAAAACTACTGATGAATAATGTTCCGACATTCCTGATGAGAAAGCAAAATGCTTTATTCCTTTTTATTGTAGTTATTCTGGTAACTATTTTCATCTGAGTTTAGTAGAGTTCGATTTTACTGTAGGAGATCAAAGATGTGATACCTTATGGAAATTCTCGTTAGGTTCCATAGATTTTCTTAAACTTTGCAGTTTAGGACCGGTTAGACTGTCCGACTGTAGGTAAGTATCTTGTGTTGTTGATGGCATGGAACCTTATTTGCAAGAAGACTTTCTAGGTTTGCCCAAAAAAAAAAAAAAAGACTTTGTAGGTGGCATAAGACTTCAGCCATCGACTTCTCTGTGTAATTCGTTTTATCTCATTATTGTTCGCATCTGCTTCCGAGTTCACAAATGTTTAATTGGGAAATTCATTTTTTAAAATTTAATAGTTTTTATCTCTTTTTCTTTGTTAAATTGGACAGGAATCATGTCTAATCTCTCTGCTTCCACCTAGATCCCATCTCATGATACTTACACTAAATTCTTATTTGTGATGGTCGCATACTGCAGCAAGTTTCTGTTTTTCATTTTAGAATTAATTTTCTTTTTGCATCAAATTGCTGGCATTATGCCCTTGCAGCTCCTTCTCCCCCCTCCCCCTCCTTTTTTTCTCTTCTTCTATGGCATATATATTGGTTTGACATTAAATTGGCTCATTATGACTTTTTGTTAGCAGATTGATGCTAACATATGTTAATTGCTTTTCAACTGGCAGTTTTGGACCAGTGTACACATTGCTTACAAGGATCAGCCTGATTTGATTAAGTTAGCTGAGACGTTATCTGACATTTTTGATTCGATGTATGAAAAGGAGGTGTGTGTTTTTGTAGTTTGTACACGCATGTATGTATACTAACTCTCTGTCCAAGTGCCACTTCAGTTTTGGCCTTGTACTATTGTCAATTTTTTTTGAAAATTTATCCATCTTTTAAACTGAACGGAGCTTCCAGTACTACTTAGGTGTAGGTTCAGATCTACTTCTATTTTTCCTGAAATCAAAGTTGTTTTATGGTTTTCTAACAACAGGTGAAAATTTTGAAATTGAGGTTCATATAGCAATTTCAGATGCAGTTGAAAATTAAAAGGCCTAAATTTCCCACCCTCTTACGTTATTCAACCGTTGCAGATTGATCTTTGCTCATGTATGGTGATTAAAATTCTTTTGGATGCAGGTTCTCACCCAATTCCAGAAATTAGTGGAGTATAGCAAATCAGAATGCATAAGTACACAGTCAAAGGAGGAGATAGATCATATGCTTGTTTCTGCATGTGAAATTTCCAAAGCCCCTTGGGAAGAAGGAGTATGCAAAATTTGTGGTATTGATAGAGATGACGACAATGTTCTACTGTGTGATAAATGTGATGCAGAGTATCACAAATACTGCTTGAATCCTCCAGTTGCAAGAATTCCAGAAGGAAATTGGTATTGTCCTCGTGTAGCTGGGAGGAGCATAATTAAAGAGGAATCTGATACTCGGTCAATTTTTCTTCGCCGGAAAAGGTATCAGGGAGAATTCACCCATGTACACTTGGATTCTCTTGCACACGTTGCAGCTGTGATGGAAGAAAGAGAGTATTGGGAGTTGGGTGTAGCGGAGGTTTGTCTGTTTGTAGCCTTCATGTGCTATTCATTCCTTGATTTTCTTTTCTTAACTTTTGATTGCATTTGCATGTGCTCTCCTTTTCATTATATCCCCTACTGATGATTTTTAGGAGCATTCCTTGGTAGAATTTCCTCTTTTCCAACATTGATTAGTACCTGCAACATTTGTTTTGTTCGTAAAGTATGGGGCATGTTGTATAGTGTGAAGGAGGGTGAGGAATTTGGTGCATGCTAGTTACATGCAATATGATTTACTAATGTTTATGATTTTGTATATGCTCAAGGATCTTCAACTGTGATGAGCTCCGCTAAAAGTTTAAATCTTCATTTTTTTATTTAAATATAAGATTTACTGCTTATATTGATTTTCAAAAAAATTATTGCTCTTAGTCTGATTCATTTCTGTTTTCATTGTCTGGAAGTCCAGACTGAAATTAGTCAATGAATAAGATTCATCTTTGTTGAATAAAGCACAATATAAATACACTGAACGGATTATGCTTAAATAGTTGCTAAAGTTATTAGAGTTTCGTACATTTTATTTTTTTTATCCCATTGTTATTTCCTGCTAAGCTGTCAGTGCTTATGTTGTTATACATTTTGAACGTCAAGTAATTGAGTTTCCTCCTATTCTTGATGCAGAGAACCTTCTTGATTAATTTTTTGTGTGATGAATTGTTAAACTCGGTCCTAGTTTGACAACATCTTGAACGGTGTGCAGAAGCGTCAACTGAGTTGCTGCAGAAATTGCGCTCTCTTTCTGTAGAATTAAAAACCTTAAAATACAAAGAAGAAAGTCTGGGTGCAAAAGCAGCAATGGTTGACAAAAGTGACAGAGAAGAAGACAATATTATGGACTTCAGAATTAATGATAAATGTATTAGTTAGCATCTATCTCAGTTTAAGTGCGTTCAAACTCAAGCTGAGGCTGATAATTTTAGGGAACACACGTCAGTTTCTGAAAACATGCATGGTAACAGCCAATTTATGAAGCCCGTGGTTGCCGAAGATCAATTGGAAGATAACCAAGCTGTTGTTTGTAACAGCCAAATTCATAGGAACTCTTTCATCCACGTGGCTTCTAATGATGACCCTTCAGATGGAAGGATATGATTTCATCAGAGACTCATCAACAAGGCATTAACAACTTGGATAGAGACACTTTTTCTCATGGTAGCTTAGAAAATCACTTAGAATGTCACGCTCCTACTCTAACATCCTCTGAAAACCTACAAGAACTTTCTGCCCCTCTTGTCATAGGGAGCACCAATGTTGGGGTGAATGATCCTTATGTGGATGTTAATAACTCCCAATCCAAAAGCCTCGAGTTAAACTTAGTCAGGAATGAGATTTTGCGTCTACATAACTTGATTGCTAGTACAGAATCACAACTTCTGAATCATTCTGTGCGGAGGGAGTTTATGGGTAGTGACTCTTTTGGCAGATTGTACTGGGTCTTAGCAGATTCAGGTACCTATCCTTCTATAATTTCCAATAGGAATGTGGAACTGCAGCAGAGTGGAAAAATTGTGTCTCTTGGTTTTCCAGAGAGCATTTCAGTTTTGAGAACTGATGCTCTCTGTGGTGTAGATGCTAATAGGAGTTCAGGGAGTTCAAGAGCCTCAATTCCTTGTCTGTATGAACTCAGTGATGATAATGTCTGCTCTACATGGGTTTCTTACCAATCTGACTCAGAAATTAAAAATCTTGTGGACCGTTTGCAAGATAAAATCCCAAGAGAAAGGGAATTGAAAGATTCCATTTTGCACTGGCGAAAGCTAATATTTCAAGGCTCCCAACAATCAACAAGCCAACATTTGGAGGGTCCCCAAATGGCTTTGTCAAGGTCCAGAGATGGTGAAATTTCATTTTCTTTCAATTGTCTTAATACTAAGGCAGCGAGTTTGCTAGAGACTAAATATGGTACATGCTTTGAGCTAGAAATGACGGACTTTTCAAAGAGGTGGTTTAGAAAGGGAAAAGGAACAGGTGAGCAGAAAATGTACAGGTGTGAATGCTTAGAACCCATTTGGCAATCTAGACACCATTGCTTGTCTTGCCACAGAACCTTCTTCAACGATGTGGAACTTGATGGGCATAATGATGGTAAGTGCAATACGGCTCCACCTGTGCCTGAGAAGATCAAGGAGAATAATGATACCTCAAAGTGGAAAGGCATGATGAAATCTGAGATTGGACAGGGTAGGTGCAGAGATGAAATTTACACTGTTGATGCATCAAGTAGTGGGTTATCTCAGCTGCCTTCAAGGTTGATTAGGCATCAGAATGATGGATCTGTATGTCCCTTTGATTACAAAGATATCTGCTCCAAATTTGTGACAAAGGATTCTAGCAAGGAACTGGTGAAGGAAATAGGTCTAATTGGCTCAAATGGGTTGCAGACGTTTGTTCCATCCATATCTCCGTATCTCAGTGATTCTACATTAATGCTAGTTCCCCTTCAAAGAGACTGAAGGCATTCAAGATGATACACTCAAAACTGATGAACTGCTTACTTTTTCCCAAGACAAGATAAAAATTATTGCTGGCCATCATGGTAATCTTCCTGATAATTCATCCCAGTCTGCTGTTGAGCACATTGGTGAAAAATCCTCATCGCATTGTTGTGCTCCACTTAGCAAGTTTGGCAACATTGTCCAAGAATCTTCGTTAAGGGCTTTGATAGGCAAAGCTGCGTATATCCTACGGCAACTCCAGATCAACCTACTCGATATGGATGCTGCACTTCCTGAAGAGGCTCTAAGACCATCCAAGGGGAACTCAAATCGGAGATGCGCCTGGCGCGAATTTGTTAAATCGGCAGAGAGAATATATGAGGTCAGCTAATATGGTATTTTACTACTAATAGTTAACTATCCACTGCAATAGATTTCTCACTAATAGTAATGGCCATATGTATTATTTTTTTTCATGTACCGGTGATTATGGTAATCTGTTGATATATGTTCGTATAATATTTCCAAGGGAAAATTAGAAACTCTTTTTTTTAAGGCTTAAATATAGATTAATACCTTGAACTTTTAACATTTTTCTACTTTGGGGATTGAACTCTCAGTTTTTTCAATTAAGTGATTAAACTTTTAATTTTTTCCACTTTGGAGATTGTCTTATCAGTTTTTTTCAATTAAGGGATTAAACTTTTATTTTTTTTCTATTTTGGGGATTGTCTTCTCAATTTTTTCTGATTACGTCTAATTGATAGCTATGTGTTTGTTTAATTTGTTTCTTTTTATTGAATGAAATTATGTACTTCCTCCGTCCCAAATCAAAAGTCATTGGCTTTTGAAAGTTAATTTAAAATATTTTCAATCTCAAAATTAATAAAATATATTAAAAATTATGAAATAACAAAATTTTAATTAGTAGTACATTTATACATTTTAAATATTCATCATTAGATTGATTATTGATACTTTTAAAATTTTATAATGATGATTTTAGATAATCTTGTAATTAGGTATTTATTAATTTTTAAAGTAAATTTAAGATAGTACAAACTCAGCTTAAAAAAATTCATCAATAATCAACATAATGATGAATATTTAAAATGTATAAATGTACTACTAATTAAAATTTTGATATTTCATAAATTTTAATATATTTTATTAATTTTGAGATTAAAAATATTTTAAATTAACTTTCAAAAGTCAATATTTTTTTTTTAATTTGGGACGAAGGAAGTACATAATTTAATTCAATAAAAAAAAAATTAAACAAACACATAACTATCAATTAGACGTAATCAGAAAAAATTAAGAAGACAATCCCCAAAGTGGAAAAAATTAAAAGTTCAATTTCCTAATTGAAAAAACTGACAAGACAATCCTCAAAGTGGAAAAAAAATAAAAGTTTAATCACTTAATTGAAAAAATTGAGAGCTCAATCCCCAAAGTGGAAAAATGTTAAAAATTCAGGGTATTAATCTATATTTATGCCTTTTTTAATATAGTTTCTTGCCCTAGATATCGAGTTTATTCAGATTTTTCTGTTACTAATTTTCTTATTTTAACATAGGAAGATCACTTCATTTAGAGATACGCCTTTGATGGGGTTATATTCTTACACAATGTAGAATAAAAAATCTGAGCTAAATTACTATTAACATGGCTCCGACCCTTCATTGACTGGCTGGGGGTGGGAAGTTTTCCACTTTTTGGTTTCCCCTTGGCAATCCATTTGCCTTTCCAAGGTGAGACTAATTTCATGGATACACACAATCACATGGATCAGTAAAATATGGATGTGGCCTGTGAGAGTCCAACACATGACATCTGAGTCTACGACCATGCCATATTCTCCATTTTGAGTTTCTCTTGGTCCATTAATATTCAAATTTTTATAATATTTTGAGGTTGGATGTGTTCAATTATAGTTGAATGTGTAATTAGATTAGAAATCTGTTGGCTTCTCTTATGTGTACAGAAATGTTAAGGCCTGTTAATGAGATTCCCTCATCTTTCAGATGGTGCAAGCTACAATAGCATTTGAAGACATGATCAAATCGGAGTACTTGGGGAATACTTGGTGGTACTGTCATCACTTTCAGCAGCTGCCAAAATATCCACCCTATCCTTCCTTGCTCTGCGTATATACTCCCTGGATGCAGCCATCAACTACAATAAGAGTTCTTCTCTAGATGCACTCATGCACTACAGCCTAGGGAAAAAGAAGACCCAAAGCAGCAGTCTAGTTCAGATCCAACAGAGAAATGTAAGATTTGCAGGAAATCAAACAAGAAAAGGAAGGAGCGAGAGAGTTGATCTAGGATCCTGTATACGGATTCTCAAAATCTGTTGTAGAGGTGAGATTGCTCATGGCAGCAGGTGCGGTAAGAAAGCTGAATGGTTGTGTTCTACATCATTGTTTGTGCAACAAATGAAATGGAGGTCATAGTTGTTGGCTGAAGAGAGATGGTGCTGCTTCTAGCTATCTCCTGTGTATATAAGGGTTGATATGCTAGCCTAGATTTAGAAGGCAGGTTTGATAGATATACTTTTATGAAGGTTAGAGAACTAAAATGAATAATTGCCTCATAGTGCATCCAGTTTTGGCCTGGTGATAGCTGCAGCATTCAATTTTCTCCGGGGATAACTAGAAGATGAGAACCAAAGTCCACATACATGCAAGAGTACCTAAATGGAAGATTTTTTTTATAAAAGAATTAGATAAGAGCTGATCATATTTAGGAAATATTTTATTCTTTCACTCATTTTTTTTACTTGATGCTCCAGTAATGAAATTTGGAGTTTTCCTTGAGGTAGAGAATTTTGTCAAGAGATAAGTCCTTCGTAGGGAAGTTTTGCAACAGGTGATTTTGTTGTCCTAAAATTGTTGCATTTTGGTGAAAGAACCATTTTATCTTTTAAGGTGGATCTGACAATGATGAAAAGTAGTAGTTTATAGATTATAATTTATAGAACATGACAAATAGGTTCCTTGGGTTCTTTGTGACCATGTTATCTGCTTAATGGCTTTCAGGAAATTTGGTGATGTTGAAAATTTGTTGGCATTGAAGTTACTTTGAAATAGACTGCTAATTTGACTCTTTATTACTGGCGTACAGGTTCAAGTATGTGATATATTTTGATGTGATTATAGAGTTTCACTCTGTATATGTATATTTTGCATATGGAAGTGTCGTTGTCTACGTAGCAGCAGAAGATAAGCTCATAGTAAGTGCTACACAGGCATGAGCCCACACCAAAAGCAATCAAATTGAGCGAGCAGTTGGTGCATTATATATTCAATGGGAATATGTCTCTTTATACTGTTGGTTTAAAAGTTTTTTGTTGGGAAACTTGACAGGAGCTTTGTCTGGTCAAGAAGAGGGTAGCGTGAAGTATATATTTGTTGATCAGTATATCACACCTGCGCACACATATATATATATATATATATATATATATATATATATATGGGAGTTGATTCAGATCTCGCGTTATTCATGAGTACTATCACAGTAAGTTCATTTCCTACCGTTCATTGCAGGATTTAATCGTTAGGAGAGAGTCTGATTGCTAGTCCTAGTAACGGTCAAAGATAAAAATAAAAATAAAAATTTGCTTAGTCGCTAGTCCTAGTAGCGGCTTGACAGATTATGTCATTTTAGAATTTTGGTAAAAAATATATAAAAATAAATAATTTATAAAAGTTGGTGATTTAAAAAAAATTATAATTTATAATTTGTATTATATAGTTTTTAATTTCTATAAATATTTTAAAATTTAAAATTATATTGTGTATATAATTTAAATATATGTGAAGGATATTGATAAATTTCATAAGTCATGGTTATTTAACTCATAAAAAAATCAAAATCGTTTTGATTTTAGCCTAACTACATGTAGAATGTGCGAATAAGGAAAATGACGTTATATTCTCTGGCCACAAACTCTTACATGTGGTGAGGTCAAAAATTACAAAATACATGGTCTGTCTGGTCGCTATTAAGACTAGCGGTCAGGCAAAATAAATAAATATATATATATTCTTTGTCGATATTAGGATTAGGGGTCAGACTCCTTCCTAGTCATTAAATTCTACAATTGAACGATAAGAGTACTAGAATAGTTCTCTTGACAAACGCAAATTATGAATTAACTCCCTATATATATGTATATAATCCCAATAGTGTTGGTTGTTGCATGTTTGAAGTGGTAAAGTACGCGGGGGTTTGCCACATATATACAAGTGTTGTCGAGTAGAAGGGGATTTTCTCCCCACCATGGTAATTACGCAAAACACTAGCATTAGCATTGTGTTCGGCAGTTTTTTAGTTGATGAAAAGAAAGTTAAAAGAAGAAAAGGGAAGAGAAGAGAAAGACACTTTTTTCTTCCTCTTCTCAAAAGCGAGAAGAAATATTCGGCTCAAAAAGCACTAATTTTTCTTCACTTAACTTTTTTTTCTTTTTAAAACTTAAACTCTAAGACACTCATTTAGTTAGCATTTTCTTTTTTTCTCTTCTAAAAAATTTCGCAACACTATTTTTTTTGTACTTCACTTTCTTTTCTTCTCTTCTTAAATTAAAACTCCATGACAGAGTGTAGTTGTTAGCACTTATCAGGTCTACCTCCTCTTTAATTTTTACTACAAATTGTTCTTTTAATGCAACTAATGTTAATATGAATAATAATAATAACAAAGAAGTAACATTTCTACCTAAAAAACAATGTGTAGATAGGAAACTACAATTCGACCAATTCATCACTTCCTTTTATTCATAAAACATATATAGCCCATAGATCCATTTCAATCAATCTTCCACTTTGGAATCCTCATGCTAATAGGCAATTAACAACTCCAAGGCTAAACTATATATTTATTGTAATTTAGTAATATATGATCATTATACAGAGGTGATCGAATAAAAAGTACTATATGATCATTATACAGAGGAGATCGAATATATAAAAACAGTACTTAGCAAGTTTCAATTAACAAAATACATTGATGATTATATATTAGTACATTACTTCACGACCAAACCCACCAAGCCAGTGGCTCCCCCTCCTCCTGGTGTGGCTGCTGCTGCTGCTGTTCTGCCGCCTCCTCAAACAGTACATGGGAGAAATAACTGCGGCCCCCATCATCGCTACCATCATCCTCTTCTGAATGGACCCCTCTTTGATCCACTGGGCCAATACAGTCAGGGTAGTCATTGTTGGGAAAGTAAGAATCACCACTGTCCACAAGCTGCGGCCCGTCCTCATCCACCACCGCACTTCCGCCGCTTCCCGTGCTCAGACGATCCTCCACCTTCACCGTGAACAGAAGAAAAGGAATATCGGCAGCTTCAGCCGGAAGTGGGTCAGGTTTCTGATCCGGCATTTGTACTTCGGCCACCTCCTTAGCTTGCAGCTTCTCAGATAAGGATATAACCTACAGTAGTAAACATAGGTAAAGGATTATTATATATCCACAGTACCACAAGCCATGCAGTATAAAGACTGGTTTATTATTTTCTCTGTTAGTGTTCAAACTCATATAACTATATTAACTTTCTGGTGTATAATTATTTTCCCGTGTTAGTGCAAATAAAAATATTCGTCCAAAAATAATTTTCAATATTAACTTTCTGGGCATATTTTTAAGGATCTGGGAAGGTATATTCGTGCTTGCATATTGAAAATTCCTTTATTTCATCCAGGCCGGTGGGGTTTGGCACTCAGCAGACTCGCAAGTTTCATATTCTCTTTGTTGTAAAATTAAAGATATAATTTGATTTTTAAAATCAAGCGACCGCGTATTAAATTTCAAATTAATGTGAATTTATTTAATTTTAAGTAATACAATTATTATGATTATATAGTATGTAACAAAAACTTTTAATCATAAAATTTATTTTATTATAAACTTTTATAAATCATATTAATTTTAAAATTTAATATGTCGTCGTTTGAATTTAAAAATTAAATTGTATTTTTAATTTTAAAACGGATGTAGAACATTAATAAGCTGAGGTTCAATACATAACCCAGTAAGTCCCAATAAATTCTATGGTTAGCCAAGCATACAGCAGATTATGATTGAATTGTTTGTACCTGAACTTTCTTTAAGGTTAATTAAATAAGAAAAAAATATTAATAAACTAAGTATCACTATATTTATTAGTAAATATAGAACAAAAATAAATTGTAAATTTTACAAATACATTTCTTTTTTATGATATGGAAAGAGTATTTGATTACCGTCCATATATATATGCTTACGTATGAGTTGAGAAATTGCACGCCATACTGATGCTTAAGTTTTGTCATTACAACCCCTGTACAACTACTACAACTATAATATTGTGACGGCTGAGGAACAGTTTTCATTATTTATGCATCTTTCTATGAGTAGGTCATGTCATGTATATCAACTACATATATATATATATATATATAGAAAGAGAGATCATAGTATACTTATATATGTATGTTCAATTTCAGAGTCTTTTTTGGCCATTTAAGAAAGCAAATTAATTTGAAAGAAAAATTAAAAAGAGAAATTAAGGAGGACTACTATAATTGTAAACTAAATACCTCAGCTTTGAGCTTCTGATTCTCTTTGAGAATGGAGTCATAGGATGAAGTGAGGGAGTCATAAGAGCATTTGAGGTGATCATAATCCCTCTCAAGCTGTTTAGTCTTCCACCTTGCGCGGCGGTTTTGGAACCATACAGCCACCTGTCTAGGCTGTAGTCCAAGCTTCTTGGCAAGCTGCGTTTTACGTTCCGGCTCCAGTTTGTTTTCTGCCTCAAAGCTCTTCTCCAGCAAGTGCACCTTTATATACATACATATATCATACTTATATTAATTCATACGTGTACTCCTATATAATAACTTTTCTTTTTGTCAACATGGAGGGTGATATTTAATTTGGAGGATCATATCATATATATCAGTATCATATTCCCATCATAGAAACATATATATGCTTAATTTGAGAGGTATCTATCGAATATTATCAAGCAAGCATATTCTGAGTTGGTAAGTGGGGTTAGTCCTCCACTGACCTGATCAGGAGTGAGACGACGCTTCTTTTCCGGCGACTGGTCGTCGTAATATTCCTCGTCGAACAGTTCGTCCGGGGAGCTAAAAAAGGGTCGCCTCTTTGAGTTTTGCTCTATGTTCATCACTGCTGTTGTTCCTGCACGTAAAATAGACATACCACAAACAAATAATATTCTTGCCAAATTAACCTTATAAAAAAATAGATACTACTAACTAAAATCATTTCGATTGAGTTAACTAAAATTAATTATTCATTTTTAAGGAAAAAACTCTAGTTAGTTTCAACAAGATCTACTTTCTTGTCTGTGTGAGTCGATCATTTTTTATTTAATGATTAGAGGATCAATTATATCAACTTCAATTAATATGGGATCATATATATATATTATATAGCAACAACCACGAATTTTTTTTCCATAATATATAGAATGGAGAGAGTAATAATTAAAATTGTTTACCTCGAAAAACGGAATCACCATTCCCAAAGAACAACATGTTGCCGTTGCACGAGGGGTCGAAGGAAAGACGGCCAGAATCCATTCTTGCAAAATTATTTTACTCTCGATCTCCGGTGATTATGCTAAATTCCGGCGAAATAAACAGAGTCTATGTTTTTCGAATACAAACTTACTTAATATAGTATAGTAGTGTATTCTGGAGGTGGTGATGGTTTAATTTAGTTTTAGAAAATCATGAGCTTGTGGCGGAAGAAACTAGTACTCCACAGTAACCTCGCCGGAGACTCCAACGTCCATACACAAAATCCCATCGTACGCGCCACCTTCCCAGCCCCGCTTGGTTTCCCAAAATTGGCCAAATGCAAACACAAATTAAAAATTTATGATAAGTAACTAATGAAAATAACAATAAAAGGAATATTAAGTTTTTGCTCCGGTTACCGGAGTGTAAGATCCCGGCGGGGTATGTCTCGCTCCGTATGTGGTTCTTGTAGGTGTTTTTTTGCAGCAAAAGTTGAGAGATGAGAGGCTTACTGCGTTTTATATTTGTTCGTCTACTTTTTAAATGACTTAAATGCCCTTTGATGATCGAGTAGTTTGTATTTTATGGACGGTAAGCTTTTGGTCATTTTGAGTACAGACTAGAAGATGGGGTATGACTAACTTGTGCCGGTGGTGACTCGAGTTGGATTAGATCTGGACCGTTGGATATGGAGTTGAAGAGATCGGCTCGAGGAATGGGAGTCTGTGCCAGATCGAGAGAGCGAGAGACAGCCAATCAATAGTTGTCATGCTTTCCGGTCGGGAAGTTGTCGGTGTAGTGTAGTTACGGTTAATCGTTAGATACTTTACACTTTTACTTTGACAAAATTACAAACAAATCCTACAGTTTAAACTCAAAATCTTTTTTTGCCCCCGACTTTATTTTTTTAATAGAGATATCCTAAACTTAAGCGGAAAAATAATTTACACCCTAAATTTTAATAAAAAATATTTTTTCTTCAAAGTTTAGGTTGTTTTTAATTGAGAATTTTTTTTTTGGTGGAAATCGGTTTAAGTCTAAATTATAAAGTACAATAATTTAGATGTTATACTTTTTAGATAGAATAAGTTTACAAACACAACAATAAAACACAACATCAATCATAATTATTAAAAAGTGGGGTCTAGAACGAAAATTCGTGTTAAGTCTCCCTTTTTAATAGTTATATTGAATATAGTATTTAATTGTTGTATATGTAGTGTTGTCCTTTTAGATATATCCCTAAAAATATATCGAATCTATATATAGTTTGACTAGAAGTGATGTCATGATAATGAAATTATAATAGTAAATTTGATAATATCATAATTTTTATATTATCGTCAATAGACATTAAATTTTTTAAAATGAATTATTTTATAAATAAAATTATTCTTTACAAATGGAGAAAATATAGAATGTGTCAATTTATACATTAAAAAATAGCAAGATTCATATTTATATGAATACAGTAAGGAAGATCATGAAGAGCCTTCTTTTTAATAATAACTAGGGATAACTTATGCCTGAAAGTACGATGCAATTAATATAACAGTTGAGTACTGTATCCAATATTTATAGATTGAAAAATCTAAAACTGTTGTGGACTCTCAGTTCCATAATAGAACTAAGAGTTCAACCATTAATACAAAAAGATTGATACTCAATTCAGTCATAGTTTCTTTTTGAGTAAAATATTAGTGTGTTACTCATTCCCAATTTAAAATTAGTTCTTGGCAGATTTGAGCAATTAATTGATTGACGATAGCTGTAAGACCCCGAATTTTATGAAATACAAAATTTAATTTTTCTTCATATATATATTTTTTGAAACAGTAAGTGGTTAAATCGATAAAGTTAAAAGTTAAGGATGTTATCTGCAAATTTTATTTTGTCGGACAATATTCGCTTTGTCGGGGAATATTCGTTTGGTCGGGGAATATTCGTGTCGTACGACGGCGCCGAAATAACAAATTATTGGTGGACCCTACAACGGAATATTTGTCGAATATAGAAAACGACAGAAATAACCTTTTTAAATAAAAATAGTCAACGGAACTGTTAAAATACCGGTGATAAAAGAATAGTAGCATACGGTAGTTTATGGTATTTTCTGTAACACACGGTATTGCATAGTGTCTCATATTATTGGTATGATAATTGACACCGTAACTGTTACGCATCATTCCATCGATAATTGTCACTGCATAATATTTTATATTATCAATTCAATAATTGTTGTTACACAGTATTTTGCATTATTGATTTAATAATTGTCATTAC
This sequence comes from Hedera helix, assembly GCA_947179155.2. NCBI lineage: Eukaryota > Viridiplantae > Streptophyta > Magnoliopsida > Apiales > Araliaceae > Hedera > Hedera helix. Next base: position 39,047,408 of record OX359270.1, on the reverse strand, counting down.
ACTGTATTTTATATCATTGAGTCAATAATTGTTGCTGCACTGTTTTTAAAATTATTGAACCTAATAATTGTCACAGTAACATATGCACAGTAATTCACATTATTGAATCAATAATTGTCATTACACAGTAACGTATGTTTTCTTTTACATTATTGTTATCTCTATTATGATGTTATTTAAACAGTTGTATTTCATTAATTAATTGACTTGATATCTAAGAGCTAACTATACTGTATTTATAACAATTAGTCATAATAATTGAATTTATAAAGTTATTTGTTTATAATATAAAGTTAGGTGATATGAAATGAATGGTGTAGATTAAAGTGTGAATTATTGTTGAATAATTGAATTGATAAAGTTATTTGTTTATAATATAAAGTTAGGTGATATGAAATGAATGGTGTAGATTAAAGTGTGAATTATTGTTGAATAATTGAATTGATTTGTTTATAATATAAAGTTAGGTGATATGAAATGAATGGTGTAGATTAAAGATAATATAAAATTTGAAATGGATGGTGTAGATTAAAAGATGATCTTTAAATGAATGATTTAGATTAAAGGAATGATAAGATTTTTGGCTATAAATAGAAGCCTTAACTTAAGGATTTTTCATAAACTTCCTTACTTGTTCTTTCTTTCTCTCTCTAAATACTTCTTGTGAAAGTTCTATCTAAGTGTGCTTAAGTCATCTTGAGTATTTGTGAAGATCTATAAGTGTACGTGTACTGTTCAAGTTAATCAACCTCATCCAGTCACGTGTTAAAGTAAGGGATTATCATTATTTGATTCTAAAAAATAATATCGTTTCTTTCTTACTCATAAGATGTGTCATTTATTTCCATGTATTAAATTGTGGGAATAACCTTATGGCGCGGATTACCGCCTGTTGGTGCATAACCTTTCGTATTCATTCATTATTAATCTCTGAGAATAACCTTACGGCGCGGATTACCGCCTGTTTGGTGAATAACTCTTTGTACTCAAATTCTATTAAAGTGTGGGAATAACTTATGACGCGGATTACCGTCTGTTGGTGAATAACCCTTTGTATTAATTTCTTTCACCTTTTGTTAATCAAACCTGCTACGATAAGGGTTATTATTTTCTTTCATACTCCTAAATCGAAATTTATTATGGAACTATTGCTTCTATAATTCCTGAAAATATTATATATTCCATAATAGATGAACTTCATTATTTCAACTGAACCTTCCTATTTACGTGAACCTTTCTATTGAACTGTAAACGTTATTCTGAACTGTGGATCTTGAATATTATTTTTAAATTTCACTCCACATCATGTTGACAATTTGGACATTATTTGAATCTGCACAAAGTAAACTTCTGATACTTATTGTTTATCCTGTTTCTTCTGTTCATCATTTGTATCACTGTTATTTGTACTAATCATCAAGAATCAAGCTGTTGTGAATATCTGTGACCGGGAGCACAGATGTGATATATTTGTTGAACAGATGATAGGTTAAAGGCGATATAATAGGTTAAAGGCGATACATCTGTTTGGTGTCTTTTATGGCACGTGGTGAATATTCTCTTTGGCCGTAGTGCAAAGATGAACTGTTGTTTGGTATGATTATGACCAAAGGCTGAACCGTTGGTGTTATATTGAATGTCTTTGCCCGTAGTGCAAAGATGAACTGTTGATTTGCATGATTATGATCAGGAACTGTGAATTTCTATTATCATGACTAATGGTATTTCAAATGATAAAAGTTGATGATGTTTTTCCTAAAAAGAGAACCGAGTGGACATTATAGTCTGCATTATTCTTCTAAAAGATTGCTCATTCCCCTGCTATTATTGATCTGAACATTGTTCAAGAATTTAACTGCAGTTTTTGATATAAACCTTGTAGTCTATTGTATTCTATCAAGAACTCAACTGTTGAAGGCTAATGATAATTTATTCGTCATTATCTTAGTCATGATATTTCTTACTGGGCTATTTGAGCTCACCCTTTCTTTTGTTCCATTGTTTTTCAACAGGAGATGAAAACATAACAGGGTCTAGCCGGGGGATGGAGTGAGGGTCCGAGGAATAGCTATCATAGTCTTCACGTTTTGTAAAATAGTGTGTCAATAATAGTGAAGACTTAGTTGTGTATTATTATACACTGTATTGTTGTACGTTGTGCTTTGTTGTAATACTTTTGTTGTAGTATTTTGACGACTCAAGTTTGGGCTGTGTGGGCCCAGATTTGGGGGCGTCACAATAGCGGACTCAAATTTGTGTAATATAATGTTTTCGAGTATCCTACACACTTTTTCTTTATTGACAAAACAGAATTAGAAGTTTGGTAGCATTTATTTGCCTCCAATATCTCTAACTATCGATCAATATGATCCATAAACAGTATTTTCTGTGAAAGAATTGTAGTACTGCAAGCCATTTGGTGGGATATAATAAGAAAAAAAAGATGTAAAAATCCAAAAGAAAGATTTTTGCATATATACCAAAAAGTATAAAATGAGCCATCTAAGTCCAAATAAAAAAGTATAATCATAATACCAACTAAATGACATCACCATAACATTTTTTCGTCTATATTTTTTCTTGAAATTGGACAAAAGATTCCCATACCTTGAGTCAGAGCTTACTATAATAGTTGCTCTCGATATAGCCTGCAAAAACACCAAAGAGATAACACCTAATTGTCCGTGCTTGAAGGCACGATGTAGATTAAAATTTTAAAAATATTTTATTACCTAAAGAGTCTTTGCAACCTAAACTAACTTACAAATCAATTAGAATGAATCTTAACCGTCCCTGTGATTTTCCGCCCAAATCAATTTGCATGTGAAAACATAACGACTGCAATACCCGAAAAACAGAAAAAGAGCGTCAATGCTAAAATGGTGACCCGTGTTATTTACGTGAATTTTTTTTATAATAATAATAATTACTATTATAATAATAATAATAATAATTATTATTATTATTATCATCATCATCATCATCATCATCATCATCATCATCATCATCATCATCATCATTATTATTACTACTATTATTATAATAATTATTATTATTAATACTACTATTATTATTATTATTATTATTAGTAGTAGTAGTAGTAGTAGTAGTATTACTATTTTTATTATTATTATTATTATTATACTAATACTAATAATTATTATTATAATAATAATAATTATTACTATTATAATTATAATTATAATAATTATTATTATTTTTACTATTATTATGATTATTACTATTGTTATATTAATTATTATTGTTATTATCATTATTATTATTATTATTATTATTATTATTATTATTATTATTATCATAGTGTAGTGGTGAATTTGATTTGGACGAAAAATGTGAGTGAATAGATTTTTGAAAAAAAGATATTGAATTAGGGGGAAAAATAAGAGAGAGATTAGTGACCGTTGAATGTTGAAGCCTAAATTAATTTGAGGCCGTTGGATATTGAAATCTTGTGATTTGAGCCGCTCTATTTTATATTATAGATAATAATAATAATAAATTAAAATAAAAGTTAAATGAAGAGTTAGAATAGCGTTTTAGGGTGCATCTACTTGCATGTGTATCTAGATTGAGTCTCTCATCTGAAAGAGGGAATTTAGAATGAAAAATGTCACCGGCAATCAATTTCATTGCTTTTCGTGTTTAATATGTAACTTGTGCTTGCAGAACCCTAACATTTTGATATGTAGTGATATATATATATATATATATATATATATATATATATATATATATATAATATTTTTATAAAACTCTATTAACATAAAAAACGAATTTTACTTTTTATTCATATAAATAAAATATTAGATCGTAACAACATACATATAGAAGTGTTGCACGGGATCAAATAGTAGTTTTGTACTCTCTCTTTTAATAAGTGGATTATTATTATGCACATCTATAGTACTTGACTACTTGTACAGCTTAAACTCAGCAGCACTTACAGGAGCTAGACCCGGCCAATTACAATGGGACCACAGAATCTAGCCTCTCTCTTTTTTTTTTCCTTTCTTTTTTGCAGTGGAAGAAAATAATTTAAAGAAGCTCTTAAATTATGAAATACTTCTATTTTATAACTTGAGTGAGCTAACTTGAAATAAAATTTTAAGGTTAGAAAATGTTATTTTCATTTCAATTAAAGAAATTGGATCCAACTTTCTGCATTTTCAATCACAATCAAAATATGTAATGTTTTCTATAAGATGTTCAGACTTAATAATATTTAAGTCCAATTACTTCAAGAAAAAAAAATTACAATATTTTGTTAACTCGAAATTACATTTTTATGTATGAGTTATAAATACGTATTTATATGTATAAATATATCTTCTAGTTAAAAAAAATAACATTTTTAATAAAAATTGCTACTATATAAAAAAATAAATTCTTTTTGTGGTACAGAACATTTTGTGAGCATAATATTGTATGCGACTTGCACATGACTGAGCACTAACTAGTGGATTTAAGTATATGAGTTTAATTGGCTAACAATTCATTATAAGCTTTATTAAAAGTTAATAGCTATGTATCTGCCACCTTTCCATGTGTTGGCCAGTTGTGCATGCACCACTAGACTAGACTGATGGAGTGTATTTCAATTTGGAATAATTTTATCCACTATAAACTAATAGAAAAGTAAGGACAGTCTACATACAGAGTATTAAAATATAAAATTAAATATTATATTTATTTTAATTATTAAAAATAAAAAATTTATTAAATGCTATTAAAACACTTATCACGTGATATTTTATACTATTCATGTGCTGTTATTTCAGTATTTAAAGTGACATTACTCATTTTAAGTACTAAAATGACAGCATATAAATGGTGTGGGGCACTGCGTGACAGGTATTCCAAGACCACTAAATAATTACTCTAAATAATAAAATATGACACGAATTTTAATATTATGCTTTGCTTTTTAATAGTTAGGATAAATATAGTATTTAAATGTTGTGTATTTATATTTATTTGAAAAGTAAAGAAGACTACTAAATTTATGACAATTGATATTATGAAAATAAAAATGACGTTATCAAAATAAATATATATATTATGATAATTTTGTAGTTATTTTAATAACACTTAATATTTTGTACTTATTATTTAAGCAATAACATTTTTATTCTCATAATATCAATAATCAAATTTATACCTCGAAAATAGGGGTTAGTGCTTCATTCCTAGAAAATGAAATTAGGTACTTTCACTTCTGCCAAAAAGATAACTGAACAATTTAATCTTTAATAAATATAAGTACATAATATTTAAATATATCATTTATTTTAATTAGTATTAAAAAGTGAAACATAATATTAAAATTCGTGTTATATCTTATTTTTTAATAATTAAAATAAATATAGTGTTTAATTTTATATTTAAATTTTATGTCCTAAAAAGCTAAAATTATCCTTTAATCTTTTCTAGGCAAGATCATGTTACTCCACTTAATTAAGAATATTATCATCATCATCTGTATTACTACTTACTATTTCTCACTCAAGTACTGTTGACGGAATCAAGGGAAGGGAGCAGAGTTATAAATGCATTTGATCAACTTCCGTCCAAAGGCAATATATAGTTCGCCATATTTTATTCAATATATATATATATATATATATATATATATATATATATATATATGTATACATATGTATGTACTAGTATGCATGTGCCAGATTAATTAGTACTCCGTATTTAGGAATATTAAGTAATATGTACCCTATTATGATGAGATTTAATACTCCTAATTAATATATATAGTACCTAAATAACAAGAGTTGGTTGATAGTAATAAGCAAATTTAAATTGAACTGCATGTGCTTATATGTTTTTGAAATAACAGCAGTTGTGAAGATGCATGCATGCTTTGGGTTAATTATTCAATTCCTTCTTTGCTAAGGTAATTAAGATATCACGAAATGGAAGTACACATCTTTTTGACTACAAATGGATTGGACATAGATTTTCACTTTCCTCTTTCATGGTATTAGCTTTAGATTTTCAAAAAGTCCCCATATTATTATTTATACATATATGATTCGAGATGGAGGCTAAAACTGATCTACCTGGCTAGTAGAGGTATCCTAATAGTGGGGGGGCGTGGAAGTGGGGATGAGGATCGAATTAATGGGGGGAAATGAAAAGAGAAGCTTTTTACGTAAAGAAAGTGGCAGCTGAGGAGAACAATTTGCTTTTGAGATACATTTTTTGTGTTGATTGTGTGTTGAGACACTTGTATGGACAATGGAGATCGTGACCAAAAAGTGGGAGCATAAGGTAGTGCTTTTTTCTTTCTTTCTTCTTTTTAAAAAGAGGGACTATTTATTATAATGACTTGAGTTTTTTTTAACCGTATAATAATTTATTCTTAAATGTATCTTACATATACGTGTGTGTGTATATATAGAAAAAATATATATACACAATTGTGTAGTATACAGTTGTCTATTGCGATAATTTTTTTTTGTTACGGCGACAGTTGAACTGTCGCCATAAATATTTCTGATTTATAGCCACGGTTCAACTATCGCCATAACCCAAAAAAATTATCGTTATATACGACTGTGCATTACACAATTATATATATATATATATATATATATATATATATATATATATATATATATATATATATATATATATTATCAAATATTTAATATTATGATCAGTTATAAACAATTATTATACAGTAAGATAAAGATGATATGTATATTTAAGATATATTTTTGATTATACATTTAAAATCTTTAATATATTATTCCTTTTCAAACATCATCCACGGTCTGTCTCTTAAATATGTTAAAAATTCTTTCTAAATAAACTTAAAAGTTTCAGATATATAAATCTTCCTCTAACGAAAGTTAGTTAAACTTTAACTTTCATTAAAAAAAAGATGTGTGTGTATATATATATATATGTGTGTGTGTGTACTATTCAAATCTAAAACTGAATTTGACAACATTAGGTATAATACATTGATAGGATAGGGCTCGAAAAACTGAATCCCATTGGGAATATTAAGAAAAGAATAAATAATAAATAACAGTAATAATAACAAAATAAAATAATAAAAATTCTTCCGCCCACATGGACTCGTACCCCGAAGAGGGCTCAATACTCTTCCATCCTACTAAAATAGCATGAGGGTGTGGGAAAAATGATGGAATAGGGCTCTAAGGCGTGGATCCTGATTGGTAAGGGTCGACCAAAAATAGTCTTGGGGCTGGGAGCCCATAGCTGGGGTCAGCCCAACCCCTGACTTTTTAGTTTGAGGGTGGAGATAATTATTATGGGTCTGAAAGCATAAAGTGTAAGTTCAAGGCCGAAGACCAATTCAAAGGAATAAAATACGGGTCATGATTGAGGGCCATCTGACGGGACGACTGCAGCTTCAACGCTGGGACGAAATTGCCGCCCTAACAATATAGGCATGTCCTTTAGTTATGGCTGTTTGATGGGATGATGAGAGCACTGCGGTCACCAACTGGATTATAAAAAATAAAATGGACTTTTTCGGGCTAGATTCCGAATATTCACTCTATTAGAGGGCAGCACTCCTTGAGATGGGAACTCGATCTTTCTTCAACTCCCACCCCGAAGGATTGAGTACCATCATACATGATTTTTTTTAAACATGACTCATTTTGGGACTGATGGAATAAGAGAGTTAAATATTACTTAATGGTTAGACAACTAAGGGTTGCAACCCTTAAATTATTAATTGTTTTTTTGTTTTAGCCTAAAGGGCATAGTCCCAAAACTTAAATGGACACTGAACCAGTTGAGTGCTTGAGCCCAAGTCGTAAAAATATGTATATTGTTACGGACTAACTATTGGACTAATGAAGTTGGGCTAGTCTTTTCCTCCGTCCCTCCAATAGATCTCCAACCGGATTAGCCTTTCCAAGAAAAGTTGAACGACTTTTGTTATTGAATAAACTTGATTTAATATGTCACTATATTTATTCCTATTTTTCAGTCATGTGACAATTTTTTCTACTTGCAATTGTCCTATAACAAATGAGAAAAAAAATAAATAGAATTAAATAAATTGAAAATACTTGTTGCACTTGTCCTACTAGTCTAGAATAGATTGCTGAAACTTCTTCCATTAATCAACAACAAAATAAAATAGAAGAAAAAGGGTTGATTTATAAGTCATGTTATATCCATAGAAAAAACATGCCACTCTTTTTTATCTTTGCAGCAAAGGGTATGGTATATCCAGTAAATAATTGCTCCATATCTCATTTGTAATATTTATAAACTTTAAGAATATATACTTCTTTTATATTTATCATTAAATATAATAAATGCTTAATTCAGTAATGATAAAATAGTAGTGAATTTTTATTGATAATTTAAAGGATAAAGGAAGTTGAAGGATTTCGGAATCTCGTAAAAAATGATTCTTTTATGATACTATTATTAATAAATAAATAAAAAGGAGAACTCTTTTGAACTATAAAAAAAAAAATATTGTGTCAAATAACCTGAAAGTCTGACATAATTTTCCTTAATTTAAAAATGGCTATTGTAAATTAGGACCTGCCTTGAGGCCTAATCCAGATTATGCCAATACTTATAGTATTAGTTAAGTATCTTTATCCAGAGCATGGGGTTGACTTGAAACTCTGATCGTCTTTCATCTCCTCCATTCTTTCCCCCAACAAAACCTTATCTGCTTTCTTTCTCTCTTTAGTATCCATTGTATATATGTATTATTTTCTCTCTCTTCTCTCACATAAACCCTAATGTCACCAGTCTTGTGTTAACCTCTGATAAGTTTCAATGGCAGCCATGATCTCCTGCCACTATTCTTCTTTTCTGCATACTACTACCTCCATCCTCATAAATCCTAAACAGCCCACTATACATAATAAAATCCCTTTCGCCCGTAATGCTTCCATTCGGGGATTAAGACCACGATGTTCTTCCCAAGTACCTCCTCCACTTCAACTTCAAAACACAAAGGCAAGCACATTTAGATATCAAACTATTATTCATATATGTTTTCTTTGGTCAGCATTATTCATATCATTGAATTGTAGTTCACTCGAAAAGCATATTTAAATATCTGAGTTGGGTTGTTAAGTAATTAATTACTTGATTGTTCATTCATTTTTGTATTGGACATTTGCTAATTTAATTGGTTTCCAGTCATGGATAGTTGGATTAACATAGACACATACAAGGTGCTAGAACTGAATAGCTGACCAATTACTTGATATTTGGTTAACTTTGTTGCAAAAATTGAAAATTTGTGCTGTATATAAGTGGGTATTGGTTACAATGTGTAAGGCATTGATGAATGTCTACCACTTGGCAGAAAGATAAGTTCTTTCCTATAAAGGAATGTGCAATTTCTATCGCGTTGGCGGTTGGATTGATAACTGCGGTACCAGCATTGAGTTGGCCAAACTCCGCCAATGCAAGTATCCCTGCATTGCTGGATTTGGCTGTGTTGATCTCTGGGCCGCCAATTAAGGATCCAGGAGCATTGTTACGAAATGGTTTGCCTATTGACAATAAAGCTATCAGAGAGGTTCAGAAGCCCCTTGAAGATATCACAGAGAGTCTCAAGATTGCTGGAGTCAAGGCCCTTGATTCAGTTGGAAGAGTAAGAAAGCCCCATTTGTTCTCATTGTATATAGTGTAATTAAATAAAAAAGATTGGCAATTTGTAACTGGGACTTGTTGTCATGGGATCTGCAGAATATTAGGCAGGCTTCTCGGGTTGAAAAGCAAGGAAAGAGTTTGATTATATCGGGATTGGCGGAATCGAAGAAGGAACATGGGATCGAATTGCTTGACAAGCTGGAAACTGGGATGGATGAGCTCCAAAAGATTGTTGAGGATAGGAACCGGGATGCAGTTGTAGGCAAACAAAAGGAGCTGCTTCAATATGTCGGAGGGTGAGTACAGAAACATGGGCCTATTCTAGTATTAAACTTGTAGCACACATTCCATGAAAAAAATTAAGAAAAAAGAGGATATGTTTGTTGAATGATAAGTTTTAGTTTCCTTGTGAAAGTAACATTTTTGAGGGCTAACAGTTAATACTGATTATCACTTCATGTTGGGAATAGGCATTTCACTGTTAGTTACAGAAGATGGTTTCATACTACTCTTTAATTGACACATAGCAACTCGAAATTTCTTTTACAACCAATGAAAATCAACTTTGGATAATTTCTTAAAATATATTGAAGCAATTTATTTAGTCTCAGTATCTGCTTAGAGGACCCTGATCTAGTGATATGCTTTTAATATGTAGAGTTCTTCAGATGGATGAAACTCTAGAAGTTTGAGCTTTATTTACATTTTAGACAACAGAATGTGAGTCAGCTCAGGTGCCTAAAGAATTTTCTAATGTCTCACTTAGTTACAAGTCCAAATGAAAGGGACAACCAAAAGAAATTGGGATGTTTGGAAAAAGTGTTTTAAGTTTCCGCTTCTGGTATTACATATTATGTAACCTATAGCCTGTAAGAGACTGAGAATGTTCTTCTTAGCTGCTTTCAGTTTATTGATAGCTACTGATGACTCCTGTTGGGGCAGACTCTGCAGTTTTTCTGGGGAGTGACAAATGGTGTCATACAGGCCGTTCACATTAGTGATTCCTCTTGTTTCTTCTGAATCATGCCGACTGTTGTAAGCATGCAAAAGCTCTGTTTCGATTTATAACATGACCTTATGGTTTGATTTGGCAACCACAGGTTGAAAATCACTTCTCCTTGAGGAGATAGAACTATTTGCCATTCCACTTGACAATTAGCGCTTTTAATTTTTAATTTGTTTTTTGGTGTTAGACCTAAACGGATTATATCATTATAAAATTACTACATTATTCTTTTGTTTCTAAGATTCTAGAAGTATTTGCAATTATCTTATCCTACCTTTTAGTGTTTTCTTTTTGCGTCAAGGGGGCCTAATGGTTCTTAGTGTATCACGAGGATTCAAAGTTTTGGCCTTGGCTCTTTCAGAAGATAACTCATGTTATCTTGGATTTGATGCCTCAAAAAATATTTTTTCCTGCCAAAAATGCTAGAGTGGAAGTGTTGCTTGTTTTGGAGGCTACTTCTATTTCTGCTGACCAATTGATTAATAATGAGGATGCCTTACCTTTTCAAAACTATGGCGTATTGTAAGAATATAAATTGGGGAGGACTTCTAAAGTTCATCTCCTAAGATATTCATTTCTCATTTAAGCACTTGTCATTGACTGCAGCTGAGATCTTCCTGGGGCATTGGGTTTCTGCAGTATTGAAGAGGATATGGTGGATGGCTTTCCATATGAAGTGCCTGAAGAATATCGAAGTTTGCCTCTATTGAAGGGAAGAGCAACCGTGGATATGAAAGTCAAGGTTAAGGACAATCCTAACCTGGATAAGTGTGTGTTCCGGATAGTCCTCGATGGTTATAATGCCCCAGTAACTGCTGGAAATTTTGTAGATTTGGTTGAGCGGCATTTTTATGATGGCATGGAAATCCAAAGAGGTTGGATACTTTGATAGATTCAAGCTTTAATTTATATTTCATAGATATACATCACTAAGGTCATTAACCTGCTCAATATGAATTAAAATATATTGTTTTACTTTCACACGGCTTAGATATTCCATTTGATTTGTGCAGCGGATGGCTTTGTCGTTCAAACCGGAGATCCTGAAGGTCCTGCTGAGGGTTTTATTGACCCCAGTACGGAAAAAACCCGAACAATACCTTTGGAGATTATGGTGGATGGAGAAAAAGCACCTTTCTATGGATCAACTTTAGAAGTAAGTTTCTCAAATGCTCAGTCTCCTGCATGAGACTTTTACTCATGTTGTCCAAACAAATTAAAATTCATAGTACTATGGTGCTTGGCAGGAGTTAGGTCTATACAAGGCTCAAACGAGGCTTCCATTTAATGCATTCGGGACAATGGCCATGGCCAGAGAAGTGAGAATTCTTATCTAGGACCCGATATAACATTTTGTGAATTATAATGTATTATTCTGTTGGTTTGATAATTGAACTTGTGTTTATTAATTTTTATTGAATACAGGAGTTCGAGAATAATTCTGCTTCGAGTCAGGTATTTTGGCTATTGAAAGAAAGTGAACTAACCCCCAGTAATGCAAATATATTGGATGGTCGCTATGCAGTGTTTGGCTATGTGACAGAAAATGAGGATTACTTGGCAGATCTCAAGGTTGGAGATGTCATCGAGTCGATTGAAGTAGTATCTGGCCTTGATAATCTTGTCAATCCAAGCTACAAGATTGCTGGCTAGATTCTTATATTAAAATAATAGACTTTCATGGTGCGTCATTTGTAAACCATTTGTTGAAAGGGACAATAGATTTATATTGTTTCTGGTTGTTTTTCTTAAAGAAAATGCATTTTTTTTTCTTCTCATTTTGAGATTGTTCTTGTTTGTATTTGTATCAAGTGGAAATGTGTGTCAATTCAAACAGCGCCAACATTGAGGTTAGATTCAATAAATGACCACTGTCTATTTATGCGGGCTTTTTACTTTAATATAATTGTCATATTTAGGGATAATCTTTAAGTTTGACAAAAAAAATGACTCGCTCACAAGGCATGTTCATATATTCAATAATGTAAACAGTGTCAGCGTCATTGTACTTCTGACCAACTCCAGAACTAAAAATTCTCCCATTTCCTCTTTGGTAGAACAGACGAGAGCTAATGATGTTTGAATCTCCTACAAAGAAGAGGGGAGGAGGGGAGAGAGAGAAAGAGAGAGGCCAGTTAGTTCTACTATTTGCAGATTTGTATACCCCACTTTTCTTTCCTTGTTTTAAATTTTCTACTTTTTGTAATTAAGGAACAACCTTGAATGATTGATGCACACGAGCAGATTACTAATTTAGAAAGAATGTAAAGAAAGCCAATAACATGTTGCATTTTATTTTGCAATCACCAGAACTATGGCATGTCATGGAACATTTCATGGAATCAAGTATTGGCACGTTATATATAAGGAGTAACGATTATCCCCACATCATAGAAATATTAGATGCATTATTAGATCTCAACTAACAGAGAAAGTTCTTTAGGTCTGGCTAGTTAATCACAGTTAACTGAAATAGTAAAAATAAAAGCTTTAGAATTACCATGATTAACATAGAAAAATATGCAGCAGAGAGCTATCTTCTTAACCTATGAACTCCAAGGATCCTGAATTCCTCAGCTTTGCAGTCACAGATTTCCCACTTTAAGTAATACATCTTTGTATTCATTTTTCACATCTCATGTACCAACAATCATCACTTTGGCTTGGGAGTAAAACTTTTCTCAAGGCCCTCGGTACCGACGGAAGCATAAACAACCGTGAGGATGATCATGGGGAATCATTCCTCCACCTTTTGAAGTGTCAATGGCCTCCAACATGGACACCACCTCATCCATCTCAGGTCGCTTGTCAGGGTTAGCATCCCAACATCGCTTCATCACATTAGCAAGAGAACTGGGGCAGCAACGAGGTATCTCTGGCCTCAAATTCTGTAGTTTCAATAACAGAATATGGTGACCTTCCATCATAAAATTTTAATAATGCTTATATAGCAAGTATTTTCTCTACCTGGCGGACAACAGCAGATGTCACTTCCGAGAAGCTCAGGTCGGGATATGGCATGTCACAGCAATATATTTCCCACACGCAAATGCCAAAACTATATACATCGCATTTCCTGTTGTATGGATTGCCGTTGAGAACCTGCCTTGTTCACAATGTCAGTTTAAGTGGTTAGACAAGTGATCTTAAGGGCTGAGAGGGATTTGTCTCAAATTCACACTTCGTATTGATGTGCTACGATTTCATGTGTCCCAGACACACATACACGCGCACACGTGCACACACAGATTCTAAAAAGGGAAAAGTGGGTACCTCTGGTGCCATGTAACCAAGGGTTCCAGTCTCACCAGTCATGTCATTTGGATTTGAAGCCTCAACACGAGCAACCCCGAAGTCGGCTATTTTGACTGTCCTTGTCTTGTCTAAAAGCATGTTTTCTGTTTTCACATCTCTGTGAACAATCTTCTCAGAATGAAGATAACACAACCTATATAACATTGAGAAGAATGGTCCAAATGTTATATATCACATGTTACAGCTCATTTTCAAAATTCAAGAACCACAAGCATTTCACTAATATGATATTTTCCTACAGATTATTTAATTTATTGAAGATGATATAATTTCAAACGGATCTGAGAATTTCACCCTCGAGCAAGATCTAATGCTATTTGGTGAACGACTTTGAATGCCAGCTTCCTTCTCCGATTTTTTATGAGGTAAGATTTTAGTGCACCACCAGGAAGATATTCAACAACAACACAACAAACATTACGTGGCATGCCAACATGACCATTTTCTGTCTGTATGTTAATATCTGATGCTCCCATAGTAGCGCCTATGAACTGCAAAAGGAACAATAAGGATGATTCTGGGTGAACATCAAATCCAACGAAGAAACCATACCCCTATTAAAACATACTATGTATAAAAATCATTTTAAGAATAGACACCCATGTCATAGTCGATTTAGTTCTGTATCAGTGGAGATACCTTACAAGTTATGCCCATACAGGGAGACCTACACTATCTTGAGTTGCTTTTTGGTAAAGTTATGTTTGTTTGTAAAAAACATGCTTGAGATTAGACTATTTGTATTAATTTAACACTACTTCGGACTATTTTATCCCATGATACGGAATTAATAGTTCATTAAATAGTCCTATGAACTACTTTTTATCATTCATAAAGCTATTTATAATGGATTATATAATCTCATGATGAATGTGAGATTAATAATCCTCCTCATTTTAAGCTATTAAATATTTAAATGGCTTTATGGGAATAATAGTCCAACATTAAGGAACTAATAGTCCCTCGTCAAAGGATTAAATAGTGCAATAGTGTTAAATTAAGACAAATAGTCAAATCCCAAGTATACTTTTTGCTAACAATCGTGGCCCAAGAGAAAAAGCAAAATATTTGAGCAGGCTAGAGAGCTATGTCGGACCACAAGTAGCAATTATCATTCAAAGCGAACAGTATTGTGATAAAGGAGTGTTCTGCAGCACCAAGTCCCCTCCTACCTCAGAACAATACCATTGAAAATAGGTAAATTTCAAATTCAAACATGATTGTTGACGAAAAATTTACAACAAAAAAATGGAAAAGTTCTGATAAATCCATTATATGGGACGCTCACATACATGGGAGAGCCTTCACATGACTAGCAACTGTTTAAACTATCTAATATTCTTCTGCCGCCAGTCTTATAAATTTTGAAGTATATCATATAAAAATATTTGTTTATAACAAAAAATAAATAAAGCGATCATATTAAACAATGAAGTCGAGAAAACAGAATGAGTAAAGAGTAACACATTACCTTAGTTACATTAGGATGATCAAGCTTGTGCCACACAGCAACCTCTTGAGTAAAAGCTGCTCTAAGTGAATTTATTTCAGCCTCTGTCCTGTGGCCCTCTTCCCCCCAGTCAAGAAGTTTAACTGAGGATGCCAAAACAGCAGAAACTTCCAAAAAGTCAAAATCTTCATTCTGCACTGACTTCAAATGGTATAGAGAAGCCATGATATGAAAGGGAAATTCTTTACATGAAGTTCAAGAAAACATAATGCCCTCATGAACTGAAAACACTAAGACAATAAATAAGTAAAGCAACTGAGAAAAAAGAATTGGCAAAAGAAAAAAAGGTAGTGACTGAAAACAGATCCAAATTTGTCTACAGACTCAATTGAATAAATTAATTCCATTTACAACCAGAGGTAGATGGTGAAAAGGTTTAGCTCATCTATTAAGTTTGACATTGATCAGCATCCAAAGAGCAAGTCGAACCAATTAGCCAAGACAAGACGATGTTATCTAAGCTGGATAGCTAATATTATCTCTTTTCCATTTTTCCTTTTTTATCTTTATTTCATACATATACGACAGACCAAACAAGGACCAATCAGCAATCAATTGGAAAGAGAGTTCAGAAAAATGAAAAGAAAAGGGGGGAAAAAGGATCTGACATGAAGTAAATGCAACCAACTGTAAATCAGTGCAATCCCGTGAGCTCACGGGCTTTGTAATACAAATTCAAAAGAGGCATCCACTCATTTTCGCAAAGATAAATTCATTTGCTTTCGAGGAAATAGAGATGTAAAGCAGATCCTTTTGTCAATTAAACCAGATAAAGGCCTAAAATTCGGATAAACTCTCACTAACACTGCAAAGCTTATACGATGAGTCACCAAATTAAAAAGATCAAGAATCACTTAGTAATCAACATTTGAAAATATTCAGCTCGATCAACCAGAACACACACTCCCTGCAATGAGTAATTCTACACAATGTACTTGACAAAACCACAGCAAAAAACTAAAATTTTCACATCTATAACTGAAATAATAGCAAATCAAACAAATTATCCAAATGGGTAATGCCAGTGAACTATGATAGAGGGTTTGACACCGAAAATAGACAGAAAGAGATGTGGGTACGATTGATTGATAAAGGGAAAGATAAAAACAAAAGCATCTTTAAGAAATGGGTATAATGAGAACATAGATTAGAATAAAAAGTAAAAGAAACAATCCCCCAAAAAGTAATTGAATGACTCTACTTGCCTGCGACATCTAGGCCATCATAAACACCGCGATGAACGATGCCGAAGGTACCGCGAGCAATGACGGACTTGATGATGAGCTTTGAGGGATCGATTTCCCATTCTTGCCTTGCCCGGACTTGCTGCTGTTCTAATTTATTGATGTTATTAGCAGTATTATTATTAATATTATTGGTGGGGGTGGTGGTTGAATTTTTTTCCATGGTCCATGCTCTGCTCAAATGCCTCTGGAGCTGTTCGTCTAAGCTCTTCAGATCTATCTGGTCCGCCCTCACAAATCCCCCTCCTCCATTTCCTTCCGTCATCTTTCTCTCTCTTTCGCCCCTCTCTAATGACTAGTGCTACTATATTAATAGTATTTATAAACTAGTAGTAGTATTTTGGAAAGAAAACCCTTTTACTGATGAATAATTATACTAATATAGGAGGAACGGCCGACACAGAGACTAAATGCCGACGTTGGAAGTTGCAGGTAGCCCAGAAAAGAGAGCGAAGAAAGAGGGAGGCTTTAATTGTTTACTGCTCCACTACAACGACACTGTTTGTGGATATGTTTGTGGCCTGTCAATCGTTGCTTTATACTCCATAATTATTTTTGAAAAATAATATTTGATATTCTTGTTTGTGCTCTTTCAACATGAGGGTGAAATTCACGAGAAATAATTATGTAAAAATATTATATATATATATATATAAATAATATTTTATTTATGTTTATTTTTCTCTCTCTCTCTTTCTTTGGCTATAGTTAAAATTTAAGAAAAATAACGAAGGAAATTTCGGGAAAATATCCAAATTTCTTATTTATGAGGTTTTTTTTAGAGAAGGAAAGAGATTTTTTTTTAATTTATCAAAAACTTAGGTGATATACTAAAGAAATTAATATTTTATAAGTTAATTTGATATTTTTATAAATAAATTTCATTTAAACTTGTAAAAATATCAAATTAGCTCGTAAAAATATCATTTTTATATGAAATTTGATATTTTTACAAGTTAATTTGATATTTTTACAAGTGAATTACATTTGATGATCTTATAAAAATATTAAATTAACTTGTAAAAATATCAATTATCTATACTAAAATACCAAAACTATCCTTATAGTAGTTCTCAAATTTAATCTAATAAGTATAAAATAGTGCTTCATCTGTTTTAAATAAAAAGTATTGTGAGTTATAAGATTTATTATTTTAAAATTTTAATAAATGAACCATGCCAATTTTACTTTTACAAATATCATAAATTAACTTTTAAAAAGTTAATC
This sequence comes from Hedera helix, assembly GCA_947179155.2. Lineage (NCBI taxonomy): Eukaryota > Viridiplantae > Streptophyta > Magnoliopsida > Apiales > Araliaceae > Hedera > Hedera helix. The sequence goes on along the minus strand of OX359270.1, from coordinate 39,029,461 downwards.
TGATCTTATAATTTAAAATAAATATTATTTTAAATTAAAATTTTCTTTCGAGAAAGAAAATAATTTCCTCTCGAGAAAGAAAATAATTTCCTCTCTTTCACTCTCTGTTCTCCCATTAGTTTTAAGCTTTTCTATTTTTTTCCTCCCTCCAAACTCACAAACACATTGTTAGTATTATTTTTTGTTTTGCAAAAAACTAAAAAAGTTCTCAGATGCGAATTAATATATAAATAAAATAAAAAGAGAAGAAATTATTGCAAGTATCATTATATATTATGCATACCAAAAAAATCCCCTAGATATGTGTAAGCAAAGTTCCAATTTTTTTTCTTACTCATCATAATTATGCATGCAAGAAGAGTTATTTTTATCTTATTAACATGAATTAATTATTACACGCTCTATAATTAGTACTCCTTTTGTTTAGTTTTATTTGTACTAATTAATTTTTTTATGATCAAATTAATCATATTTAAAATTAAAATTTATTATTAAATATAGGTACAAAATTATTATCATAAGAAATTACATTGAATACACTATTAAAGTCAACTTATTTGATTTCAAAATTTTTAATATATTTATTTAATTATTAATTTTAAAATTGATCAATGTAATCATAAAAAATTAATTAAGATAAATAAAATATAAAAAATTAATTAAGATAAATAAAGTCGTACGAAAGGAAAAATTACTTTAACATATGAATAACACCCATATATAAATATATTTATATATGTATGAACTATGTATATATATGTCAGCATGTTCACATGGATCGCGATTCAGAACTTCTGTTTCAGAGCTATCTTTGCTCTTAATTCTTCACCTTTCTCCTTCTTTTATTTAATTCTCTCAGTGTCTCTCTCTCTCTTCTCTCTTCAGGTGACGAGTACTACTTACTAAATTAAGTTTATTCTTATTGTTAACTTTGTTAATTTTTATGCAATTAAATTTAAAATCAATGATTTGAAAATTTAAGACAGTTATATCATCTCATGTATATTGGCGAATTATTTAGTCGGATTTGGCTATGATAGTGGGTCATAAGACATTTCCTCCTAATTTTTTATATCCTTTGTTCAACCAACACAAATGATATTTATTTATTTATTTGCTAATTAACACAAATGATATTAACTTCGAGAAAAAGTTTAATTAAACGTGACACAAACATAAATAATGGGATGAACTAAGTTTACTTTTCAAAAATAAAATAAAATTAACGGGCGTTTCTAATAATATAAATTTTTTTTTGTTTGAAAATATAATGTCACGTTTGTAAAAATATAAAGATAAATAATTTTATATTTTAAGATGAATGCAGCATGTTTGATTATATTTGATGCCCATTATGATGGCTTGACCATAACATGCACATGAAAAGAGATCACAAGAGCTTCTCGCAATAATTTAGTTTGTGAGGATTTATCAAGAAGTTAATTTAAGAATTTACAAGGGCTATGATAACTCCTACTGCTAGCTAATATTAGCTAGCACAATTCTGTTCTTTGTTACTATTAATCTACTACATTTGTGGTGCAAAATATGGGCAACTTGGCAAGTAGTACCAAAAATACAAACACTACTAGTTGAACAGGAGGAGGAGCAAGGCAGGCCCTCAACCCACATCTTGTTGGTGGTTGTGGCTCCAAAAAGTGGATTCTGCTCCCATCCAGACTCAAAGGCTTAACCTTATCTAAAATAGACTGATTGGAATAATACTTAATGAAGCCTTTTAAGTCAAGCCTGTACAGTCTATCCACCTTTCCCAATTTGTTGAAGACGTCTCCCGTAAGGTCGACACTCGCTAAGAGAGAGAGCTGTTCTATCTTTGTGAGAGTCCTTGCTCCACATTCCTCTACAAGAAAAAGAGCAGATCAAGCTGACAAAGAAAAGGGGGGTTTGGCTGTTGCTACCGAGCGAAACATGAAACGTTGATTGAGATATATTTCGACTCATTTAAATTTTCAATCTCAACTGTACACATTTACCGACACTGTAAAGAACAAAATATCACATATCTATATATGTTAATCGCCTTATTTTCATTACTCAATGGTGATTTAAAGAACTTTTTGTTGAGATGTGCAGAGAAAGAGAGATTGGGAGTAAATTAGGTGGGGGGGGGGGGGGGGGGGGGGGGAAATCATGGAGATAGATGGCTAAGATTTCAGAAGCAGATCTCTCTCCTCAACACCAGCTCCTAGTACTAGTACTTCTCCAAAAGAATCTCTAACAACAAATTGAGTTGATACCAACCAAAAAACGAACTTACCCTTGAGAGATGATGCATCACAATTGACCATTTGAACGCTTAACCCTTTAACAGGAGGATTGGCAGTGGAGGCAACCAACTGCATGCAGATGAGAAAGGCTATGAAAGTCATGGAGAAAATTCATGCTTCTGTCAACACAACTCCTTGCATAATGCTATTACAAATTCAACTCTCGATATCTTTTTATTGAAATCCACATGCAAATTTTTTTAATAAACATATTAACAGTGACAGATAGTTAAATAAATTTACTTGGTTCATTTTGAGAGAAACAAAATTACAAATTTTTATTTTTTAAATGCTTGATATAATAACGAAATTATCAACAAAAAAATAATTTTGTTATAAGTATCAACAAAAGCATTTTACATATTCAATAATCAATTATGAATTACCCATAAAAGCTCTTACTTTATGGGGAAAAAAACTTTCTTCTAATTCTTTTTCTACAAATGACTTTGTCGTTTACAATTTGACACAAAAAGTATGTTACTGACAAAAAAGTTATGTCATTGAAGCAAACAAGATCATCTCATCTCATATATAAAGGAGAGGCCCATATTAAACTCAAACATTAACTGTTACCCCACTAGAATTGAGAATACACAACAATGGTGGTCGTCACATTAATCAACACTACCTTCACTCTATCTTCTTCATCTCTCCTCCAGCTACCCAATAATACCCCCCAATTGTCCTCTGTAAACCCACTCCATTTCTACCCCTTCATTTGCAAGCACACCTCACCTTCTTTGCTCTACTTGCGCCAACTCTGTATAATTAAAACCCCCACAAAACCCAACAATTGCAGCAAAGCTTCAAGCTCCTCTAATGGGGTCTTGCTCGTTAAGGGTTATATGGAGGAATCAAATTCTATTTCCAGTTTTGTTAATAAGGTAATTGGGGCACTCTCTTTAATCGGCCTTTTTGCTTGGATTTTCAGCAATGTAGGCGGTGATATAATCGATTTTGCAGAGTTTAGGAGGAGGGTTGGCAATAATTCTTCGGTAAATGACTCCAGAGTTTTCCATGAATTTCAAGAACGAAGAGGACGGGTAAATTTTATTTATTAATTAATTATATGGGTTTTGAATTTTGGATTTATTATCACTTGTTATATTAATTGGAATTGTCATGTTTTGGTGTTCCATATGCTAAAATATTGGAGTAATTTCCAATTTCGTGATTGAAATTACATGTAGTCTGATTCATCGGGTCACAGTATATTGTGACCATTTTGATCTGTTAATTAATTAAGACATTTTCTTCTTGGTTTTTGTTTATGGGTAGGCAGGGGATCCTCTACATGTGTTGTTATGCTGTTGGTTAGCATCTGTTTGGTGCTGGTCTGCTCAAATCTGAGGAAATATTAGAGGGAGTAATAAGGCTTCGGCTTTCCAATGATATCGAATTTGAGGAGGAGACGTTTATTGTTTTGATGAATGAAGCAAGAGAGGTTGGTTGGTTTGTATATATATTCATATTTTAGTGGCCATCTTTCTGGTTTTTCTTGTATGCTGGTGAATGATATGTTGGAACAATTTTGATTGTATCTTTGAATTGCATTACAATTTACTAGCACGAGTTTGAGAGAGGACCATTTTGCTTCAATGGTAAGCAGAGAAACAAAGGAGGGGGAAGATATTTAGCAGTATCTCAAGGAATATGGCAGATCCTATAATGGCTTTTTGGACTTGTCCTTAGACGAGCTTAGTTGAGGATTTGAATCTGACGGGATAGTGTTGGTTGAGTTTATGCCAGGAGATTTTTTAGACTCGAACCTTTTTAAGTTTATTCCTTGAGATATTTAGCATTTTCCCAAGGAATATATACCGATGAATAATGTAACCAATGCACTAAACTCCAAGAACCAAGTCTGACAAAGAAACTTACAGCAGATGTGAACCAACTCTTCACTACGCCCTTCTGCATTAAATTTTAGAAAAGGGGTCAACATTCTACCAATCGATGCTGAAATTTCTGGATTAGCTCTGTCTATTGCATATTCCGATATTCCCACTGATTAAGTTTATCAGTTATGAAGATAATTAGCATCAGAATAAATGTACTGCACACCAAATTAGGCAGCATATGGATTGGGAAAGTTTTACTATCTGTCTTTGATATGGATATAGTAGTATCTGATATTATAACATACCATTAGTCTACTAATAAGATATGTTTATTACCTGCAGAAGCGAACAAAACTGGGAGTTCCTACGCCTACCATCCCAATGGAAGCTCGAGCTGAGAAAGCTATGGAAGCTATTTTTGTTTGCTGCTTTGGGAGGGACCCTATAGGCGAAGTAGATGACAGCCTACTATGTATCATGCTGGCTGCTGTTTTTCCTTCTGTTGGGCAACCAGAGATAACTAGAATTGTCGAAGACAAAGCAAAGAGAGCTGCCGAAGGAGACGAAGACAAATATCCAGAGCCCAAGCCTCTATCAAAAGAAGCTGTACAACTACAAAAGAAGGACCTTCAGTTTCTTAAACAAAATAGTGAGACTTAACAAGGTGTTCCATTCCATTCATGCACGTTCTGTTTTCTACAAATTCTAAATGAGATTTGTAAAAGAGCTCTTATTTGCCATGCATTATGATGTACCAATACATTGTCAACCAGGAAAAAAGTTTCTGAATCATTGCGTTTGAAGCACACAAAAAAATACATTGTTCAAAAAAGAGACTCCTCTTGACAGAACTGATAGAATATCAATATCATTGACTTGAAAATTTTCAACCTTTGTTTCATCAATATTGTTTAATGATCTTGTACAAACTTAGAAAATAGTGCAACAAGATGTCTTGTTTTTCCATAGATATATATATGTTCAATCATATTTGTGACAGAATAAGAGAAGGCACTTTTTGAATTCTCCACAAGTTACTGATATCAATCAGTTTAAGTCCCTTACACTTAAATAAGTGATAATAGCACGAGTGTGCTTGATTCATCTGCAGATTGGTTAGCATGGACAGTTTAATTTTTCCACCTGAACCAAGTATGCAAGTGATCTAAATATTTTTGCAGGCATATATAAAATCCATACTTAAATGCCAAGAGTTTGAGCAAAACGATATAAACTCGGACCAAATTATCCAAATTTGTAGGAATTAGTTAGCAGACTTCGAAAATCTTGATGAATGAACCTAGAACAATTTCTGAAGTGTCCTCTTAACTTTCACAACGATAACCATTTTCAGTGTCCTTTTTCCCACTTCTCTCCTGCATAAAAGCTTGAAGTCTAGGAGTCCTCATTTGGACCACTTAAGCAACTAGTCAATGATAATATTAAAATTTGACATAGGAATATCAATATTTTAAATGTACACCTAAAACTATCATCTATGCTGGGAACCTCAAAAGATATATAAATTTGATGACCAACCAACTTCAATATAAGTTATAACTATAGGGTAAGGGAAATTGACTAGAAAATGTATACAACAAGAAGATGCATTTCTCATCTGCAAGTAATAAATATCAAATATTCTGGTGGATTATCTCAAAATTGCATGTAGATACATGAATCATACAAAAGATTTCCTTGCAAGCGTAGAATGTACACTTCCTTTTGAAGTTCCACAAATTATTCTAGGATAAAAGGATGAGAGAAATTTTAGAAGTACTCTTCCCAGCATCTGTATGTCAAAGATATTAAAGGTCCTGTTATAGTGGTGTTGCAAATCCTGCACCAAACAATAGAAAAATATATCACTTACTATCTCTGCCTGCCCATGAACAATTAGCTGATAACAGAAATGTCACAGAAAAACAACTTATCATAGAAAAATCCCCAGTGACATAAGCCAGTACCTTTTAACTTGAAATTTACAGTTTTCTTCATAAATTTGCACGAATGGAACATGGTTCAGCATCGACGCTAAAAGCTATTTTATTTTAATAAGCATTTCATTTTAAGGCTACTACATAAATGAAATGTCTATATCATTCCGGTTCAATTAATAAATTTATAAACTGACACGTGCCCCATAATCACAGGTCAACCCATGAAAATATTATGTTAACCACCACATCCCCAAGAGGATACACAAACACAACAGACAGGCATATACAAACTTCAGCAGTAATCTGTTTAAATGCCCAAATAAGTATACACTCAATTCCCTAGGGAGTGATGCATTGCAATGAAGCAGAGGTGGATCAAGCAAGCTATTTGTGATGGTCATTTTTGCCTTCTAAAGCATAGCATAATATACATACTGTATTACTGTCAAAGTAATATATAAACAGGACACCCAAACATCCATCAGATGCATACAAGTATACAACTACAAAGTTCTGGTAAAAGGTAACAATTGACACTTGACAGGATCATTTATTAATCAAATGCGCTGTGCGGCCTAGGTAAAACTCATTAAATATTGCGGTAGACATGTCCTGACTCTTCATGTAAAAGCTATCAAGTTCACTACTGTCAAAGACCCTTTACCATTTCCTCTGACTCCACTAAGATGAATTGAGTTCAAGTGAGATCCCTTCCTCCACAACTCAAACTCAAACTTAGAACATACTTTAGCTATAATAATATGTCAATAATTTAATTAGCAAAACCAGACAGCTTTGAAACATTTTTATCTTTGCGTTTAAAGATCCAATGAAAACTTGTGTAAGATAATAATTGTGCTCATGTAAATAAAATAATACTATATTAATATAAGTCTGTACTTATCTAAGCTATGGTGTAACATACCTTCATTTTAGCATTTTATGAACATAATGTATGACACTAGTAGCCATCTCAACACAATCTATGTTATTAGATAATTGATGACTAATAATAGGATAAAACCCTTTAATTGGTATGAAGGATGAGTCGGTATTTGTGTAAAACCTTCAATTGTATAGAATTTCATTAAGCTAATTTTCTCTTTGCGCAGTTGGAGACACCGGAATTTTAAATCTCATAGGAATGTTTGTTTGCAAGGATTAAGGAAGGGATGGGATAATTTAGTTATATTTGGCACTAAATTTGTAATATGGACTATTAGGGGTACTACTGAATCCCATTTCCCCGAAGTCTTAATAGTTATTCACTTAAATTACCTTAGCATTAAACATTTTAGGACAAAAATACCCACATTTTAGCTATCTCATATTTATATAATACCCCCTAAACAAACAAATGACTAATTTTTTAAAGGAAGAAATAGTGAGTGGGATTATTAATCCTAGAACTATAGTCCATGGGGGCAGTCCTCATTGTCAAAACGTGAATTGTATCGTGTATCGAAAACTCTCATATCGTATTTAATGAATCGTGTTGTGAATCACATCATACGATACAAAAAAAAAAAAAAAAAAAATTATATATATATATATATATAGACTTATAAAACACAATTTATTAGACAATCAAGCATATTAGCTTGACCATATATGAAAGTAGTCAAGTAAATATTATTATAGACTAAAAAAAAAATTAAAAGTTAAATAGTAGTCAAAATACTCTAAATTGATTTATTAAATATTATTTCAGTAATTTTTATAGAGTAACAACAAGAGAAAACGAAAATTCAGATTTACATTTAATCTATAAATGAAAAGAGAATAATTCAAATTAACATAAGGAAATTTATGCACCTGAGAAAAATAAAACGACATTTTGAATAAGATATAATATTCTAAAAAATATTTAAAGGCCCGTGAAGCGATATAAAATATGTTTGTGCTAGAAAACATATTCAATTGAAATGGTAAAAGTCTTCAAAGCTTTGTTTTTAGTTTTTTGGATCTACATGAAGGCTTTTTCAAGTTGGTTGTTTTTAAAAAGTATCGTGTATTATATTGTATCGTAAAAATCGTACAATATGGTGTCATTTTTTATTCACCTTGCGATACGTATCGAATGGTTTCCGTATCATATCGTAGGATACGTATCGCATATAGTAAGATTCTGACAATGATGGTCCTAGTAGACAAACATAGCCATAGAGTATAGCAGCAGGAAATTTTCTACCCCTAGTATTTTCCCCTACCACTCAAATGTATAATAGTTGGCCCTTTGTACAAAAAAGTTCCAGATTTTGAATTCTACACTGAAAATGATTAACCAACCACTAACATTCTTTCAACTGTACAATCATTCATACTAGCAAGAAAAATTAACTTCATAAAACCGGATCGATAGTACTGATACCTAGTTTTCAGAGACAAAGCACTATAAAAGATCAAAACAAACGCTCACACAACCCATGACAGCCAAATACATGGCGATAAGAGTGTAAATAATAAGGGTAAAAAAGAAGTAAAGAAGAATTTTGAAAAGTAGTACCTTCAGAAAGAACTCCCCATTTGCCAACCTTGGAAGACAACATGGACTTGAGCAATGCTGAAGCAGTTACAGAGTGAAGAGGCATCAAAGACTCAGTAGCACAACTCAACTCCACAGGTAGCCTACAATTTTATCCATATAAATATTTACACTCCCCATCTTAAGCTTACATTACTAAACAAAACTGTTACATTACACCCAAACAAACATCAACACATCCTATTCATATAAAATACTTCCTCCTATCCACAAAAAGAATCGCATTTGATTTTTTTCAAGTCAATTTGCAAAATCCTAAATTTCAAAGTTAGTGTGAATTTAGTTGATTTTAACTACCGCAGTAGTTAGTATCGTAATCATATTTCAAAATTTAAACAGATTTACATCACAATTTAAATTTCAGGATTTCGAAAATTAACTATGATCAAAGTCATGTGGGGAATGAAAAAATCCACATTAATGTGTAAAAATATGCATATTTGAAATGGAAACCTGGAGGAGAAGGTGTTCTGGCGAGGAAAAATACGGGAGGCAGGACTAGGGGGACTCGAGGGTGTGAGCCCAGCGAGTTTGGAAGTTGATCCTGGAGAAGAAGCTCGACTAAGGAAAGACCTGGCGGAGATTGTCGATCTTTGAAAAAACTTTCTTCCTGAGCTGGATGCCATTTTTTATTTCTGGTCAAAATGTTTACACCCTAAACTTTATCGGTTCTTCAAACCCAGCGGACCTACGGTGTCTTTCAAGACTAGGCCAAATTAAAAGAGTGGCAAAGTTTTAACCGAATTATAATATGTCTGTCACGTGTAAGAATTAAAAATAATTTATTATATTTTATATTAATCATAATTTAATTTTGTCAATTTATATATTATTTTTTTCGTATTATAAAAATAATAATAATGTGTTGATTTTTTTACTAAACAAAAACAAAAGAAATCCCATAAATTACTCGTATGTCGATGTGAAAGGAGATTTTGGGAACATCATACAACGCTCATGTTGCTGCACTTGTTTACGGTCCAAATTTAAATTTGACAGTCTTAAATTATAGCACACTATTAAAAAATAAAAATATTTTTATCCAATATAAGTATTTTAATAATAATGTGAACATATTTATCCAATATAAATATTTTAATAATAATGTGAACACAAATATTTTATTAATGATATGTCATAATTCTCACATCATACACAAACTCAAGCCATTTGCATTATTAACCTTCAACTTTCTTTATGCTTGTCGAAAAATATAGCTTTAATTCTCATTACATCAACCGAGTAGTATGGTAAAGACTCCCAAATACCTGGCACATACGCATCTGCAGAAGTTTAAACTTTAAGCGTCAAATATCAATTGTTTTTTAAAATAAAATCATTTAAAATTTATTTTGCTGTCATTTTTGCCATAAAAAAGAAACTCAAAATTTATTTTACGAGTTAAAAGACTAAAATAATAAACGAATTTATGCACTAACATAAAGAAAACACCAAAGGCAGTTCCTCTGTCTCATCTGATGTAGCAACGATTATAGGATTCTAATTTGTCCAACCAGCTTGCTTTCATAGCCCCATCAAGGAAAAATCGGACTTCTGTAGTAATAACTCCCAGATTCTTCTCTTACACGAGAATTTTCCTGGGCATCGTACAAACATGATGACCTAGAAAACAACATAATTATCACTTATCCAATCTCATGACCCACGATATCCATCCACTTCTTGCCTGATTCAATTGTTTTGGCCCCATCATAGCAGTATCGAACTCATTCCACGAGTACCCCGTTACTCTCTTCCACGACATTAACCAATTCATACTCGACCAATGATAGATTGTTATCTACTTTAACAGTGAAGCTGGCTGGTTCAGTCACTTCAACACGGCCCCATTTGTCCACAGCTAGCCTCATCAACCTCTTGAACATGTCAATTTTAGCATTGCGCAGTATTACAGTAGAATTGTTCTTCATCAAGTCCACTGCAGAAGTTATAAAGTAATAGAAGTTAGAATCATCATAAAGTAAAGACAGACAATCATAACCATATCAAACTTCTGAATTTGGACCCTGCAAGGCCACTTTATCTAAACACTGAAAGTTAAAGAATCTTTGTGTGGTTATTCTGTGAAGTGAAAGTTAGCATTTCTAAATTAGCCTCATACAGGAAGCCCAAGGATACAAACAATTTTAATTTTCTAAACAGGCACATTTTCAAATTGGAACCAGTATTTTAATCAAATCATTTAAACTACAGAACCTTCAAACCATATAACCAGTAAAACATGATCATCTAAAATTAATTTATTAGTTGAAGTGCATTCTGCGCTTGCTCCATAGTATACAGTAAATTCTCTTTGCTATTAATTATAACCAATCAGTTTTTGCAGTTATATTTACTCTTGAAAGTTGAAACTGTAAATAGATGTGAAACTTTGTTAGCATACATATATTAAATGTAGTTAAAAAGGTAGAACAAGCAGCAGTATAAGGTAATTCCAAATATGGATAACTAGAAAGTACAGATAATAATGCTCCACTAATTCAAGTTAGTACAAGATCAGACCTACAGACTGCCAAAGCTGTTTCCGATGTGCTGTGATTGTCAGGTATTTGATCATGTTAAGTTGTTAACCTTTTTGTCACTTTCATTTGGATGCAAGTATGGATCGGCAAAGGAAGATTGTTTTAGGCACTCATATAATCCAACCTCTCCTTTCTTTTTGGATAAAAAAGGTAAAAGGACTAAACCTCTTTGAGCATCAAGTACTCCTTGTATAAATGATCTACCGCCGCAAGAACCATGCACCAGAGTCCCTTGGAGTCAGCAATACTCAATCATGTAATTTTTCCCCTCTTAAGCACACGTCTTTAAAATTTGGGGGGAGGGGGGGGTGAAATATGTATTCTTAATGCTCTACAATAGCTGATATGGATGATGCATGGAACTGAAGACAAAAATATATAGATGTAATGAGAAGCCTGGAGGGGACGGGACAAATGATATTTAACGGTGTTCACATATTTAGTGACACCTATTTAATGAGCTTGAAAGTGAATGAATATTCTGTAAGCATCGCCTAAACAAAAATATTGGGCAGAAGTATTGAAAGAAAGATCTCACCTAAATCCATCATGTACAGCCTTCAATAGACCTAAATGATGCAAAATGCAATCGTGTAAAAAGATGCAACCACGAGAATCTTAAAGGTGCCAATTTCTCATAATATGGAACACAACATACATTTAAATACAATGGTTAATAAAAGAACATACACATACTTGCATTTTAGTGCCATTACTACAATCTCTCCAGATTTAGCAAATCAATATCTCTAAAAGATGGAAAATGTAAATGTGTCGCAAACCCATTAGAAGTATCTGGTAAGGTACTCACTTCATCAGGCATGCTTCCGGCCTCCAGGGGAAATTTAACCTAACATAGATCAAATAACAATACTTTTTGGACAAGGGTCCAAAAAAGAACATCCTTTAGAAATTTGCACTTGAATGCAAATACTACCACTACCACTACCACCTATCCAAATTGAGAAAGAACATGGCTTTTATTGCAGGCAGTATTGATATTTGCTTCAATTTTTTAAACAATAGCGAGACACCAAAGGTATATTTACTCGGAGAGATAATATCAAACCCTAAACGTCAGATCAAGAATCATAATTACCTGATTAGAGTATGCTGGACAAATTACGTGAAGAGAGAGAAAGAAAGTAGAGTGACGGATCTGCCCTCTGCCGTAGTTCTGAATGGGTTGAGGCGACCATCGAAATCGCCTTTTCAATGAATGGAAAGGTTGCTTTTATTTATAACCGTCGATCAACTAAATTTTCTGATTTAACCTTTACTGTATGCGTTTAGGAGGAGGACCTTAAAATGGACCAGTTATCGATGTTTATAAAATCGGATCCGTCAATAAATTAAAAAAATTATTAATTTAATCAGTAGTCGAATTGTTATTAAATTAATAACGTCATAAATAAATAAATAAATATATTATTAATAATTAATAAAATTTTAAAATATTTATTTTTTTATAAGTTAACATATATTAAAATAATATTATAATATTAGTAAAAAAAAATTAAATCAAGTCAATCGATTTTATCGGTTGAATAGGTGGTTAACCGATTTTTAACTAAATCGATGTCAAATCAGTTTTCTAAACGAACTGAATTGAAAAGTCTCCAATCGAACTATAATTAGTCCGTCAATTCAATCCAATTTTCTAAACATTACTAGTCACACACAATTATTATCACTATTGTGGCACATTCATCATGATATAAAAGTTTTGTCGAATCTTAAGAATACAATCAAAAATAAAATCGTTAGTTAATTTTAAAACAATATCGTTTTATATAATTAAATATTTTTTTAGTAATATGTAATAAAAAAAATTGTTATAATCTTTAAAATATTATTATTATTATAAAGGAATACATCATGTAAAAATATGAGATAAACTTCAAAGTCTTTCGAGAAGAACTTAATTATATCTTAACTAAATTTATAGGAACAAAAAGGAAAGAAAACTTGTCACACAGTCTTGCGACTCAAAAAAAATTTAGTTTTATTGCTCTATTTTAACACTAAAAAAAATATTTTTTATTGCTCTATCTTAACAAAATAGATATGTGGGGGAATTGAAGGTTTTGCTAAATTTTGCTAAGGATTCTTATTTTCTCAATGAACCAATATTAGAGCACGATCAGTCCCGCCAAACAATTCTAAGGAAATCATGTCGCAGGTATTATTAAACCATTACCCATGCATTTCAAAGCACTTATCATTAGTTCACACTGCAAGCAATTCGAGCAATGCACTTCTGCTGACTGCTGGCATGATTAGTCAAGGCTGAACAACATGCACACAAATCAAAACAAGACGCATACATCATTAAGTTGGTGGTGTGTTCCAGCCAACAAAAATTCACCCTTTAAAAGTATTACAACTGCTTTAAGAAGACGTAAAACTCAACTTTATTGGTACTTGGCATCAAGCACAACATTAGTTCACACAGAGGATACATCAATCTGCAGCAAAACCAGCAGAAGATCTACCTATACTGGCTTGCTAGTTCACCCTCCTTCACAATGTAGTGTTGGGCAGGGAAATCTTCTCCCTTGAAGTACCTATCCAGCATGTCCTTGACTCCAGCAGCATATCGCAACTGCACAATATAATAAAATAAACGAGTAGAAATCATGAAATATGGTCAAAGTAAAAAGAAACATTGTAAAACTGATATATATATATATATATATATATATATATATATATATATAATAACAAGATTTAATACCTGGGCATCAATGGTTGTTCCAGAAATATGAGGGGTCATAGCTTGGTTTGGCATGTATCGCCATGGATGGTCCTTCGGAGCAGGTTGTGGATTCCAAACATCCCCACTGTAACCTAAATTCAGTAAATCAAAATGAAAACATTTATTAAAGGGTCAAGATTTAACAAATACTTCAAAAGGGAGACCTTGGCCTACAGAGCTCAAATAAAAAACACATGATTTATTTATCATTAATTACTAGTTGAATTGCATTAAAGTTGGTTCCTTTAAAAAGTTTGAAAATTTGAATGAAAGATGTTCAAACTCACCTGCTATATGACCACTGGAGCAAGCATCAACAACTGCGTTTGTATCCATGATTGCTCCTCGAGCATTGTTAACTATAAGAACACCCTTCTTTAGCTTGGCAATTTTAGCTTTGTCAAACATCCCCCTGAAACAAATCGGTATCATGATTAGTTCTGAGTTGCATTATAAGATGTCAGTTATGGCAACAAACAAAGAAGAAAAAATCATAATTATTATATACTATAAAGTATAAATAAATTACTACTTTTAAAGCAGGAAATTTCACTTTCATTGGAACACATTATTTGACCAACATTTAGTTGACTGTTAAAGGCAGGGTACTGGCCACACATCCCTCGCATGCAATGCAAGAGTTCAATATTCTTCAACATTTTAAATTACACAATGATTTTTCAATTACCAAACAGAATAATTAAATGATAAATTTCCAATAGCAAGTGTGGAAGGCAGATTAAAGTTGGAGAAAAGCCCTTACTTGGTTTTCTCAGTTAGAGGCATGTTGATGACAATTATGTCACATTTGGGAAGCATCGCATCAAGATCCTCCTCAAACTTTGCCCCTATCTGATTCTCCAATTCTTGATCCATCTTTAGGCGGTCATGATAGAGGAGGTTACAGTTGAAAGGCTTCAATCTTTGGAGTAAAAGCTTGCCAATACGTCCTGCACCAACAGTTCCCACAGTTTTCCCTTCAAGATCATAAGCTCTGTATGCAATTCCTGCAACATTCCATTCCCCATTGATGACCTGATGGTGTCCAGGCAAGAAATTACGAACAAGAATGAGGATTCTCATGAGTTCGTCTTCTGCAACTGAAACAACATTGCTTCCAGTAACCTCTGCCACTGTTAACCCAGCCGCAGCTGCAGCCTTCAGATCAACATGATCAGATCCAATTCCAGCTGTAAGCAACAGCTGCAAATTTTTTGCCTTCTTGATCCTTTCAGCCGTTACATAGGCTGGATGGAAGGGGGTACTAATCAGGACATGGAGATCAGGAATATGTTTCTCCAGTTCTGCAATGAGGCATCAAACAAGTGGGTTTTCAGGTATTTATCTTATAAGTTATAAATCATTCACTAAACAATGTAATGTACAAACCCCAGCGTATGTGAATCAAAATTTACCAATGCACATAAAATTAAATACAATTAACATTCGCCAATTAATGTACACCAACCCTGCGCATAGCCAGGACCACAGGAAGGTGGCCATAGTGGCAGTGGGCAATATGTCCACCCATATATATTAGAGCACTTCTATATCGAAGACTCGAATATAACCATAGCAGCAGAACAACTGGACAGAATAAGCAATCGCGTGAAATGATTAGCAAGATTCTGAACCACCTTCCAGTATTTGTATAAATAAATTGGCAACTATATAGAGAGAATTGAGGCACTTCAAGTTATGGTTTGAATAGTGTAAAACCATTAGTTTTTAGTCAAAGGGATAAGCTCTTGAAGATCTTCTTCATTCACCTTTTCTAATCAACAGATAAGAAAATAAAGGATAAGCAAGTGTTCTAAAGTTCAGACAACATTTTTGAATTGCTCTGTTTGTGGGCATATTAGTTTAAGTTTGTATATATAACTCGTGAAACTGATTTTCTCAGTAAATTGATTATGTCACAGTATCTCATACTGAAATAAATTTAAGGAAAAATTCCCCAAGTAATTTAAGGAAAAATTCACCAAGTAATAGAAATCACAAGATAACAAGAATCTTTGTTATCCAGCAATATGACCATATTAGATAATCAGTGTATTAATTTACTTCTTTAAACTCATTTATATTCATCTAAATTATGCACTGATTCATGGAGAGAACTTTCTCTCATGCTGTTTCATGCCCTGTTCAATCTTATCTAAAAAGGTAGCTAATGAAATCATGTATCTTACCACAGTCCGGTCCTTCTTTATCATCAGTGACTATGTACTGGTGGCCTTGTGATTCTAACCACTCACGTATGCCTAAGGCATTCTCCGCACAGCCCAAAAAATTGGGATTCATTGAAGCATATTCATTTGCCTTGTAGAAGACACCAACAATCTTTTTGCTTGCAGCAGAAGCCTGATGAATGAGAGAAGGAAACATAACTCAATTTTCAAAAAGAAATGGGACTAATTATAACACAGCAAAACTATTTCAAGGACTTATCTCAACAGGTAACAGCAATGGCCTAAAAAGTTATATGAGATTGATGCTGAAACATCACAGTTAAAAATTAAAAATATCTTAAAAACAAGGATAAGATAGATGCCTCCTATTACATTTAAATACCACAAACGCATAGATAGAAGTGGGTTCTCGTATCACATTTTACCAACAAAATCACAATTAGAGCAACCTAAAGTAATAGACGTTCCGTGTTCCTGATAAGAAATTCGTGGTTCGAACTTCCAGAATGAGCAAATACACACCCAGTATTGCCAGTAAATTCAGAAATGTTTGCATTATGTGATGTTTTTATTTAAAGACGATGGTGGTCAAAAATAAAAACTTAAACGCAAGCACAACCCGAAAGTAATTCTGTACTTTTCTAATAGAATGGGGATAGTAGTAGTTCATTGTACTTAATGGAAAAGATGAATGTTCAAACACTGATATATTCTTAAGGTGTCAACATACCGGTCAAGTGTCAAGAGTAAGTGAGTAACAATCACAATAACTAGAAAGAATTTGAAATTTTTGGAAAGAAACAAAATGAAAATTAATTTTGGTCACCTACCCACTGGATTTAAATCGTAAATCACTTTCTTCTTGTTCTTCTGTTAGTTATTTATTTTATTTTTGCAATGACTCGCCCCAATTATTATATCAGAATCGTTCAATCAACAGATCACACTTCACTGGCAGAAGGCGAATTGCTAAAATTCAAAATAAAATGATGATCTTTCCTATTTTTTTATTTTATGATATAAGCTTCGATCACTCGCAAAGTTCAGTCCAGTTGAAAGCAGACCGTATTTGAAATCTAGCGGTTAGAAATGATGATGATGATGCTAATGATAATTAAAAATGGAAAATCAAAAGATCACTCCTAAACTAAATTAGATATTGACATCAAAAACAGAGACAGATCCACTAAATTATAACTTAATTCAGACGAATCAGTGGTACGAGTGATAACCTTAGATAAAAGTAGCTTACATGCAGATTCCTGCTTAGAACAGATGGGACAGAAGCAGAATTCCCCGATGAAGAAAAGGCACGAATTGCAGACGTAGCAGCACGTTTCATTGCCATCTCTTTCTCCTTCTTAACGATCAAAGAGATTAGTGAATTGAACTTTGCCCGTGACTCCTTAATAAACCCCCAAAACTCACTCCTCTATTAATGCACCCACCACAATTATTCGGGCAATTCGATATCTTGTTCTCGTCTTCACCATATGCATGGTGTTCCTTCCCGACATTCTTGTGTGATGTCACTGATTTACCCTTGATCAGACACGTGTTAGTGTTTTTAAAAGAGAGTGTATGTGGCCATAAATTTGGTGCGCTATAATATACCCTGTTTTTAAGTTATCCAGAGTGACGAGGCAATCATATAATTAGTCGTTGAAGTTGGAAAATAACAAATATTTTAATGAATAAATTTATATGTACATCTAATCTATTTATTTGTTACTGATACGCAATTTTGATTGTCGTTTTTGAAAAAATAAAACAAAAAAGACTATATATTTTTCCTTCCCCTCTCGGGCTCTCCCCCTTTCCGTCCCCCCACCTTCCACGTCCGTTTCCCCTTCCCTTCTCCCTCCCCACCACTATCCACATTCCTGTCATTTTCCCCTTCCCTTGTCGTCCTTACCACCATCTATGTCCTTTTTCCTTTTTTCAAAAAATGAATCATTATTTTGTACTTTCATGAACCAACTCATTTCTTTTCAAAGCATACCAATCTCGTCTATCTCACACAAGTTCTTATTGAGTATAAAATTCAATTGCTATTACCGCTACAAAAAAATAAAATTAAAAAGCTTGGGTAACAGCTGCCCCTTCACCATATGGCCCGTCATCCAACCCAACTTCGGCCACCCCCGTCCTCGAGTGCAGCGTTTTGCCCTCCACATCTTCACCCACCGCTCATTCCCTGCCCCTACCGCCCACTAGTATGACCACTTCTGGGCCCGCATCGACTACACTCAGAGGTGGAAGGAGGGGGGCGAGGGGGGGCAATTGACACTGGTAACTCCGGGCGACAGGTTAGATGTCTCTTTTCTTGACCCCCCATCTCTGATCGACTGAGGGCCGGATACTCCATGATCGCCGACAGCCACTCCTTCAGTCCTTCGTCGACAGCCATTCCTTCGGATATTCATGCTCTCTGGCATGTTCTGCCATCGCCATCTCCGTCTGATCCCTAAAAATCGAGTGCTTCTTTCAGTGATTGTGTGTGTATGAGAGAGAAAAGGCGAATCGGAAGGGGAGAGAGATGGGGAAAAAGAAATGAAATTGTGGGCATTAGCAGGATCAAGCGGTCACTAGTCTACATTATGGGCCATTAACAGGGCTGAATTTGTACTATTTGGGCCGGCCTATGTTAGACCAAATCTCTTCCCTTTTTTATATTATTTGTATTTGTATTATTTTTTTTTACCATCCTCCTCTACATAATAAAATCACAATTGAGTATCCTTCATAAAATTATGCTTAATCCTCCCCCCATTTGATAAAAATTATTTTACTGTAGTAATGCTAGGGGTTTTGTCAGTATTTTGAAGCATAATTTAATTACCATTTGTTATTTTATAATGTGACAAACTACTCATTTTATAATTAATTGACGTTTTTAGTCCAAATTTCAATGTCAACTTTTCACTTGCATTTTTAGATAAATTTAAAACCCTCATGCCTTATGTCACTTGATTTAAATTAATTTGAAATCTCACGAGAAGCGATTGAATACATAAATAAAATGTACAAATAAATTAAATCTTAAATGAGTTTAAGACGGCCATAAGATACTCGTTTGGGGTCACATTATATAACTATAATCCGTCTTATGTCTATGTGGACTTCCGTATTACAAGTGTTTGAAAGTGTGCATGATGATGATGCTTCTGATGATAATAGCGGTATAGCTTTAAGTTTGATTGATAAGATGGATGTATCAATTTTTTGGGATCAAAGGTTTGAGAAGTCTTACTAAGAAGCTGATTGAAACAAGAAGAAATTTGACTTTTACATTGGTATATCGATTAATCGAGTTGGCTTTGGTTTTACCAGTTGCGACTGCTACTGTTGAAATAACTCTACAATGAAAATTGTCAAGACTGATTTGCGTAATAAAATGGGAGACGATTGGATGAATGACAGTCTGATAGTTTATATTGAGAAGGATATTTTTTCAACAATTGAAAACGAACAAATTTTGAGACGTTTTCAAGCTATGCAGAGTCGCAGAATACAGTTGTCTCCTCTCAGTCGTACATCTGAAAGAAGCAGTTCAAGCGTCGATAAATAATTTTTTTTATTGAGAGATTTTGACCCCCTATAAATATATTTCTGGTTCCGCCACTGACTACACTTACTCCCATAACCGCTTCACCTGCATCACCGGCGACTACGGTGAGCGCCTTGTGTGCGACAACTTATTTTGATAGGATGTTTACCTTTAAAAAAAAATTATAGAAGGAAGAATCAAAGAAAAAGATATGTCAAATGCTAATTGAAGACTTATTTTTTACTCATTTTGCTTCTAAGGTGACGCCGGTGGTGAAAGAGAACGAAAAGAAGATAGTGATGGCGTTGATGGAGAAAAGTAACTTGTGACCAATATATCAATTCCACTCATATTCCAATGTTTTGATGTTAATGTCGATAAGAGAAAGAGGAGGAGGTTAACTTAATAGGGAATGAGGAGTATAATTTAAGTGGGCATGATATTTTATTAAGGATAAATCAAAAATGACAACGGAAGTTGCGCATCGGTATGGAAGGAGTAGATTAGAGGTACGTGTAGATTTATCCTATTTTTTTTCAAAAGAATAAAATGATTATGATATTGAAAATGTAAATATTTTTTTTTTTTTTTTCACATCACATATCATGAAAGTAAAGATGGTCAGATAACAAAAGAGAGATATGGTAGATAAGCGTGGGCCAAATTAAAATAGGATAAATCTATACGTACCTCTAATCTACTCATTCCACACCGATGCGCAACTTTCGTTGTCGTTTTTGATTTATCCTTAATAAAATATTATGCCCACTTAAATTATGTTCCTCATTCCTTATTAAGTTAACCTCATCATCTATCTCTTATCAGCATTAACATCAAAACATTGGAATATGAGTGGAATTGATATGCTGGTCACATGTTACTTTTTCCCATCAACGTTATCACTATCTTCTTTTCGTTCTCTTTCACCATTAACGTACCTTAGAAGCAAAATGAGTAAAAAACAAGTCTTCAATTAGCATTTGACATATCTTTTTCTTTGATTCTTCCTGCCATAAAAAATAAAATTTTAAAGGTAAACGTCCTATCAAAATAAGTCGTCACACTTGAGGCGTTCGCCACAGTGGCCAGTGATGCTGGTGAAGCGGTTGTGGGAGTAGGTGCAGCCGATGCGGGCCCAGAGGCGATCAGACTAGTGGGCGGTAAGGGCGGGGAAGGAGCGGTGGGTGAGGTGTGGAGGGCAAAATGCTGCACTTAAGGACGGGGATGGGCAGAGTTAGGCTGGATGGCGGGCCAAATGGTGAAGGGGCAGCTGTTATCCAGACTTTTTAATTTTATTTCTTTGTAGAAATAATAACAATTGGATTTTACACCCAATAAGAACTTATGTGAGATAGATGAGATAGGTATGGTTTGAAAAGAAATAAGTTGATTCATGAAAATAGGTCTGAAAAGTATAAAATAATGGTTCATTTATTAGGAAAAGGGAAAGGGTCATAGATTGTGGTAGGGACAATAGGGGAAGGGGAAAGTGACAGGGACGTGGATGGTGGTGGGGAGGGAGATGGGAAGGGGAAAGAGACAGGGACGTGGAAGGTGGTGGGGACGGAAAGGGGAAATGTATAGTCGCTTTTCTTTTCTTTTTTTGAAAACGACAATGGAAGTTATGTATCGGTAAGGAATAAGTAGATTATATGAACATATGGATTTATCCAAAAAAATAAATCTACAACTTTAAACATTACATATATCACAATTATTAAAAAGTAGAGTTTGACACAAAAATTCGTGTTAGATCTTATTTTTTAATGGTTATAGTGTGTGTAAAATTACCTTTCAAAAAAATCTGAAAAAGGGTATGGAGGAAAATTAAGAAAAACGTAGGAGAATGTGTGATTTTACGCAATAAATGAAGAGACATTTATTTGTGAATCGGCCTAATTCACTCGCTGAAAAATATACTTTCGGCTTACCTTTTTAAGCTCTAAAAAATTGATTTTTTTAGTCCAACTCATTCCTCAATAACATCAAAAATTAAGTTAATCTATTATAATATTATTCAAAAAGTCAATAATTAATAGTCAAATCTTATTATTTTATAAATTTAAAAGTAAACAACAAAAAAATCAATGAGAAGTGGCGAATGTGCATAGAATGTTGAGTTATAAACAATATCACGATAAAGTATCGACGTCCTATTCCTCGCTTAAATGATATGTTGAATGAATTGTATGGTTCTTATGTGTTTTTTAAAATTGATTTGAAAAGTGGTTATCATTAATTTAGAATGAAATAGGGAGGTGAATGAAAAACTACTTTCAAAACAAAATATGATATATATGAGTGGTAAGTTTTGCCTTTTGGATTAACTAATATACCTAGTACATTCATGAGATTAATAAACCATGTTTTGCAATCTTTTATTGATAAATTTATTGTGGTCTACTTTGATGATATTTTAGCATATATCATAGATTTTATTAAGTGTGACAATTTTTTATGAGTCCGATTAAATTCGACCAATTTTAGTCCTATTGAGACTAAAATTTTAAGATTTTATAGGATTAAGGTAGGATAAGAGATTTGAACTCCTCCCAATAAGGCTCAATTTTCAAATTCATATAGGATTATAATAGGGTAGGAGATTTAAACTCCGCCCCACCACCAGCCGTGTACGTGTGTATATATATATTCCCTCTCTTTCTCCTATCATATTATATTATAATATGATTATTAGTCTGTGAGTGAACACTTAGTTCAAATTAGGATGATGGTGATTTATAAACAACCTCATGTGATATAATTATATAGTTATTATTATTGTGGGTCATTTATAATTTTTATGCAGCAATACTGAAAATTGTAAAAAATAGTAATTTTGATTGACTTTTTAATGTTTGGAATTTTGATTTGTAATTTTGTACATATTAGTATATAAAAAAGTCCTAAATTATAATCAAATATTTTAACTTGATATTATATTATAATAATTAATAGTCAGTAATAAAGATAATTTAATTCATATTTGTGATCGATAACTTTGTGACTCCGTCATTTTTTCTTTTTTTCTCTTCCTTCTTTCTATCTAAGCTTGGTCTAGTCTGATCCACAAAACTCAACGGACCTGATTTTTGTTTAAAAACTCAATATGACCTGCCTATAGGTTCAAAAGTACATAATCTGACCTCATCAATGACCGCCTGCCAGGCTTAGGCCCGGGCTATTGTGCATGGTAAGACTCCACTGCAGAAGGAATATATCGTGCGACTTCTCATTCTTTCATCCAAACATTTGTATACATACTCCCTCCTCCCCTGTCGACTGTCGTGCACTTCAATCAAGTTAGTTTTTCTTCTTTCCTTTGATATATTTACATAATATCTCTACATCTTTTTCTAAGATTTAATTTTTTTAAAATGTTGCGGAAGATCTACTAAGTACCAAGGTTTTGTTCGGTGTGCTGATTGATCAATTTCTCATGAATTGATATGTTGTTTAGATTTAGTTTTGATGCCCAATATGTTTGCAAATTTCAGAACAATACCTCACTCCTCTTCCTCCGTCATTCTATGATTTTGGGAGAAACATAGGCGGGGCGGGTATGGGGTCAGTCCAGGCGGGGCGGGTGTGGGGAATGGTCCCCCGGATCATACCCGCCCCGTTGTGAAGTCTTGTCCTATAAAAATTACCATGAATACGAAGCTGGTAGAGAAGAAAACCACCAAGTCTTACGAAGGTGCAATTCAAGCTTCCCACAAATTCAATAATCACGTGTCCCACAAATTCAATAATCCGTGTTTATCGGGGAAATTTTCATGGGTCAATCAATATGAAGTTCGATTCATTCACTGGATTTCTGTTCTTCACTGAAAGTTTTGTGTTAGTTATTGAGTAATCAAGAGTCCATTAGTAGATGAAAATAAGTCCAGTAATAACATTTTCATCATCATAAGCTTATTGAGTTCTAATATCAAGGTCCTTTAAAATTGAGTCTAGTAAAGAAATTTCCATGATCAAATTGCTTATTGAGTTCCGAACATCATTCGGTACTCATAATTTTCGTGAATTGTGTGCTTAAGGTGTGATCAAATCGATGTTAAACAAGGGTTCAATGATGTAATTGGTGGAATTGGGGAGAGGGGATTGGTAGGCATTTGATTAATATGAATAGGTTTGAGGAGAGAAAAGACAGAGTGATTGTTGGATGTGGGGAAAGGGTTGAGGCAAAGAAAGAGCAGTGCAGGAGATTTTGTGACTAGAGAGAGAACTTGCATCTGCTCTCTTGGAAGGTAAAAAGTAAAAAAATAGCTAAGTTATCTTTTCACTTGTTACAAGTTTTGAATAAAAGCATTACGATACAGACTAGTCTTTCTTGATAGTAAAAATAAATTGTAAAAGTATTCACAATCTAATTTGGATGGGCCCTCATTTTAGTAACTGTTAGGCTTGACAAATTTATCCGAACCCGACAGGGCCTGCTCGACCCTAATGGGACTCGATTTTTTAAACCCTATAGGGTTAGGGTTGGATATGGGATATACCTTCTCACCCCTGTCTCTCGACCCGATTATATGTAGTTATTAGCATTTTGTGTATATATATATATATAATCATGTAGTTATTTAGGTTATTTTATTATCAATTCATAACATTTGTAATATAATGTATTTGCTAGTAATAGAAATGTTGTAATTTGTTTGATTTTAAATTATAAATAGTTGTACAAAGTAATATAAAAATAATTAGAGAAATTTAATTTAGGGTAAAGGAGAGTAAACGGGGCCGCTAGGGGGGGGGGGTGGCAGGGCGGGTATGGAGTATTGTTTTTGGGGTCGGGTTAAGGGGATATTGACCCTTCCCCATACCCGCCCCGTTGCCAAGCCTGGTAACCGTATATTGATGTTGTACTTTTATTATGACTAGTTATGGATATGTTCTCATAGACATACATAAACAAGTGCATTTCCATGAGCATGCATGTCAATATATACTGAGACTCACTTTGTGACATATCAAATAATAAAAATAAAATGAGAATCACATTATGCACTATGAACCTATATGTGACAGAAACTCAAGAAATTAAGATTAGGTTTGTTGTTTCAGTAGATGTCTAATAGAGCGCGAGGACATGGTGGTAGATATGTGGGAGGCAGGTACCGTCATGTTATAAAATCCCCATTTGAACTCTTTCCCGTAAGTAATTGACTGCTTCTGTTCTTTTATTTACTTTTACCGTTTTTTTGTTATTGTTATATTTCACTCTTTTTCCAGCTTAATTTTTACATATGCAATTCAGAAACTGATCAAAATTCATTGTCTGAATTAAAGCCACATAATTTCCCAATAGTATTGTATTTTCTGGTGTTTTGTGCTCTTTAAGTTGTATCATACACCAGAGGCTATGGTCACAAAATGAGAACAAAAGGTTGTGCACAATGACGTGACATCTGATGTGGCGATGCCGGTTAAACCTGATGGGACCTTTATATTAACTCAAGTTGAGTTAATATCTCACAATGCTTAGTTCTCATACGATTCTCACCAATTTCAACAATCAAACCTACCTCTTATTCATGGAAAAAGCTTATGTCCTTTTTCCATGAACCGTCTGATCGCTGTTTCCACTAGCATCAACAGTGTTGCAACCAGTGGCAATGCGATTTTAAATGAAGGTGGGTTAAAATTTTATTTTTTGGTATGTGGCCGTAAAGCAACATATTAATCTCATAGTAATTCAAAAGAGTTTCACCAATGCTCATCTTCATAACAAATTAAGAATATTTATAAATTGTAATTATGTCTTTTAATTTATATATTAAATGATGCCAAAAGAAAATAAATAATGATATAATAATGTATTTATTCTTTTAGAGTATTCAATTTCATATTTTGATTAGTTCACCTTCTCCATAATTAATGACAAAGTAATCTACTATAATATTTAAATAATAAATTAATTAATCGTATTAGGAAATAAATTTTGTAACTGTAAATCTGTGCATATGGTTTGTGGTTTGTGTGTTGATGTGTGTTATTGTGAGTGATTAGTAGTTAAATGGGATTGAGGGTGGCATTTTTTAACTGGTAGAGGCGTAGAAGGAAGAGTATATTAATTGTGATTTGCAAGGATATTTTAGCACAATGATTTCCTTAAAAATTTGCGAGAGAGAGGGAGACAGGAAAAGAGAAAGGAAGAACAAGAGAAAAAGAATGGGTTCATAGGGACTAGAGAAGTAGGTTGGCAAATAAGGAAGTATGGAGCTCTTTTGAAGTAAAATGTAATACTAGTGATATTTTTTCTCACCCATACTCAGGGTGGGCTATCGCCTACTATGAGTTATGCATGTTGTTGCCCCCGAGTGTAACCCAACCCGTTTAACAACTAAAATATTCCCTGGCTCCCTGCCGCGTAACAATATCAGAATGTAAACACTTGAAACTGAATTGTTGCCCAATTTATCTGAATATTTGATGAAATCAAAGTTTATACAATCTATTTGCAAAGATTTAGTAATCAGTTATATAACTTATATCTATGTAAATACACACAAAAATGTAGAAAGAGATCTGAATCACGATATAAAACTGCAGGTTTTCTTTGAACTATGGAATTGGTGTTGAAGTACAAGTTCTGATATGATGAACTTGCACAAGAAAGAAAGAAATTTTGTACAGTTAAAAATGAGACTGTAGTTTGGAGACTTATATACCTTGATGCATATTCAAACAATTTAAATGGATGGCATTGGTCTGCCGTGGTTACCTGTAGTGATGGTAGCTGTGGAGTGAAACAGAGACAGCAGACGGTGAAAATGGCAAAGCTAGGGTGGAGCTAGAGATGGTGAGTGGTGGTACTGTCCTTGTAACTTCGTTTTGCTCATTCCAAAATCATCTGAGAATGGAGCGGTAACTTCTGTGTTAAATGTTAACTTGGGTTATGGGCCCCACTGCGATCTTTTGTTCCCAGTTTGTGACGATAGAATTATTGATCATTACTGTTTCTTTCCTGTGCCATATCCACCTCTGAATCATAGGTTGTTGTGTCTTTTTATACCAACTCAATTCAAGGTCTTTCTAACCAAAGTATGAAGTAGAAAGTTTGGATGAAATCTGAATGCCATGATGGATTTTAAGGTGCAATAAAACAGATACTGATACTAAAGGGAAGATGATTCTCTCTTTAGTCATGTCCTACAATTGAGGACATACTCCGGAAACAGATTAAAAGGAGAAATGGCCTGTCTTTTCCCTTTAAAACTATGTTCATTATAGGGATAGTGAATTTTCTTCTTGTCATTATCCCATGCTTGCCATGAATCTACAATGTATGGTTGAATACTTTCCCCTGCACCTAGTCATATTTTTACTTTGAGGTCATATGTCATTCTATAATATATTGCCGTGTTACCATCTCCAATTAACATCCCAAGAGCAAGGCGATTTTATTCTTCTGCTGGTTTTCTCTCTACTTATCATCTTTCCCCATTGCCCACAAGTTCTTTTTCAATTATCATAGTAGATTTCTTATGTTTTCCCTCCTCTATATCAAAAGAAAATTAGTGGGAACTTCTATAGAATTATTGGTTCTTAATAAAGTGTGTGTTTCTATGGTCTCTTAACTATTTTGGATTATGAACTATGCAGTGTGTAATTTCTCATTATGGTTTATTAACTTATTGCCAAGATTCTACACCATTGAAGTTACTATGAAGCTCACATCTTCCAGTTTAGATGTATGAGCATGTATCTTTCATTTTTAATTTTATGAAGTGTGTATCATTTTTATCTTATAAGTAAAATATTGGTCATAGACACAGAGGATGGTGATCGATTCTCATCTAAGCATGTTACACTTTTTGTGTGCTCTCCTATGCGTATGACTTTAGAAGGTTATTAGCTTGCCTTATGTCTCTTACCCTATAATACTATAGATCTGGATTTCTGTTAATTGCAGAAAAGTGAGGAATTACCTGATGTAAAAAATGTGAAAGAAGAATTGGCCTTAGTTGTTTGGAGTACAAAGTTGCAAAAGTCTTGGAATTTGTCTCCGTATTATTATGAGGGTGTGGGTAAAGCTTCAAAGGGTAAATCTTCAGTAGTTTTAAAGTTCTATTTTTCTTTTCCAGAGAAGAAGGATGTTGGTTAAGGTGTGAGTGAGAAAATTTTACTACACCAATGTCGATTTGTAAAAGTTTTACCTCTTTTTATTTGTGTACATATAATATGCAACTAACAGGTTGGTAATTCTTGAGTAGTTTATCAGTTATATTGTATTGGTATTCCTTGTAAGTTGTTGGGCTCCCACTTGCAAACTGTTGGTAAATTTTAGGTTCTTTAGACATGCAAATTTGATGTTTGATCAACATGAATCCATGTGAGAAATTCTCGTGGGTGCTGAAACAGCCGAACAGGATGGATTCTTCATGTAATTATTCAAATATATTCATTTTGTTATATCAAATAAACAATCTTTTCCTTTGAAAAGAGTTCAGCTTCACATAGCGTGTCCTTGTTTAGATAAGGTAACCAGTCCAACACTAGAAGTAATTTCACAACATTAGGTCCTGGAAACAAATAATAACTATGAATCTGAGAACTTTGTACTTATTTGAAGTGATTACTAATAAGTAGTACGGAGCAGTTAGCAAGTTAATATGCCACCTTAATCTTGGTTATGATGAACTTCATGACAATTCTAAAATCTGCAGGAAGCAAAGTGTTCAGCAATTCTGTACCTGAAAAGTGATGAAGATACAATATATTGCTGGTCTAAGGGCAACATGCATGAGCTTCTTATGTGTTAAAGAAAACCAATTCTAAGTTATTCTTTAAATGGAAGAGAAATATGGTTCTCAATTTTCTAATTTGGTTTGCTTTTGTCTATAAAATAGTACATGTTTATAAATTTTCCAAACAATAAAGCACACCTTCAATTTGATCAGTTAGTAAAAGTAATGAATTGTTGTGCATCCATACTGTTTGAGCAGCTCCATGTACTTGACAGTGTCTTATAAGATATTTTATTGCAAGATTATGTGTTATCCATGATCTGGAGCTTATGTCTGTTTAAATGTGCGTGATAGGTAATGCAAGCATAGATATTGAAAGGTATTCTGACAAGGATTCAGAAAAGACCAAGCATAAAGCAACACTTTTGCACTTTATAAGGATGACCGATGAATATGTTCCTGTAGAACTAGGTGAAGAGTCTGATAATCACTCACGGAATATTGGGTGGTGTATTGACTTATCTAGATTATATTATTTTGTATTTAAGTTTTCATTAACCGCATCTTGTTATCTTGTTAAATGATTAAAATTTCTTGACTTACAGCTGAAAAGCAGCAACGTGGTCGAAAGAGAGTGCGATGGAATCCAGAATCAGGTTGGATGAGTATAGCATGCTTTGATACCATTTGTGATAACATCTTTATCTTGTTATTATGTTCTAATTTCCAAGTAATATTTGTAGTGCTTCATATGTTGTCCCAAAATTGCTTTAAAGCCTTACTGGAACAGGCATTTACACTGCTAGACGTGTTAGTTCATTTGTTTATCTTAAGGCTAAGTCTGCCAAATTTTTATGGTGTAGATGGTATTGTAATTGCCTAAACGTGTTGAATATAAAACATGTGCATTTAGAATAATATCTTTGAACAAGAATGGATTTTTGCAACATTTAGCATATAAGTTTTTCTTGATCAAGAAGAAAATCTTATTGCTGTCCATATTCGGTTCTTTCTAAACCATATCACATCCCAGCGATGCTGAAATAAGATTTTTTTTTTTATTGAAAATCTCAAAAGAAGTTATGGACTGTTCTTTTTTGCATAAAAGTACTATAATTATGGATATTGTTACTTAAGAAAACAAGAAAAAATGACGCATTGACCAGCGATGCTGAAATAAGATTTTTTTTTTTGAAAATCTCAAAAGAAGTTATGGACTGTTCTTTTTTGCATAAAAGTACTATAATTATGGATATTGTTACTTAAGAAAACAAGAAAAAATGACGCATTGACAAGTATACAGGATATTGTTACTTAAGAAAAACAAGAAAAAATGATACATTGACAAGCATACAAGCTTGTGTCATCCTATCTAGTATGTGTTGGAAAAAATCTTTACCTACCATGCGCAGTCACCACACAGTTAAGTCTACCTGAGTCAATCAAGACATGGACCTGTAGTGAAACTGATTAGTAATGGAAATCTGTGTAGACAACTTTTTTTTATTGTTGCTGTTGATAAATATTTGTTTCCAATCTTTTAGGGTGACTGGGTTATACAAGCTAAGAATAGTTCAATATTCCCCCTAATTGTGAATTATTCCTTTCTGAGTGGTGGTGGTTGTTGAGCACACCATATATCTAATAATTTTGGCAGATGTCTTGGCCTTTGGGACTGTTGAATGCAAACCTGATGTTGATTTTGTAAGTACGGAGTTGCACACACATTTAGCAAATGATTATCACAGAAGCAAGTAGAGTAATTACCTATACTCACTTCAACAATCTTAAATATCTATAACTTTACTGGCTTAGCTGATGGGTCTGAATAACATCCATATTCCTCGGGCATCTAACAACAAATCCATTATGGTATCCAAGTTGCGTCACTCTTCAGGTTATGGTTTTTGGTGATGCTTGTTTTTCTGAGAGAATCAGAAGTGCCATTGTTTTGGCAGTAGTAGCATACAACAAACTGTTAGTTTTTATTTGTTAAGCTAATCAAGAATTCTTATATGACAGATAATCAAAGGTTAGATCTCTTTGAGAAGCTTGAACAGAAGTCACAGGTAATTAATTGTCAGTTCTTTCCCCACTGTCTTATCTCTTGTGTCAGTGTTGGAGATCCTTGAGCTTCAAAAACTTTAACTAATGGAGTTTATGTATTTTTTTCTCTCTGATAACGCTTGGTTGGTTTCTTATTTGTCGTGTATCTGTCCACCCCCAATGCCCAGGGTCAAGATGGGAAAGGTGAAAAGGAAAAGAAAGAAGGTGAAAGCGAAGAAGATGATGAAAGAATTGAAGAGGAAGAGGAAGAATTCAGTGATGATGGAGATTACAATCAGGTTATTGCGGATAGCTTTGAAACTTATTCGTCCATAATTTTAATTTTTGTGTGTAGCCACTTGTGCATGCAGTGAAGTGTGCTCCACTGTCTGCGCGCATTGGAGCTTGCTCCACTTGTGTGTGCATTGGAGCATGCTCCACTTGTGCTTGTGTTGGGGTGTGTGATTTTCATATTTAACATAAAATCATTCTAACGCTAGTGGGTCAGAAAACTCTTGTGGCTCATTATGTTTATGCACTCATCCTCAAACTTAAAAATTTTCATACACCATTTGTCAACTAGGCATATTACCTTAATTTGCTAAAAGTAACTACATTTGAAACTCTCTGAGCTATTTACAGAACATTGATTTTGATGACGACGATGACGACTTTAACATGGGTGATGACAATGATGGTAGGGACTTCGATCTCGATTTCGAATTTATGTATTTGAATTACTTATTATCTACCTGTTTTGTAACACTCCCTCCCCGATTAGTGGAAAGGGAGGCTACGCACGAACGAACTCTAAACAGAGTGTCAAAACAAATAAGAAAACTCTCTTCACACTTGCCCTTGAATCCCCTTGCAAACCCTGTCGGAAGAAAAACACAGCATGAGCCAAATGCCCAGTACGAATAAAGAGTGCAGAAATAAAAACTGAAATTGAATAATAAAAGCAACTGAACCAAACTGAGATTATCAAAATCAACTGAACTAAATAACATAATCTTACTGAACTGAATAACATAATCTACTGAACTGAACTAATCTACTGAACTGAACTAATCTATTGAACTGAAACTGATCTCCTGAACTGAATTGATTTACTAAACAACATAAAAGGCTGAATTGAATGGTTGTGTTTATTTCATACCGAGCTCAGAATAAAACAGAAATATACCTTGTCACACAGACAAGTCAAAATACTGCCACACAGGCAGACACACATTGGACTGCAGATCCAAATGTATACAAAATCGAAAAGGTGTGCTCGGCACTACGAACAACACCAGATTGCATAACAGAATAAAACAAAATGCTAGGGCCGACCCATACGCCTCTCACAACAAAACACCAATCGGCCAACTCCCATCGGAGCACACAAAATGGAGACGCCGTGGACTAATCACACTGCCACGGAAGTGTCATGCCTCGGTGCTAAGAGGACATGCCTGTGGTACCCCCACAGGTGGTTATAGCTCAGGTATACCCTACGGTACTTTCTAACAAAAATATCATGTCACAACGAATGCGACACAATATCACAAAAAGGGTTCTAATACGCACATGCTAAACCGAAACAAATCGACACAAAGTCTCCCAAATATACTTGCATGTACCTTTCTACAGAATCAAAATAAATACTAGACATGCTTAATAAGTCTAAAGAGTACAAGATAAGTTGCGAATATCTAAAATCAAACAAAACTATCATATGCATTTGACTATGAACAATATATCGAAATAATATCCAAATTCTAATGAGGAACAAAACAAACAAATTAAAATCAAAGGAATATTGCCGAAGGAGTACGGAATTCGTACCTAAAATACGCAATGTAATTCCCAAAATTATATTGCGAAACTGACTCGTTAAATTCCCTTCATCGGAACCGAAACTATGAGGTTCGCAGTCCCCCCATGTCCTCGACACAAAATTTTTTAACTAGGGAGGTCTTTACTAAAAAGGTCTTCACACAAAAAGGTTTTCTCAAATTGGGTAAAACCTTAATGTTTAGGTATTAAAATGGGAAGGGGGTAGGCTCCTATATATAACTAAGGAAAGGGATGATGGCTTTCAAAGTTAGCAATGTGGGACAAAAATGAAAAAAAAAAACGGGTATTACATGTTTGGAGACAACTAATACGTTTGTTTGTCACAGATGAGGTAGTATATTAAAGGCTCTGCTTGTATGAACGTTTATTTCGGCCTTCTGCTTGGCACAAATTTTCATATCTGGACGCATTTATTTTTCATCAAAACAAAATCTCTTGTAAAATGTAATTTTGTGGTCCTGCTGGGCTTCATTTTGTGCTTGAGAATGGTTTCATGAGCTGCTGCTGATTACATAATGAGTTTGGTGAACTTATTTTTGTGGATAATCTGTGGCGGTCACCCATTTCGTGAAAAATGATTCATTGTTATTTTAACATGTCCAATAGTCCCAAATATAAAGGGTTAATTGTATATGCTGAAATGATATCATATGATTAGCCTGAGACATCACGTATTTTAAAAATACTGAAAAGCTTTTCCCATTTTGCGCAATGTATTGTACTTGGGGACCTTAGCATAAGGGCCCCCCAGGCTAGCTGATTAATTTATTATTATTACTTCCTTTATCTCGGAATAAAAGTTTTTTTTTGACTTTTTGTTTATATTAAGAAAGATGATAAAATGATAAAATTGTTCATATTTAAATTTTTATTTAATTGTATAATTTTGTGCACATGACTATTAATGTTCTATAAATATGTATAGAGAATAAAAATATGACAATTAATATTAAGGATATTATAGGTAAATTATTGTAAAAAATAGATTATTTAAGGTAAATAGATATTTAACTTGGGATTATCTAAAATAATAACAAATAATTTTATTCTGGGACGGAGGGAGTATTATTATTATTATTATTATTATTATTTTGGAGAGGGAGGTTTATTTGTAATTTATTAAAATGCAAATTTAACTATCAACAATTGATTTGTTCACATTATAATTAATCAAATAATATTAGTTTCTCATCACCAAGGAAGGAAAGAAATTGAAGCATATTTGTTTTTGTTCTCTTTTTGTTTATAAGCAAATAATATTTATTTAGTGTTATGTATCATTGTTGTTCACATATATGGAGTAAATGAATTAGGTGTGGGTACTAAATGCGGTAATGCATTATTGGTGATATAAAGTAATCTTGGCCCTCTTGCTTAATTACTTGAACAAGCACCTATCACTATAAATGAATAATAATAAATCGATGAGTCTGCATACAAACTGATTTTTATTTTTATTTATTTTTTATGTTACATTACTTGTGATTGTTACTTCTTGTATAAAAACTAGTACAAATGGGTTTTCAATTTAATTTGTTATAAATGCATTAATACATACAATTGACACATTACTTCAATAAAAGAGTCATATTTTGATATCTCAGAGTTAAGTTGTGATCTTCTAAATTTAATCAATTTATTTAAATTTCATAAATAATAAATATTATAATAAGCTGTAATTTTATTTAAATAATTTACAAATTTTGCAATGTTACTCGATAAAATCAAATGAATCACCTTGTCATATCAAATTTTAGTTATTCGTAATAGACTTAATAAGTTATAAATTTGGAACGAGGGACTAGTAAAATGAGTAATTTATTTTAAATTAATCTATTTTGAAAACTGATATTTTCCCAGTATTTTTTTAATATTTTTACATAAAAATCATCGTTAGAAGTCTATAACGACGGTTTTAACTGTCGTTATAAATTTATAACAACGATTTTCATATAAAAATATAAAAAAATGACGTAAAAAATATCAATTTTCTTCATTTTTCATTTTCATCTCGATTGTATAAAGTAATAAACCTAAGATTTCGATTAAAGTTAAATTTTAATTATTACTCATGTTATCTCATAAAAAGAGTCTCATTTATAATTTTTAAGAGTATATTTTTATTTCATATTTATTCTTAAATAATAAATATTTAGTTTAGTATTAATAACATGATGGTAAAATTATAATCTTAAATTTAATTTTATATTATTATAAATAAAAAAAGCTTTCTTTTATGGAATAATTTTTAATTTTTTTTTCAAGTTTTTTTTTGGAAAGGAGGGAAAATTATTTTGGTTGCCTTCACAGTGTTTCTTCCTAATCTTGCTCCTTCCAGTTTGCTAGTAAGATCTCTCCATGTTCTGTCTTTAATCCATACTCTACCCTTTCTCTTCTTCTCCTTCTCCAGTAGAAATGGACTACTTGATTTTCCCCTAATTCCCTATAATCATAACAAAAATGGAGAAAAAGCAGAGAATTGTCTCAGATGTCATACTACTAAATAAGACTAATCAGGAAACAACATCATCACAAAACTCGCCGCAGGCGACAAGGCCTCCTGAACGTTCCCCATCCGACTCATCAATTTCCTCTTGTCTATCATCTCTTAGTCACGGAGATGGATCCGAACATAGTCTACATCCATCCCCACCTCCCCCAGTAATATATCATCCTCCTACAGATGAATCAGTGACGTCGGTGAACCGGTCGGTTCGAAACGAAATGGTGCCGTTGAAGAAGGCGTATCCTGAAAACGGATTCTTAGGTGGAGTGGCGGAAGAAGGCGGCGGAAGAGGAAGAGTAAGTACTAATGGGACGACGCAACTGAAGACAGCTTCGTCGACGACTATGAGGAGAACGAGGAGTGAGGGGGCGGTGAAGAAAGCGGCGTTAGGGTTTAGGGTTTTTGGATTTGTGTTCTGTTTAATTTCGTTCTCGGTAATGGCGGCTGACCGGAGAAAGGGCTGGGCTCTTGATTCCTTCGACCGGTACATTGAATTCAGGTTAATTAATCTCTTTTCTTTTCCACACTATATATATTTGTTTATTAGTTTATAGGTGACTTTGAGTGTTAGTATAAATTGGGCAGGTACTGTTTGGCGGTGAACGTGATAGGATTTGTGTACTCATCTTTACAGGGATTAAATCTTGCTTACCAGTTGTCCTCTGGTAAACTTGTTTCCAGTTCTCATCTCCGCTATGTATTTGATTTCGCCTTTGATCAGGTGCATTCTTAGCTTTACTCTTCTTTCCATTATTGTGCCGAATCTACTTGGTTGTGATTTTTTGTGCTTGTTAATTTGCTTCCTTTTAGTTCTATACACCCTGTTGAGAACTGTATCTTTGTATCATAAAGTGAAATGTGTTGCATTTATAATTAAAATCACTTCAATTTGTGGTTTATAGATGCATATGCTGTATGAATTTAGTCTCTGTTTTAAAGTGATAGAGATGATTTTCTCGCTAGTTCTCAAACACCAACAGCAGGCCCCTTTCTAGCTAGACATATGATCTGTATTATACTCCCTCCGTTCTACAAAAAGACTTCCATTTGCAAATGTTAAGGATGTATATTTGTTTCATGTTTATCCCTAAAATAAAAAATTGTTAGCTAAGTAGTAGTTATGTGATAATAATGAAATAATGATGGCAAACTTGAGGACGTCATGTCATTTTATACTACTATTAATAAAAGGAAACTCTTTTTGTGGAATTTTTCTTTTGTGCAAATTGAAATCTTTTTGTGGAATGGAGGGAGTACTATATTACTGTATCCATTTGCTGCTCAAAGCAGTTCTTGTAATCAAATCTGGCCACTTCAAATATAATTAAATCACATCCTCTGGTTTGGTGACGTAAAATCAAATATAGCTTGTTTTTTGAGATTGAGTTACCACAACAAGCTTCAAGCACCACATTCATGCCCCATAATAATAATGCAACTCGTCAAATTAGGACAATAGTATATAAATTTTCAATGAAAAGCCTGATTCTTAAAGATGAGTAGAGGTCAATTGAATAGATTCGTCTTTTATTCTTCAGTCTCCTGTATTTTGGCAAGGAGGTTTATTCTGGATCAGTTGTCTCCTTCATAGATTTTCAATTTCATGGTGAGTTTGCATTGAGAGCGAAGTGCATCAACTTTCTGTTGTGTCCATATTTTTATAGAGATTATTTTTATTTTTGTGTGCATGTATCTTTAAGGGAGTGGTTTTGCTTGGGGGGCGTGTGTTCTGTTTGTCATGCCTAGTCCCTATTTGTAAGTATGAGATTATGAGTACAAAGGGGTTTGCCTTCAATGGAAATTTTAATTGAATGAATAATCTTTACTTATTGAAAAAAGAGTTTTAAATTTTCAACTAATATCAAGGTTACGTTTAGCAGATCTATACATGCCAAATTTAGTGCGTAGGTAAAACTGACTGAGAATGCCATATTAATCTATCCCCTCCCAAGTCCCAAGTCCCAAGTCCTTGCAGTGTCAATGTCGGCAATTAAATTTGAAATTATCTTACGACATAATTTTATGTTGAGTGATGGGATCTGAAATTGCAGATGCTGGCTTATCTTCTGATATCATCATCATCATCGGCAGCCATCCGGGCTGATGATTGGAAATCGAACTGGGGCAAAGACTATTTTCCTGACATGGCAAGCGCGTCTGTGGCAGTTTCCTTTATGGCATTTGTGGCCTTGGCCTCTAGCGCCCTCATCTCTGGTTATACACTATGCACTTTATAATCTATATAATTAGTCAAGTACTCTATGGATCTATTTATTCTGTGCATCTTCAGAATCACATATGGTGTGAAGTGAAAGGATGTTATGAAACTGTGCATGTTATGTGTGTGTGTGTGTGTATATACACTTTTGTAATTATCTGTTATTGCTTGTATAAGTTGAATTTCAATATATAATCGGTGTCTCAGTTGAATTTCAGTATAAAATTGGGGCATGTGCTGATTCTGTATATTTGTCGATTTGTCTACTAATGGTTTGCACAATTATTCCATTACAATTTTGAAGGAAACCTGATTCAATGAGAAACATTGAAGCGTGCATGAAGTGATTAATCTTTAAACTTTTGTAAATTAGTGATAACTCAAATTTGTGGGTGTAAACAAATGCAGAATTAATCACTGAAGGAGAATCAGGCCCAAAAATTAATTCTTCTTGCTAATGGTTTAATTTTTGCTACACGCATACATATAGAATGTTTTTGTTAAACTATTAGCAAGAGGAATACAATTTGACTAATCAACTTGCATATAATTTATCATATAATCATTACTGCAAAGCCAGATAATTACGGGTGTCCATCGGTAAAAAACCGAACCGGTACCGAAAAAATCGAACCGGTACCGAACCGAAAATATCGTAAAACCAAGAACCGGTACCGAATTACCGGTTTCGGTACCGGTTCGGTACAAGTTCGGTTCGGTTTTCGGTTTTTACCGCATTGTAATATATATATTTTTGTGACAATTTTTTTTATGACTTCAGGAAATTTAAAGAGAGAAAAATAGAATTAGCAACAAAAGAATGTACAAGAATAATAAATACTAGCATTGGACTTAAGCCTCTGCCCAGCGCCCAGCAGCCTGCCAGCCCATTTGGAATTGCAAATTTGCAACTCTGCAAGCCTTATATAATTATATACTTATATAGTTATACTTGCATCTGAATGTAGCTATAAATTTATAATTATATACTTATTAGTTATATAGTTATATTATATAACTCTTCACCACTCACCTTCAATGTATATATACAGCCTATGGTCCTACAGCCTACAAGTGAATATATTATATATATGCCTCAATAACTTCATTACTTCAATGTATGGATCTCCTTGAAGCCACTAATTAATTTTTAAAATGTCAATTAGAATATGAATTAATTTGTGTATCTCAATAACTTCAATCAGTTCAATTTATGAATCTACTAATTTGTGTATATGCCTCAATAACTTCAATCAGTTCAATGTATGAACAATTTGAAGCAGTAGCACCATTACATCCAAGACAACAACAACAGCTAACAAGCTTACAAGCATACTGAAGCAGTAGCACCATTACATATCCATTACAAAGTTTAATACAAATTTAACATCCATTACAAAGTTTAATCCAAATTTAACAACCATTACAAAGTTCAAAATTACTACTAAAAGCAGAACAGTGGAACATAACTTTCTCAACTCTCAAGTCTCCAACAAATCAACCATCACATATCCAAGATTGATGTATCCAAATCGATATCGGAAAATTCTGCAGTTTTTACAAGACAAATGTGAGCA
Organism: Hedera helix; assembly: GCA_947179155.2. NCBI lineage: Eukaryota > Viridiplantae > Streptophyta > Magnoliopsida > Apiales > Araliaceae > Hedera > Hedera helix. The sequence goes on along the minus strand of OX359270.1, from coordinate 38,990,925 downwards.
AATCATAATTTATAAAGAAGAATTTAAAACTACATTAAAAAAAAAATAAGCAATACAAAGTGTTAGTGTACTATACCTTTTTCAATTTTTTCAAGGGATTTCAACTTTTCTTCGATATCAATTGGTTCTTTGCTTCGGCGAAGCCAATCTTGAGCACAAATAATTCCTTGCACCATCCTAGGAGTTAAAGAGCTCCTAAAGGAATCAAGGATACGTCCTCCTGTGCTAAATGCCGATTCGGAAGCCACGGTAGAAATGGGAACAGCCAAGACATCTCTAGCCATTGATGAAAGAACAGGAAATCTATGACTATTTGACCTCCACCATGCTAAAAGGTTAAATTTTTCATCATTTCTTTCAACTCGATCCTTTAAATAAATTTCTAACTCATTTTGAACTTCACCACCTTGAACATCCTCAACATGTTGAGCAAACAAGGAATCAATTTTTCTTTTTTTCCTTGATATACTTTCTAGTAATGACGATGAGCCACCACTTTGAGTTACACTTCCACTCCCACATAGAGTCTGAGATGAATGACCTTGGGACGATAAATGATTGAGATTATAATAATTGAACAAGTCAAATAATGCATCTCTTGTTGCTCTAGTCATTTTGATTGCCAAATCACTTTCTTTACCATACATGTGATTAAATGCAAACTCAACAAAAGTGAATTTGTGTCTCGGATCAAGAACCACGGCAATGTATAACAATTTGTTCATTTTATCAACATCCCCCCAGTATTTTTTTAACTTTAATTTCATCCTCCTAGCCATTTCTCTCAATTGAAAATCATCATCATCTTCAATTTCTTTCAAAAGATCATCAACTTCCACAAACTCATGAAAAAATTCATTGGATGTAACATATGAAGAACCAGAGATTCTAAGTGTTAATTCATAGAAATGTTTCAAAAATAAAACAATTCTTCTCACATTACCCCAATCCTCCACTGTTGGCCACCCTTCACCTGAGATCATTTCTTGTTTAAACAAAGGATCCCTACTCCCAAGCCTATTAAAAGCACGTTCAAAATGTTGCGCTACATTCAACATTGAATAAGTGGAGTTCCATCTAGTAGCAACATCTAGTATTAATGAAGAATTATTTTTAATTTTTTCAAAGTCAACACACTCCTTGAACTTTCTAATCCTAGATGGAGATTGCCTTACCCACCTAATCAATGCCCGAACACGAGCTACTGAAATATTAACATCTTTCAACCAATCAACTACAACCAAGTTTAAAATATGAGCAACACATCGAACATGAATGAATTTATTCTCACAAACACTATGTCCCCACACATGTAATTGATTTTTTAAATAAGACACCGCAACATCATTTGAACTCGCATTATCAACAGTTATAGTAAATACTCTTTTAATCCCCCATTCGACCAAACAATTCTCAATTGCCATTCCAATGGTCTCACCCTTGTGACTCAAGATTGGAACAAAGTTTATAATTTTTTTTCTCAATCTCCATTTGTCATCAATGTAATGACCCGTCACAACCATATAATTAAGTCTATGCATTGATGTCCATATGTCAGTTGTAATACATATCCTTTGAGAAGATGAGTTAAAAACAGATTTTAACCTTTTTTTCTCTTCCGTATACATTTTAAAACAATCTCTTGTAATCGTGGAACGTGAAGGAACATTGAACCTAGGACATGCAATGGACATAAAATGTCGAAAACCATCATTTTCCATAAATTTGAAAGGGAGTTCATCAACTAGAATTATATATGTTAAAGCACCCCGTGTTAGCTCATTATCAAACTTCCAAAGATAACTAGTTGTTGAGTCCCCTTCTATGGCCTCATCATCATTACCAACACTAGATTTAAAGTTCAAGATTGCTTGCTTTTTTAATTCCACATTTGGGGGGTAGCTTTTACATCTTTTATTGTGAGCACTAAGACCACTAGTCCCATTATTTTTTGGATCGGCACATAAAATAGCTCCACAATATTTGCATTTAGCTTTAATTTGACCATTTTGCTTAAATCTTGAATAATGAGCCCAAATTTTAGCACGAGTCTTATCGGCATCAAGTTGCTGAATTTCACCTTCATTCAAATCCTCTTCATCGGCATCAATATGAATTGTGTTTTCAGCATTTGAGTCCACATTAATGGGTGCCTCGGACTGCTCCTCAGCCATTATAACCTACACAACACATGTTCAAAAAAATGTATGGTCACTCATTAAGAATAAGCCAGACAGCCAATAGACAATCAAGAATCAAAAAAACTTCAGTTGAAACCACGAAAAAGGCTATCGACTATAACAGATTACCAGAACATTACCAGAATAGTAGGATCAAAATTTCAGGTGAAACTAAATTACATTCAGTACAGAAACCAAAACTGCCAACTATACCAGTCTGTGGGAATCAATTGATTTGAAATATTTACAAAGGAACTAGAAGAACACTGCGAAATAAAACCCTAAACTTTACATTACTAACTAAACCAAAACATCCATCTATATTATAACAAACCCAATTCAGAACTCTAAAAATATCACCCAACTCTGGTAAATCACATTCCAAAACCCCAATCAAATGAAACACCTCTCAGAATTTCAGAAACACTAACACGGTAACACCCAATCAAAGTGTACTAAAGTCAAAAGTTAACACCAATATCTCTTGCTCTTAGAAACATTTCATCGAACACTCTATATGCATCACATAGACATAGCCATCAATCTTATCAAGTAGGAAAAAAAACCCAACGCAGAAATCAATAATAATAAAAAAACCACAAATACACAATATGATATGTCACGACTCAGTGACTTATCGATGAGCAGATCTGATCTGAGGAGACGAGGAGTGACTGAGGAGTGAGGAGTGAGGACTGAGCCGTGACCGTGGTCCGTGAGGACAGAGATTCAAGATTTGGTGGGGTGGGGTGTGGTGAGTGGTGACTGTGGTCCGTGTAGAGTGATGGGATCACCGATCGGAGAAGAGATGCCGACTGGCGACTGCCCGAGTGCCCGACTGCTGTGCTGGTGAGTGGTGAGTGGTGAGTGCTGAGGGCTGAGGAGTGAGGCTGTGACTTGTGAGGGTGAGGACGGAGTGACTAGTTAGTCGAGTGACAGTGAGGGGCTGCCGGGCTGAGGCCTGAAGGGCTGCCGGGCTGAGGCCTGAGAGTGAGAGAGAGTGAGAGACTGAGAGTGACTTGTTGTGAGGCAGTAGGCTGTTGTTTTGCGTTTTGCCTTTTGTTTTCTACACTTTTGTTATTTGTTAAAACTAAAACCTAATTTATAAATTTATTATTATATTTTATAAATCGGTATTTTCGGTATACCGATTATTACCGAATTTGAAATTTGTGATATCGAAACCGAAACCGAAATCTATAAAAAAACCGAAAATACCGAACCGAAAGAACCGGTACCGCCGGTACCGGTTCGGTAAAAAACCGAAAAAACCGAATTATTTGCACACCCCTACAGATAATTATGGTTTTGTTAGTGTGATTAAATAGAGACTACCATATATCATATAATGGAAATGACAAATTTCCATTTCCTTATTGTTGTTATAAAACATGCATATGCTATATATATATCATCTTCTTAATTAGGCTTCCAAGCACCAACAATAGTAATCGGACCTCGATATTTTCAGCATTTCATCTGGACTCATCCTCTCAAGCTCATTTTGCCTCCATATTGCATAGTTGTTTCGGTTTTGTGGGTCTGCTAGTGGGAATTCTTCTATTTTATGAGCTTGGGACTTCATTCTCATTTAAAGCCTCATTGTCGCCAGAGTCCTCATAAGGATCTTAGACACCAGTTTGAATGTCATAATTGATAATAATAATAAATAAAAATTTAATTTCATTAATTAATCTTAGATGTGAACAAAATATATATTACACCAAATTGTTTAAGGATAAAAAATTGCATAAATTAAGACAAATTACCCGAGGTATGCTTTTGTTAGTTACTTGAGTGAGTGAGTTGCTGAGCTTGCTAGGTTTCATCATTGGAGGATAATTTGATGTATCGCTGTAGCCAAATGCATGAATTATACATAAATAAGTAAGAAATTAAGTACAATCTTTTGAGTATAAACTTAAGAATAAATGCAAGTTACCATCCTAACGCATTATACTTCCATTCGTGGTACGTAAGGGTCACATTTTGCCATCCAGGATATATATACATTGCAGACCCACGCGACTCAAATTAATTGATAATAAATGCGCAGTAGTCCATTAATACGTATCCAGTTTTATTAGCGCGAGGTTGGAATTTCTCTCTCGATATATATATCCAACTAATCAACTGTGTATATATATATATATATATATATATGTTCATTCATGTAACTTATAGTACTCTCTGTATTGTATTGGACAAAAATAATCTTATTTGTAAAAACTGATGTGCAGTGAAGAAGTCGAATATTTTTTTCCAATGGGGTCAATAATATTATAAAGTTTAAAAAATTGGCGGACTATGGGGGCACACTCCCAATTCATTTTTTTTTTGAATAATTTTATGTTTTTGGATTGTATATATAAAATACGTATTTGATTATAATAATAATATAATAAATAGTAATCTTATTATGTATACTTTATTGACTTTTAATACGTATTTCTAATCACAAATCTGTTCATAAATACTTAATTTTTTAATTGGTTTAAAAAATAATTTAAATTAATTTATTATTTGTTTTAAGAGAATTAGAGGAAGATGCATATTAAGGAGGAGTGATATGAGATTTCAAAAGTTATAAAAATTTCAATTTGACCTCACATATTAGAGAATTTATAAATTTTAGTAGGGTCAATTTATATTTTTTATCCAAAATTTTTTAAATTTATCATATATTATAAAATATTTTTTTTTTCAATACAGTCAATTGACCCGTTCACATCCACGTGGTTTTGTCCCGCTGACATGATAATGTGCAAGAATGGCTAATCAAAAATTTTGGGATAACGCAATTACATAATTACGTCAACCGATTGTCATTGATTTGATTGGTATTATTTAAGTCATGATATTTATGAGATTAAGAGTTTAATTTTTAGCAAAACTAAGGTGGACGTGTGTGTAGGTGTTTGGGTGTATGAGTTAAATTATTAAAAAAAATAAATAAATTAAGTGACATCCCTACATGAAAAAGCTACAGTGCAAGAGGGAGTCTGAGTTTGAAGTATATTTTATTTTTTAATAATTAAAATGAATAACGTAAATTTGTCCCGAAAAAAATATACATGTGCATGGAGGGAGGGATATTCTCATTCGTCAGCAAAGACTAGCTTTTTAGTTTTGACCATTAAAGAGAGAACAAGTGTCCACTAATCCAATAGATTCATTCTTTGACTACACGAGTATAAAAGAGATCTACTTCAAACTTTTCGATTTTTTCGAATTTTTATTGAATCGATCGGTATCGATTTTTTTGGTATCGGTTTTTTTTTATTTCGGTTTTTTCAGTTTTTTATATTTTTTGGTACCGATAGCGGTATGAGTATTTTTGAATTTCGGTTCGATTCGGTATACCGAAAGAACCGAATTACATAATATAATAATAAATTTATATTAATTATTATATAATTAATAATAATTATATATATTATTATATATATAATAATATATATAATTAATAATAATTATATATATTGCTAATTGGTAAAAACCGAAAACCAAATTTGTCCGAACCGGTACCGAAACCGATAATTCGGTTCGGTTTTCGATTCTTATTTTAGCGATAATTTCAGTTCGGTACAAGTTCAGTTTTTTTGATACCGATTCAATTTTTTACCGATAAACACCCCTACCTACAGGATATTTGTCCACCACCAATTAACACCTTTCAACATTCTTCCATTTTTTATCCATCGCCATATCTCTGTTCGAATATCAAACCAATAACTCAGTCTGTGCATGAATAATAGGTATGTTTTGTAATTAACTTCTCAAACGAAAAAACTAATGATTTTCCTCCTATATTTGATACTTTTTAGTTATTAATTTATCAATTTTTTAAAGTATAACTAATTATAATTTTAGAATTATATTATTATGTCAAATTAAATGAACGGACGTCAACTATTTATCTATGTAGTAGCGTGAACAAAATAATAAAATTAAATCAAAAATTACGTGACAAAAAAAATAATAAAAAAACTTGGAATAATGACGTAAAAATAGATTTCTTATTTCCTTTCCTTCTCTCAGAACCCAAATTCTTTTTATTTATTTCTTCACTCTCCTTATATATCAGGAACCCACCTCCTTTCCTACTCCATTACCATTCTTAGAACCTTCATCTATCAACGCCATAAACTGATACCTAGCAATGGTTAACCTTCAAATCTAACTTACCAGATGAATCTAAGTTGCGCAGCAAAATAAAGTTTCAACACAAACTCAATCAGTGGCGGAACTCGAACGTTTTTAGAGGAGACTCAAAATACATCAGTATTTTTTTTTTTATTGACGCTAGGAGTGCTTCTTTCGATTGTATAACTAAGATGAGGCAATTGTATCTTGCGAGTCTGCATAATTCGAAAATGTCTCAAAATTTGTTCGTTTTTAATTATTAAAAAATATAATTTTTAATATAAACTATCAAACTGTCATTCATCCACTCGTCTCCCGTTTTATTATGCAAGTTAGTATTGACAATTTTCATCGCAGAGAATACTCTTTCAACAGTAACAGTCTCAACTGGTAAAATCAAAGCCAACTCGATTAATTGATATACGTAACCCCGCATCACTAACAATATCATTCGGATTAAACTCTACACGTGAATTTTTTATACCACCACTTGCTTTAAAACTTGGTAATTGATTATTTGAAGAATCAACAGTTCTTGGTCGCTAAATCAAGTATTTATCCATAATCTAGAATAAATAAAACATCAATTGCTAATCAATAAATATACCATTAGTATACTGTATACCATAAATATACCATTTCTCAAATTTATATTCAGATTCATTTTGTCCAATTATAGTATTTCACAATAATTTCATCAATTTAAATATTTCATAATAAATTCATCATTCATCAATTCAAACATTTCATCATAATTTCATCAACTAACCTAATTCAATAATTTCACAAACAATATATCATAATTCATAAATATACCATAAATATACAATATCAATTCAAATATTCAATGAAAATAACATATAATCTCTAATTCATTATTCATTATTCATGGCAATCCAATTCTATTGAACGGTGCCGGCTGGAATACCAGGGTCATATGACCCCCTAATTCCGCCACTAAACTCAACTTATAATGAACTAGCGTTCACTCTACTACTGATGGGAAGCTAGTTTAGTCTTCACTCTACGAACCAATCTTCACTCTACAACCAACTTCATATTCCTTACACAATACCCCTCGAAGACAATTCTCTTCAATCAAGTTAAACAAACCCAATTCAATTTATTTCTTAAAAAATCCTCACTTTCACATGCACAGCAAGGGATGGATACTCTGTACAAAAGGAACACAAGTTATGAACGATGTAGGCACGCTGCAAAAGCAAATACAACTTTCAAGGACGATGATCTACTACGGGAAGAAACCGTTAACAAATCTCTAACTATTTGAAATCTGCTAGTGAGATGAAACAAAGCAAAAGCCCCCATTTTCCCGCTGATTTCAACCGTTTTGATCTCTTATTATTGGAACCCTCGTTTGCTCAGCTTCATCATGTTTGTTTATAAGAATTGAGTAAACGTTCTTGAGAGTTTCGTCGTTCTTATATGGGGCTATTAATTGAAGTCGAGAAGCTCGAATTAATGAGAGCGCGAAATCTTGCCAAAAGTGTAAAATAAAAATTTATAAGTACGAAAAAATTTGTAAATATGTTATTTTATCTGAATATAAATTGAAAAATATTATTTAATAATAAAATTATTATTTAAAGTATAATATGAATTAAATTAAAATAAAAGAGAGTATTTGCCTTTTTTTTGTTTTGTTTATTTGTTTATCTATTGGTTTATAACAATAATTTTTTTGTGTATTTATGTTTATTTAATTGTAGTTTGTGTGGATAGATGATATCATTACACGATTTAAGCATTTGGTATAACAAAATGGATTTTCTTAATGTGTGCCCTTATGGCACACATTAAGCGCGGAAAATAATGTATAATATTATTTATTTATGTAGACGCACTGAATTTAATGTATAAAAAAATAAAATACTAGTGGATCTCGTGTATTGAATTCAGTACAACTATATAAAGAAATAATTTTTAATGGGTCCCATCTCTTGTTTTCCGCGCTTAGTGTTGGCTCTTAGGACACACATTAAGCAGACTCATTCATAATTTGTCCCGTGTTTAAGTTAACACCATCCTAGATCCTTGTTACCCTAATTTTGATTATTTGGCCATCTTTTTCTGTTAATTGACTGAGCAACATGTGAGTTTGAGCCATTATGAATAACTTGTAATTCTAGCAAGGAGTTGATAATACTTTTGTTGAATTTATGAAGTGTGTGTGTGTGTGTGTATATATATATATATATATATATATATTAAATAATTACGGTAAAAGATATACATATATTTGAGTAGTCATATGAAAAGTTAGATTTATGTATTTGACTGATATGAACTTTATGTACTAAAATGATGTTCAAATGCTTGTAAGGTGAAAGCTAATGAAAATTAGACGTACTTTAGTTTTTAACTTTATTGACTGAATCTGGATGGATTAGTGTAGCTAATTTTTATGCATGTCCTTTCATCAAAGTAAGAATAACGAAAAGATTAAAAATAAAAAATAAAAGTCTTTAAATTAAAGATATATATCGATATTAATAAATGAAAGATATAGAAACCTATTAGAATTCTAATATTATTATTGAGAAGATGGAAGAGTTTGAAAAAAAACGACTTTCGAGTTTATAATTCAAATTGGATTAAGTCAAACTTAATGAATTAACTTGTGACAAACGAAATTAACTCAGAATAATTGAATCTGAGATCGTTTCTTGCGTTATTATATACAGTATTTTATAAGTATGTGAAGGCCGACGGATTTCTTTACAAAAGAAAATTTAAACAATTTTAATGCCCTCCAAATTTAATATATTAAAAAATGGTAAATTATTTTGTGGGTTTTCAACGTCTTGTTTACATTTTTTCTCTCCCAAATAGTCGTCACTCGAAGAGAAATTTGAAAAATATTGTCACCTACAAGGAATCAACCACCTGCCTACAAATCAATCGTAGAGTTTGGTTTATTTTTCCAATCATCAGATTATTATTGTGTGAATCGCAAAAGTAGTTTGATTCGATATATTAATTGATCAAATGATTAACGGTTAAATGCATGCGACAAGCTCAATGGGCTGGGTACAAACCCTTTTGAATTGAATACTAAATGAAAAATGTGTCCAACTACGTACCAAAATCTTATAAATTTTAGTAGATTTGTCATTTTGTTGTTGGCAAGCAAGACCCGACAAAACCTAGCAACTTTTGTGGGGTTGTGGAATTTGATAGTTCTATAGAGACAATAATTAGCTAAAATGTGAATCCATTATTATTTCACTTGTATTTTGACTGGTTTCATTTCCTACCTGTGGAGTTCGGTATATGCGGCCTACCCACCACCGACGACCATTTTACTAAGGCCCCAATTGATGAACTTGTGCATTTATTTAATCAAATGATAATCACTAGGCAGGTCTGAAGATAATTATATATGATAAGGTTCAATTATGTTTACAAGCATAACTAATAGAAACTAGAAAGTGATCATTTTATTTGGTATATATTTCAGGTAATAAGAGAGGTGAGCGACACCGTATATAATTACGTGAGTTACAATACAAAAATGACATCGTTTTATATAATCAAATGCACTCACTCTCTTATGTTATGTATAAAATAATATTTTATAATTTTTTAAAACATTATTATAAATAACATTTTTGTGAACTAGCCATATGTGCAATTTATTAGTAAATTAATTTTGAGTGAATAAAAAAATAACATTTTTGAGAAATTTCAAAAAATAATTACGACTGCATAGATTGAGAAATACGATGACATGTTATAAATAAGAGTATAATAGTGTGATAGGTAATTAATGTATAAAAAAAAATCATACACCAAAGATTTTTCGTATAGATAAACCGGGTTAATTAGGCAATTCCTCCTTATCCAGAATCTTCCTCGGAAGAGAGACAATTAGTAAACCTAATTGTGTCCAATTTAATATAACGTCTAGTCGTCTACCAACCTACTCAAACCGCTGAATACAGTAGATGGGTTTGCACCATCAGAATATACCTGCTGTCTGTAGTTGTGTTAGTTAATAATTACTACTAGTCTTTCTCTTTTAAACTATAAAATTAATATTAATTTTTAAATAAATTTAAATTTAAATTTTAAATAAATATATTTAATTTATGTCAATATAATTATAAATATTATAAATTAATTATAAAATAATATTAATTATAACATTTATTATTTTAAAATTTAAAATAAATCATATCTCAAATTAATTTTTAAAAAATTAATATTGATCTTATAATTCAAGACGAATAGAATAATATATTATTAGCTTAATTATCCGTGCATTGATCTAATTTAATTAATTTACAGTTCAAACAATTAAATATTTCTAAACTATTCAGGTTATATACTAGTATAAACTATTATATTAGTATAGTTACACACGGAACATATATATATATAGAATATAACATTTAAAAACACAGCCATAAAACATATATATAAAGATGATTTGGATGGTATATATGCATGTTAATTATATGTAGGATTGTTGGTAGTGTATCTTTCCATGATTTCTACGTGGGGTATCTTACAATCAGTCCACTTCTTATTGTAACTAGTTTTATCCATTAATATTTCATTTGACCCTCTTTCAGTCATTTAATTAATTTCTATTCTTACTAATAAAGAATCCTACTAAAATTATGTCTTTTTTTTCTTCGATTAATTATTGAGGAATTTGCATTAAGTACGTTTAATTATATACCGAATAAATCATCGGAATATTGTGCATACAATATCATTGCCTTTTTTTTAACAATAAAAATATTATTAAATTTTATTTTATTTTATAATTAATCATTTATTTAATGTTAAAGAATGTGTTATTATTTCTAAAGTTATTTGGTACCTAAAAAATGAATTATATAGCACCTCTTTAGTTTTAAATTATAAAATTATAATTGATTTTTAAAAATTAATTTTAAAATATTTTAAATTTTAAATTAATATGATTCATTAAAAATTCTAAAATAATAAAAATCTTACAATAAGTAGTATTTTATAAATAATTTATAATTGTAATGACTAAAACTAAAAAAAACTTTATATTAATTTTAAATTTTAAATATATTAAATTAATTTTAAAAAATAATTATTATTTTATATTTTAAAACCGAAGGGTTACTATCTTTCTACTCGAAATTATTATCCATTAGTCTAAATAATTATATATCACCTCTTATCTTTTCAAACAAACATAGTCTAAGGAAATGTTTGATCAAAATTAAATAAAATAGTTTTGAATGCTTAAGTAATCTGAATGAAATAGATTTCTGAATATTAAATGAAAAAAGTTGGTCGATAAGTGACATATCTGAAAAATATATTTTAACTATTTTATCCCTCTAAAAAAATTCAAAATTATTGTAAATTTATTTAATATTACTTAATATAATATTTAATATTTTTTAAAAAAAAAAATTCTTCATTCAGTCGATATTTAACCATTCAGCCCAAAAAATTGTACTTAACCATTCAACTCAAAAATCTGACCGATTCAGTCATTCAATCCAAAACAAATACACTGAATGACTAACCGATTCAATCATTCAGTCATTCACATGCATTAAGTTCCAATCAAACACCCCCTAAGCTTCATCTATTTCAAAATGTGAACGGCAAAGATATTAAGATACTCTAACATGATCTCCAGTCAATGACCGAGTAAGAAAAAGGCACGTAAATAAAATCTCCCTCCCTTAGCACACGTGGCAAAGAAGCAATACTCCTTTGAGTCACAGCTCAGTCTCTAAGATATCCAACTGAAAATCCGTTAATCTCGCGCCATCTGTGACAAAGTCCCCCACCCAAAAACTCAAAAATAAAAATAAAAATTCACAACGATATAAAAAAAGAAAAACAGAGCAGAAATAGCCAAAATCTCTGGAAGGGGCGGTGTGGGTGGTGGGAGATAATAAGTCTCCTTCATTTTGCTTCAACATTCCATCTCTCTCTTTCACCCCGCCCCACTCTAATTATACCCAATATTTTTACATATCTATATTTATTTATGCGCCCATTTTCTTGTTAATTTAAAGATACAACTTTTGTATATCCAAGTAACGTTTATTAGGGGTTTGAATGTTGATCCCCATTTTGCCCTCACCTCCTTTAACCACCTTTCTCCCTGCACAGAAACTTGTATATAAAGAAATTTTTATGATACATATATATCCCATCTCTGTTTTCTCTCTCAACTTCTCTCAGCATATAAAACCCCAGAAATATAAGATCTTGGTATTTTTCTTAACGGATTATTAAGGTACGGGCTCTTTTTCATTGCATTCTATACCCTTTTGATTGTTTCCATTTTTGTACAAGTATCTTTGCTGTAAATTATCCCTGAATGTGTGTGTTGAGGCAGCCTATACATTTTTATGACTCCTTGTTCCTAGAAAAAAGTCCCATTTCAAAATTATAAAAGTTGAGTGTTTTTGTTACATGTTTACCCTAATTTATTAACTGTTTGGTTTAGTAGTGATGACATGGATAATGAAATTGCTTTGATAAGCATATTATGTCATTTTATACTAATATAAAAAGAAATGGGATTACTTTTTTGGAGAATTTTTTTTGGCAAATGGGAGTAGAGGGAGTACTATGTTAACTTCTCCTGTTGAACGTTCGGATTTTGATAATTGTATTTTGTGTTGTCTTTTTTTAGTTCTAGGGTCTATGGATGAATTACGAAAAAAAATCCATACTTTGTTTCATATCCTATGATAATTTTGTTCAGCAAATGTAGAACAACAGAAATAGGAAGTATAAAGATATTTTTGGCATTCTTTTGGCATTCATGATCAATTGAAATGGATACTGCTGTACTGGTTGAAAGGGATAATGCATTCTCTGTACTATTTTAAAAAATTTCTTTTCCTTTTTATACTGCCCAACAGGTCTGGAGGTCTTGGGGGTGGTTTAGTTATCATTGCTATATATACTGAAATTTTTAAATTTGACATGACGATTATAAGTTGGTACCATAAGATTTTTTTACCTTTATTCATCTAAACTATAAGAATTTGATAAATGTGTTTGTCCTCAATCTGTAGAATTTGATTGTATGGCTGAAGTTATGGATGGATCAAGTGGAAATAGAATTTCAAATGAAACCAGTGGACACTATGTGCCTCACAAGGAGATTTTCACCACTATGTCTCCAAGAAGTCCCTTGAGCACACACAGTCCTGATAGTGACTCTATTGATTTATCGATAGATGGAGGTGTTAATAACTCTATCGAGCAGCTTTATCACAATGTCTGTGACATGCAGAGTTCAGACCAATCGCCATCCCGGTATAGTTTGCTGTCATATGGCCAGGAATCACGAATTGATTCTGAATTGCGGTTTCTTGCTGGAGGAGAATACAAAGAGGTGGAAACAACAAAGGAGGTGGTGATGGTGAATAATGAAGCAGTAGAAAGTACTGGTGGTCCTGTTAAGAAGGAAATTAGGCAGAAAAATGGCAAGGCTGGAAAGATGATCAAAACCCATTTTGCGGATGCTAAATCTTTATCTCTCCCTTCTGCAAAATCCAAGGGTTTACCAAAAGGAAGTACAAGGAGTAGTTCTTTTCATGATAAGCCTCCTTCTGGTAAGCGAAATGTGAAGACTACGAAAAAACTAAATGGGAGTTCTTCCATGACGATTGAGAAGAATTCTCCTTTAGGAGTGGTGAAGTCACAGAATGGGACTGAGGCTTCTTCTGAAGGAGGATACCTTGGACCTTATTTGCTTAAACAGACAAGGGACTTGGTTTCATCAGGGGAAAATCCTAAGAAGGTTCTTGATTTGGCGCTACGAGCAATGAATACATATGAGAAGTGTGCAGATGAGAAACCCAATTTAGAGTTTGTCATGTGTTTGCATGTTGTAGCAGCATTGTACTGCAACATGGGCCAGTACAATGAGGCAATTCCTCTTCTTGAGCGTTCCATTGAGATCCCCGTGATGGATGAAGGCCAAAATCACGCACTTGCTAAATTTTCTGGGTGTATGCAGTTAGGGGATACATATGCACTGCTGGGCCAAATGGAGAATTCAATACTGTGCTATACAGCAGGTTTGGAGATTCAAAACCAAGTTCTCGGAAAAAAAGACCCTCGATTTGGTGAGACTTGCAGGTACATTGCTGAAGCTCATGTTCAGATTTTACAATTTGACGAGGCTGAGAAGCTTTGTCAAAAGGCTCTTGACATTCATCGAGAGAATGGCTCATCTGCTTCTCTGGAAGAAGCTGCTGATAGGAGACTTATGGGGCTTATCTACGACTCCAAGGGAGATTATGAAACTGCTCTCGAGCATTATGTATTAGCAAGCATGTCTATGTCTGCCAATGGCCAGGAAGCAGATGTGGCTTCCATTGATTGCAACATTGGTGATGCTTATTTATCTTTGGCTCGTTATGATGAGGCACTTTTTGCTTATCAGAAAGCCCTCACCATGTTTAAGTCAACTAAAGGAGAGAATCATCCATCAGTTGCTTCAGTTTTCGTACGTTTGGCTAATTTGTACAACAAGATTGGGAAATTCAGGGAATCAAAAGCTTACTGCGAAAATGCACTTCGCTTTTACTTGAAACCCATCCCTGGTATCCCCCAGGAAGAGATAGCTTCTGGTTTAGTTGAAGTTTCTGCTATCTACGAATCTATTAATGAACTGGACCAGGCACTCAACTTACTTCACAAGGCTCTTAAGATATATGATGGTAAAGTGGGTCAACAAAGCACAATGGCAGGAATTGAAGCGCAGATCGGAGTATTGTATTATATGATGGAAAGTTACTCTGGCTCTTACAACTCCTTTAAAAGTGCCATTTCGAAGTTTCGGGCTATTGGGGAGAAGAAATCTTCTCTGTTTGCTATTGCTCTTAACCAATTGGGATTAGCCTGTGTGCAACTTTATGCAATTAATGAGGCTGCAGATTTGTTTGAAGAAGCAAGAAACATTTTGGAGACTGAATATGGACCTTATCACCCTGATACGCTTGGAATCTATAGCAATCTAGCTGGTACTTATGATGCCATGGGCAGGTAATTACTCTCTTTTTCTTAACCACATTTGGAGAGTATGTTTAGTTCATTAGCTTCATGCTAAATGGTATTAATCTTTGTTCTATAATTAATGTGTCGAAACAGGTGGAGTGATGCAATTGAAATCTTGGAACATGTTGTTGGCGTGAGAGAGGAGAAGCTTGGAACAGCAAATCCTGATGTCGATGATGAAAAGAGGAGATTGGCCGAGTTACTAAAAGAAGCAGGCATGGCTAGGAACAGGAAATCCAGGTCACTCGTAACACTCCTTGACAACAATTGTCAGATAGTTCCAGAAGATAAAATCGAGGAACTATTATTTTATTGACATCTTTCTTCTTTAATGTAATTATGTTTTAGAGTAAATATTAGGTGTTGGGTTGGTTTGTTAGATTCTGTTTGCAAATTTGAGAAGCAACTCAATAATTGTATTGATGGCAAACAATCTTTTGAGGATCAGAAACAAAATGTTGCTCTTTCATTGTATGAGTTGATGGAATTTCTTTGTCAATATTTTCTTTGTATATGTTTTAGTTCAATAAATAAGTGGGTGGGATTTCATTTTCCTTTGTTGTTACACCAAACTCCTATTAGAACCTTCACCTGCAACTTATCGTACATAAGTGAGCCACTGACCTTAGTTTTCTGTCATGTCACGTGATTTGATCTGATTTAAGATTGCAATGATATATGATTTCTGTAAATAATCTTGAGCTATGTTTCCTTGGTAGGATTTATCGTCCTTCGGTTTCAAAATATAAGATCATTATTGACTTTTTGAAGTTAATTTGAAATATTTTCAAACTTAAAATTAATATAAATTCATTTAATTTTAATCAACATAATTATAAATTATTTAAAAAATACTAATTATAGTATTTGCTATTTCGTAATTTTTAATAAATCTTATTCGTTTGAGTTTGAGTTTGACATTGATTTTTAAAAGTTAATAATGATTTTATAATTTGGATCGGAGAAAATTATACATACTCGATGCTACATGGTACAGTTGCATGTAAATGGAAATAATTTTGAAATAAAAGGTGAAAATCCTAAAAGAGAAGCGGACAAAGTATAATCGACTATACCACAAACTTTTCATTATTTCAGAAAATATCTAAATGGAAAGAATTATGGTAACGAGAGAAAAGAAAACGAAAAGGAAGTAACCGAGTGCAAAATCCAAGGCTACCTAAGAAAATGTTCTACCTATGCTGAAGAATTCTGAAATGACAATTTCTAAATATATAATAAATGACAACATGTACACTTGCCGTACAAGTTTTGGCAGGAAGAACTGAAATAGAAGCACTATATTGCTAGCACATCTGCTGCTTGTGAACTTGCCTAGAACTCCATGTACTGTTTGAAGGTGAACAAGGGAAGATGATTGTTGGCAGCCTCTTGCTTTCCTCTACGTGAGGGAAATCGGTTGTGTAGTGAAGGCCACGGCTTTCATGCCGAGCAAGAGCACTGCTCACTACCAGCTTAGCACAACAGAAGAGGTTTCTCATTTCGCAAGCGTCGAGTCCCACCATTGTTGGTTCCCACCCTTGTTGAAATAAGTAAGCTTCCCATTCCAACTCCAATTCCCCAATCCTCTGCTCAGCAGTTTTTAGCCTTGTAGTCGAACGAACAATTCCAACATACTCCCACATGATTGATTGCAGTTCTTTTCGCATTTCCCTTGTCCTACTTATGATTTTACCCAATATATTACTACCCAAAGATTTGGGAAAAACTGGTCTGTCCCAACAACCAGCAGCACTACAATCAAGGCGAGAGCTTTTCATGTGATCTATAGAAGGCTGCACAGCTCTTCGGGCAAATACCAGTGCTTCAAGCAATGAGTTACTTGCGAGTCTGTTTGCTCCATGCAAACCTGTGCATGCAACCTCACCTGCCACATATAGACCTTCTACATTTGTTTCCCCCTGGAGACCAGCACGAACTCCTCCGCACATGTAATGAGCAGCGGGAACTACCGGAATCAGTTGGCGGGTTATATCTAGGCCATACCGGAGGCACTCTGTAGCTATATTTGGGAAGTGAGAGAGAATTTTTTCTCTAGGTTTGTGACTTATATCAAGTAGCACGTACTTCTCATTACGTTTTTTGAGCTGATCATCTATACTTCTGGCTACCACATCCCTGGGCGCAAGCTCTGCCCTCTCATCATAAAGAGGCATGAACCTTTCCATGTCTAAATTATAGAGAATTCCTCCATCACCCCTGACAGCTTCGGTGATCAAGAAGGCATTTTCTCTCATCTTGGTTGGTACTAATGGGAGGCCTTCATCAGCTAAGGCAGTTGGGTGAAACTGCACAAATCTGGAAACAAAGGAAGCGTATGAATTTAGTATTTAATCTTCTAGCAGAAACTGGTTTAGTGTAAGTTGCAAGTAGAAACACAGTTGGATGCTAAAGATCATAACAAAATTTTGAAAATAAATAAAGATTTATAATAATTTCCTTGCAGTTTTTAAATTCATTATCAAAATGAAAGAACCACTTTTTTCTTAACAAATTTATTGTTTTAACTTTTTCTCCACAAGCTTCATGAAAATAAGATGTGTTTAAAAATATCAAAAGAATAGTTAAATAACAAAGGAAAAATGAAAAGCTAGTGCAATCAACTGCCACAGAAACAAGACATTGATTTGATTTCAACTTCAACTATAAGATACCTCCATCTCATAATAGCACAGCTATAGTTCACTAAGCACACTGTAGTTCTTTTCGTAAAATGAATGAAAGATGACCAGGAAAGATTTTCTGAGAAAGCAGTTATGATTACTTACTCCATGTTGGAAATTACAGCCTGAGCTCGATGTGCCATAGCCATTCCATCTCCAGTAGCTACCTGTAAGATCATATCCAAATGAAACCGGTAAGAAAGTAATATACCCAAAGAATCAGGAATTAATAATTTATTCTTGACCAACCAAATAAAAATGAAGAAATCAGAGAAACAAAATAGATAGTTTAATTATTTATTCCAACTTTAAACTAAACTTGTATGAATTCTTATCGAACAACTGAAATAGAAGTGGAGCAACTACTTGTCAAAGAAGGAAGGGTATAGAAATAGATGAATAAAGGGGAAAAGAATTTCTACACTTCAGTTCTTATTCAGACGAAACTGGATCCACTCAGTAATTAATCTTTAAAAACTTCCAACAGACTAAGTTATTTGACAGAGTTCAGCTGCAGAGTTTAGTTAATAAAATATGAAGGGAAATAAACAAACATATGGGGAGCTTTTGTTGTAACAAACCTGATTGTTGTCGGTCTAATTTCATTATGAAATTTAAAGGGGCTCTAAACCAAGCCAACAAACTATATAAAATATATCGAGTAATCTGGTTAAACACAAACTAGCATTGGAAATTGGCATTTTATTATCTCTTTTTAGTTTTGGCATTGGCCCAAGTTTTGATAAAGATTAAAGAACCAACATTTCTTTATAGTGACACCAGCCTTGAAGTTGAAGCGTGCGGTCAGATTTTATAGAAAACAAACAATTTTCTATTATATTTTTTTCTCAGTGTTAAGTAACAACATCCTTGTGTTAATATGTTTAACAATTAACTCGTGAGAGTAATTTTATGCAGCCAATTTATAAAAGTCTGCCAGATGAGTGTTTGATTAGATTAAAAGATTACCAGTTCTTTTATAGGAATTTTTTTCCCTCAGTGTAAGTAACAACATCCTTCTGTTGTATGTCTTAATATGTTTAACAATTAACTCGTGAGAGTAATTTTTTGTAGCCAATTTATAAAAGTGTGCCAGGCGAGTGTTTGATTAGATTAAAAGACTATCAGTCTTTTATAGAACAACTTCATTGAACGGAAATACAGAAGGATACACCACCAAAATAGAATGTATAATATTCAGGGAATAATAGTTAGAAAATCATACAGGTGGATTTGTAGTCGATGGATAGATATGCCCAGCACCCCCTGATGCGAGCAAAGTGACCTTTGAAATGAACCGTAATACCTGACATTCAAGGTGGAAGATATAAGTGAATACAGAGATATATAGTTCCTTGGACAATATGGCTCCATTGTTTCTGCTAAGTAAGAAAAACAAGGATAAGATATGTATAAACAAAAACCTCAGTGTTCACCTCTTTTGTTTCAGTATTCAAAACGTCTGCACCATGACAAACCGTATCAGAACCATCCTACAAACAGCAATACGATTCATGTTAGTGAATAACTGTAAATATTTTCCGAGTCCTGTAAGATGCCAGCCAAGGAGGACCGCTCAAAATACAATATTAAAATAATATTTAAGGTAACAAGAAAGAATAAATTGCATAAAAAGGTGAACCTGGGAAGTCAGCAAATCTATTGCAAAGTGATGCTCAAATACGCAAATGTTTGGATCATTAACAACGGCGTTCAATAGTGCCCTCTCTATTTCTCGCCCTGTCATATCAGCAGCATGCACAATTCTATGATGGGAGTGGCCCCCCTCTCTTGCAAGGTGCAAGTTTCCATCCTCCCCATGATCAAAAGATGCACCCATAGCGATCAGTTCTCTAATTCTATCAGGTCCTTCTGTACAGACCACCTGGACATACATGACGAACTTTGAGATACAGCTTGATGGAACAAGGAAGCATATATTAGGATCAAAAAGTATATGTTACATTCTTCACTTGATTTAGGAACAAGTGTAGGAGCAAAAGCTTGCATTCTGATATTACAAGAAATTGGAAAATAGACTGAAGTTTCAAATGCAACTATCATAAGAATATATGGGCATGGTTTTTAGAAGAATTATGCTCTCAATGTATGTATCTCAACAATCAACATTACGTTCATCAAGAAAGTGCAAGTGTCAAACAATTTTTTGTGCTTCCTCACCAACTTGGTAGAAAAGGAAATTACATTTTCAAACACCCATACATGCATACATATTACATTTTTGTTAAATATAAAAGCTAGCACTATTTGGCATGCTAATAACCATAAAGCACATGTAATAACAGATCCTACATAAGAACAAAGTGGTATAAATGTGCACAAGTCTAGAACAAGGGTCTGAAAAAAACACATGTAGAATTATATGAATCCATGTATATATCACAGTACATCTTTGTCTACATAGAAATAACATTGTTTTCTACCATGCTTTCATGAGAAAACTATGTTTTCAAAGCAGCGTATAGTTGCACTCTGATATGAGAAGCATAATATCATGATACCAGAAATCCAGACTCGGAGTACATTTATGCCACGTTATAATATTAAATTGGATTGTGATAACAGATATATTTTATTTTATTCCAAATCTCTTGACAGAAGCTATTCATCTTGCTCTAAGTCCTTATATTGAAAACATGGAGCAGATTCTCCTCCAATCCTAGTCCTATAAGTTGAGATTGCAGAATAAATGCAATTTACATACCTCTGTCTAAACATATTAATGTAGTTTCTACAGCTCAACAAGATTGCTTTGAATACTCAACTCAACTCCATAAGCAGTATGACCAATTACATGGATCAGTTACATGGTTCTGTTATCTTCATAGTACTTTATAAACCGATTCAAATATGTAAAACTCAAACTGAAAATCTCTGCTCTTTGGAGTTGTACTTGGATGGTCTCCACACTCTCACTCCTAGTTATTCTTAATAAAAATGGTTAATCTAAAACCTTATGCATAAAATCATTAACCATTGAAAATTATGTTTCTACTAATGTGAGCAAACGGTAATTTAAAATCTACTAGCATATTCGATTTAGAATATACATTTAGTTATTAAAACTTTCATAATCTTCCAAGAAACGCAAAGACTAAGTAAAACTATTTTGAAATAATTTTATGATGTACATTCAGCATTGATTTGCAGGATTTTTAAGGTCTAAAAACAGTCAGTCAGTCAGATATAGATAAGAAAGAAAACCAAATTTTTAGGGGGAGTCACATATACTATACGGAGTTCTCCATTGTTGAACTCCTGGGCAAGAGTAATTGACAAATTCACTTTTGTTCTGAACATAAACAGAGATATGAGGACATGTAAACAGTTTCCAAAAATACAATGTAGCAGGCTAGCATCAATTTTGAAAATTGAAACTAAATATAGCAAGCAGTTCCAGCTTGGATTCAGGATGAGCATACTCTAATTTCTCAGAATTAGCTTCTATAACAGTCTCTAGGAGGAATCGACCGTAAAAGCTTTGTTCATTTAGAGGTGGATCGATGAGGGTTGCAAAGGGAGCAACTTTAGGCATGGGAAACTATAGGAACCCCGTTCTAAGAGATTGGAATGAGTAATTATATCCTTTATGCACATATACACATTGGTGCACCGCATTTAAACACCAACATAATAATAATAATAATAATAATAATAATAGTAACAAAATAAAATAAAATAAAATGTTGAACATTATTTCTATACATGCATGGCTAAAGCTGAAGCTTCAATAAATCCTTTTTGCATACTGAAAAATCGCAGATAACTCTAGAGAAACAATGTATGACAACCATAAAATACTGAATGTTAAACAGCTATTACACAATATTATAGAGCCAAGGAGAACATTTATTGAATTCCCAGTTTTGAAGCTTACTCGAACAGTCTCCTCATCGCATAAATAAGCCCCTGCTATGATTGTATCTTGCATGTGACTCTCTATTGAATCTAAAGGGCACAACACAGCACTTACACCGCCCTGAGCATAATTTGTGTTGCTCTCGTGAGGCTCAGCCTTGGTTATCACAGCAACAGTTCCATGTTTTGCAACCTCAAGTGCATAACGAAGGCCTGCAACTCCACTGCCAATAACTATAAAGTCAAAGTACTTTGTGGAACCATCTTTCAGGCATGCTGTGATGCCTGTTTTATGGGACTTGCACTTCTCATTGATTGGAGAATGAGAATAGTTAGATTTCTGGAGTCGCAGAAACTTGGACACAGTACAAGAGCTGGAAAGAAAAAACTCTTACGAGTTAGACAGGCATAAGCTAAAAGTACGAAACATCAATTGTTGCGACATAAGTACGCAAATACAACATGAGGTATATATTACATAAATTTCCGTAAGTACTCCACTAAGAAAGCAAATAAGTATCCTTTCTATATATTTGATCATTACAAAAGCATCACGACTTGTGCAGAAAATGAATAGGACCTTATATAATTATAGAATTATAAAAATAAATAATACAAATGAGCCAGTGACCTCTAGTGAATCAGTCAGCTTAAAGAAATCAATTCACATTTAACTGAATAACCATTTGGCAAGAAGCAAATATATCCTTTCTAATTTTAGGAAGGCAACAGTTCTTTTAGCCTGTCACGTCTATGGTCTGTTCATTTTTCAATCATTACCTTGGCAAGAATGTGAAACAAATGAAGACCTGAAAGAGTTGATTCTAATAAAAAAAAATGGACTTCATATGATAAGATCATGAACATGTCCATATTGTGTGCTACACTGCAGTGATAAATAAGTTGAATCACACTAATGCCAATTCAGAAACTTCAGAAAATTATTTTGTACAAATTAATACCAGTGCAATCACATTTTTAATTTCACCAAACAAGTTCAAAAACTTCAGCAAATTATTTGTACAAACTAATACACTGGTATTACCTTCATTATCTAATTGCTCATAAAACAAATTCTCATTATCTACCTTGAAAGCTCCTTTTGTATGCATCTCCGAAAGGCTATGTTCGAAATCCAAGATGTCTGTCTGCAAACTCGTCCCCTGAAAACCGTCTCTCTAAATTGCAGGTTACCACTTGCAGCAGCTATACTGGTTGCCATTGCAATCCTTCTGACAGACAAAAAAGATTATGAGTAATACTGGAAGCAGGCAGGGGAGGATGTCCTTTAAGGCCAGGGACAGGGATCGCCATGGCCCCACAAATATTTTTGCATTTTATTTATTATTTTATTTTCTAAGGAATTATATTTATTTTGATTGGTCCCGCCATTACTGATAGCTGTAATGTTTCTTTCCAAATTATATCTCCTTCATTTTCTCTCTCTCTTATGTAAGAGTGCTTAATTTTGTTCATATCCAAGTTCCAATGGACACACGATGCACCAATTTCCTCACTCAATTAATAAATCTTTTTATATCCAACTCATCCATGAGGACTAAAAGGCTAAAACTTCTAAATTAATAATTATGCTCGGATTTGTTGAACGCTATTCCAAAGCTCAATTAATGGGGGGACTTTCAGTTTCTTCTTGCTTCCTAACTTTCCTCACCAAATAAAAAAATAAAGTTGTTGTCTTACAACAACAAAGAAAGTTGAGAAGGGTTCCAAATTTTAGAACAAAATGATCTGCCGAATAAAATAAAAGGATCAACCACGACAAAGGGGGAAACCAAATTAATAATAAATAATTATAAATAAAAAAAATGGGATAAAATAGAGAGAGACTAGAAACTTTAAGGCGACAAACAACTTATTACCAATAACCAAACCAAAAGCTTCATCAAAATAGCACCCAAAAAAAGTAAACAACCCATTCATTGTAACAGGGAAATTCAACCAGAACAAAGTCCTAGAATTAAGAGGAAAAAAACAAGTTTCAAATGAAAAGACTCGTTTAGACATTAAATCAAACATTGTACATATGCATCAAATGTATAAATCAAATTTGGGACTTACAGATGATGTTTTCCGGTTTCAGATTCAACCCGGATGGTAGCTTAGATTTTACTACTTTGTCAGTGGACCCGAACCATGAACCTAGACGATTGCTTAAAGATTCCAATAATGATAAGAATCTTTGTCCGCGTCTAAAAGGGAGTAGTAATTGTATAATGGAGCAATACGAAATTATGATGATATACGGAGAGGCGAATAAAGGGAAAAAAGAATCCTACGTCTCCGAAGCGCCGCAGCTGACTTTTGCTCCAGAAGCATCGTGGCAATTCGCGCCACACCCTCCCTCTTTAATCCTAATAATTTCAGCGCCGTTCGTTTTTCTTGTTTATATAAGTTTTTGCTATTTTTACGTGTTGTTTTTTACATAAAAGTGGAACTCCTCTGTCTGTCTCTTTCTCACGTAAAAAGAGATCACGTGAAAATATTAAAACTTTATATAAAAGAATTAATTTTTATTTTTTTCTCTCTTTTTCTTTCGCACAAGTAAAGAAGTCACCTGAACAACTCTAAAATTAAAAATATATTATTTAATCGTTTTCAGTTATTTCAAATCATTAACATACTTTTAATTGAATTAAAATTTTATACATTGTCGTTGTATATATAAACGGTGTAGCATTACAACACATAAGTCATGAAATATTTATGTCGAACAAAATTATTCTCATTTTAATTATGTGTCGTATTTTTAATCTCGTTTGTATATAAATTGTCAGTATATCAATTTTAAAGTCTTTTAATTTTAAATTATTAAATTATATTATTTTTTTAACAAGTCTATTATTAATATTGCATGTAACTTTAATATTATCGTGCATCACTGTCACAATTTTTCTAAATATTAGCAATACATCTTGAAAAATAAAATATTTGTTAAGCATTATCTTTTAAAATGTATTCCATCTGTCTCATAATAAATATCATAGTTTGACTTTCATGATCAAAATGATCATTTTTAGAATTAATAAATTCTTAAAAATATTCAAGATATACATTGAAATATTATGATTATAATAAAGTACAAAGAATGTACTATTAATTTCAAGTTTCGTAATCTGAAAATTCTATATAAATATTTTTAATTATTTATTTTTAAAATTATCAATTTTATCATTGAAGTCAAATTAAGACGTTTATTATGAGACATATGGAGTATCTTTTTTGATGTAAATGAAGAGGTAGGTGTTCAACCAATTTTTATCGGTCCAAGTCGGACTAGTACTGAAATTATTCAAAATTCGATACCAGTTGAATCAGTATAACGAAATGGTAAGTCGGTTTGGTACCGGTTTTAGCAGAATATTTATTTTAAATTAATATAATTATTATTTTATTATTATTATTTTCTTTATTTTCATTACTATTATTAATTATTTATTAATAATAATAATAATAATAATAATAATAACTATAAAAAAAACCAGTATTATCGATACGGTTCAATATTTACTGAACCTTAAAAGTTTTGTATCAAAATCGATACCAAAAAATGATTTTTTTTATACCGAAATCTGACTGATTCTTTTTTAACTAAATAGGTCTAAAAATATCGATTTTTGTGCACACTCCTGTTGGGAGGGACAACCAAAAGATGATTTGGGATGGAGTTAAATTTTCCACTTAAGTTTTGAGGAAGAGTAGTTATATATTGTAAATTTATGATTGCAATCTAAATTAATAAAGATGTTCAAATTAGACCAATACGAGGGAAAATTATAAAGTCAATTGGGAGATCCATAAAACTTGTTAAAATAAAAAGAATCATTATTTTAGAGATCAATTAAATATGGCAAAGAGA
This sequence comes from Hedera helix, assembly GCA_947179155.2. NCBI lineage: Eukaryota > Viridiplantae > Streptophyta > Magnoliopsida > Apiales > Araliaceae > Hedera > Hedera helix. The sequence continues at coordinate 38,965,111 of OX359270.1, read as the reverse complement.
CTAAAGTTAGGACATAATGTGACGCCCCCAAATCTAGGCCCACACAGCCCAAACTTGAGTCGTCAAAAGACTACAACAAAATTATTACAACAAAGCACAACGTACAACAATACAGTGTATAATAATACACAACTAAGTCTTCACTATTATTGCCACACTATTTTACAACACGTGAAGACTAGGATAACTATTCTTCGGACTCTCACTCCATCCCCCGGCTAGACCCCGTTACGTTTTCATCTCCTGTTGAAAAACAATGGAACAAAAGAAAGGGTGAGCTCAAATAGCCCAGTAAGAAATATCATGACTAAGATAATGACGAATAAATTATCATTAGCCTTCAACAGTTGAGTTCTTGATAGAATACAATAGACTACAAGGTTTATATCAAAAACTGTAGTTAAATTCTTAAACAATGTTCAGATCAATAATAGCAGCGGAATGAGCAATCTATTAGAAGAATAATGCAGACTATAATGTCCACTCGCTTCTCTTTTTAGTAAAAATATCATCAACTTTTATCATCTGAAATATCATTAGTCAAAATAATACAACTTCACAGTTCCTGGTCATAATCATGCAGATCAACAGTTCGTCTTTGCACTACGGGCCAAAGACATTCAATATAACACCAACGGTCATGATTATACCAGATTCAGCCTTTGGTCATAATCATACCAACCAACAGTTCATCTTTGCACTACGGGCCAAAGAGAACATTCACCACGTGTCATAAAAGACACCGAACAGATGTATCGCCTTTAACCTAGTATATCGCCTTTAACCTATCATCTGTTCAACAATTATAGCACATCTGTGCCCCCGGCCACAGATATTCACAACAGCTTGATTCTTGATGATTAATACAAATAACAGTGATACAAATGATGAACAGAAGAACAGGATAAACAATAAGTATCGGAAGTTTACTTTGTGCAGATTCAAATAATGTCCAAATTGCCAACATGATGTGGAGTGAAATTTAAAAATGATATTCAAGATCCACAGTTCAGAATAACGATTACAGTTCAATAGAAATGTTCAGAAAATAGGAAGGTTCAGTTGAACTAATGAAATTCAACTATTATGGAACATATAATATTTTCAGGAATTATAGAAGCAATAGTTCCATAATAAGTTTCGATTTAGGTGTATGGAAGAAAATAATATCCCTTACCGTAGCAGGTTTGATTAACAAAAGGTGAAGGGAATTAATATCCCTTACCATAGTAAGTTTGAATAATGGAAGATGAAAAAGATGGTATCCCTTATGAGTATAAAGGAAAATGATATCACTTACGAATATGGAATAAAAGTGTCATGTGATAATTCGTGTAGACAAATTATTTCCACACGAGACAAATAAAAAGGGTTATTCACCAACAGGCGATAATCCGCACCGTAAGGTTATTCCCATCAATTTGAATACGAATAGTTATTCACCAAACAGGCGTAATCCGCACCGTAAGGTTATTCCCACAATTTAATAGAATTTGAACACGAAGAGTTATTCACCAAACAGGCGTAATCCGCACCGTAAGGTTATTCCCACAATTTAATAGAATTTGAACACGAAGAGTTATTCACCAAACATGCGTAATCCGCACCGTAAGGTTATTCTCAAAGATTAATAAGGAATGAATACAAAAGGTTATTCACCAACAGGCGGTAAACCGCGCCGTAAGGTTATTCCCACAATTTAATACATGGAAATAAATGGCACAAGAAAGAAACGATATTATTTTCGAGAATCAAAGAATGATAATCCCTTCAAGTAAGAAAGAAAATAATATCCACTTATGATGATGAAAAGAGTGATACCCCTTACCGTAATAAATTTAAGAGTGTGAAAAGAATGATATTCCTTACCACAGTAAATTTAAGAGTTTGAAATGAATGGTATTCCTTACCATAGTAAGTTAGAATATGAAAGAAGATAATATTCCTTACCGTAATAAATTTAAGAGTGTGAAAAGAATGATATTCCTTACCTTAACACGTGACTGGATATTGATTTAAATGAGGTTGATCAACCTATATTTTTATAATAAAATTAGTAATTACCACATATAAATTTCAAAGTGTATGATAACTCGTATATTATGAATTATCAAAATTATATATATTTAACATAATTTTTGTAGTATAATATAACAACTTTAAAATAGTTTTTAAAGTAATATTCCAAAATAAATCTTCCAAAGAAAGCTTTTAAAAATGAATCTTCTAATAGAAGAGTCTTCTAAAGGAAGATTTGTGAATACCGTGAAATATAGGAATTTATGAAATTACTACTCTTTAATAAAAGACTTACTTGAAAATTTTCTGCACTCCTTTTGGCTTTCAAACTCTCAAAATAACCTTACTATTCTCAGAGAAAACTCATAAAATTCTTATAGAAAAATTTTATGTTTTAGGTGTGATTTTTCTATTCAGCTGAGCAAGCTATTTATAGGAGAAAATTTTCACTATGCGTGGTAGGTGAGCACTGGCGTGCTGCACGCCAGTGCTGAATATTTTCAGCACGCAGCCGCTGGCTGCTTTTCCTTCCTGCACATTTTTGTGCAAATTTTTTTCAAGTGGGTCCTACAGGGGCCCACATGTTACTATTCACGTTACTATTTCAAATAGTAAAATTAATAATTTTTTATTTATTTATTTATTTATTCTTCATGTGGGTCCAACATATAAAATAATGCTACAACAATAATTCAACAATAATGTAATAAACACGTTACAGATTATTATTAATTTAATAATATAAATTACAGTATATTTGCTACTGTGACAATTATTAGATTCAATAATTTTAAAAACAGTGCAGCAACAATTATTGAGTCAATGATATGAAATATAGTGTAATGACAATTATTGAATCAATAATGCAAAATACTGTGTAACAACAATAATTGAATTGATAATATAAAATATTATGCAGTGACAATTATTGATGAAATGATGCGCAACAGTTACGGTGTCAATTATCAGACCAATAATATGAGACACTGTGTAATACCGTGTGCTACAGAAAAATACTATAAATTACCGTATGCTACTATTCTTTTATCACCGGTATTTTAACAGTTAACATCGTTGACTATTTTTATATAAAAATGTTACTTCTGTCGTTTTCTATATCCGACAATTATTCCGTTGTGGGGTCCACCAATAATTTGTTATTTCGGCGCCGTCGTACGGCCCGAATATTCCCCGACAAAACGAATATTGTCCGACAAAATAAAATTTGCACATAACATCCTTAACTTTCAATTTTGTCAATTTAACCATTTACTGTTTCAAGAAAAATATATATGAAGAAAAATTAAATTTTGTATTTCATAAATTCGGGGTCTTACACATAAGATTCTCTATAATTAAATTTTTATATTTTTCTGTGTTAAGAGTTATGATGACAGTTTTTAAAATTTATGACGACGATATATATTATTATTATAGTCTTATTTTTTTACAAGACTACGATGAGAAAATATATTATCATCATAAATATTAAAAATTATCGTTATAAATCTTGATACAGAAAACCGTAAGAATTTATCAAAGAGATCTGAACTGATAGAGCCAACCTTAACCCTTCAAAGCACCAAGTGGTTGCACCAGCGTCAAACATGCATGCTATAGGAAAGATTGTTATTTCTGGGGAAAAGACGCTTTTATTATACCCCTCAGCACAAAATATTATTCATCTCATAATAAAGTTGTTTTGACTTCTTCAAACATATATTAAGGGAGGGGAGGGCACAATAATTTACTAAATTATTCTTATTAATGATGTAGTAAATCTTTCTTTATATATGAAATATTATAATATATCTATAAAGAGTTATACTTAATGGCTGTTATATTCTCTTTCCTTTTTCCTCACCTCAATATTGACCGTTACTATAATAAAATCATAAAATCACGATAAATAAATATTTGATAAAATAATAATCTTACTTAAATGATAATTTCTTTTGATTTTGACTTAGACATATGTACTAAAATAATAATTTCGTTAAATACATTAAGTAATAAAAAAAATTAAATTTTTAAAGGCCTAACGAAAATATAAATTAATAATTATTAAATTGCATATAAAAATTTATATATATAATCCACATATTTTTGAACTTTTCGTAATAACATCCATACAATAGTTTCAAATTTATACCGTACAACTAAAGACTCTAATTTTTTTATTTGCTATGTACATTAACTTAACACCTTTAGTTTTTCAAGATATTATAAGTTTAACTAATTCTTTTGAGTTTCTTTAGACTCAAATTAACACATTAAATGTTGTCTCTTGATATTTTTGACCACATACATAAATTAAAAAACTCCCTCTAAAATAATAAATATTAATTTATTGATAAATAAATAAATTATTCATTTATTGATAAATAAATAATTTCACTAAAGTAAGAATTTTTTTTGATCCCAAGAGTATTCATTTATCGAGATTTTACTGTAATTTCTTTCTATGTTTTTTTCTCTTATGCCCTTTTTAATTAGCTTTCACATTTATATTTTCAATCTAGAGACATTCGAGTAGACTTTTTATATAAATTTTATATTCAGTATATAATAATAATAATAATAATAATAATAATAATAATAATAATAATAATATGAAAAAAGAGTACGTGACATTAAAAATTAATTTGTAACAGTACTGATTTTTTTTTAATAAATTGAATAGGTTACTAATTAAAAATATATACTTGTAATATTTGATAGACTAAAGTACTAGAATTATTACTCTTTTCGTCCCAGAATAAAAAAAATTATTACTATTTTAAATAGTTCTAAGTTAAATAATTTATTTTTTACTTATAATATCTTTAGTATTAATTGTCAAATTTCTATTTTTTATGCATATTTACTGATCATCACTAATTATATGCAGTACAAAAAATTATACAATTAAACAAGAATATAAATATAAATAATTTTATCATCTTATCTTATTTCTTAATAAATTAAAAAGTTAAATAAAAATTTTAGTCTAGGACGACGGAGGGAGTATGTAGTTAAGGTTTAATCAATCATGCCTCTGCCAATTCAGGGATTTTTATTCTGATTGCAAAAATATGTTTAAATACTAAAAAGGAGTAACGTTTGATTGGTGCCGCTCACTTTAGGCATCGCATTCTAAAAAGTCCGAGGCCACCAATATTGAAAAGGCCTGGCTGGCTGAGAAAATAGGTGCAGGTTGAGAATATAGGAGAGGTGTATGCATCAATGCCATTGGACCAGAATTATCAAAAAAAATCTTCCTTCTTTAGAAAAATGATTGATTGATTGATGCTAAAGTGCAAACTCTCTTCATTAAGTCGTTAACCTTCCGTCATTGTCAAGTCTAACGAGACCAATTTTTCTTTCCCGACCTTTATAACCCCCGCTTGTGACTGCAAGTAAATAAATACTCATTCCGTATCAAATTACAATAACATTTTTAAATTTTAAAAATTAATTTAAAATATTTTTTAATTTAAATTTAAAATAGTTTATTAAAAATTATAAAATATATAATAAATAATATTTTAAAAATAATTTATAATATTTACTATTGTATTGATTAAAAATAAAACTATGTCTATTTTGAGTTTTTAAAAATATTGCAATTTAATTTCAAAAAATTAATCATAATCTATTACTTTACTTGTTATAATAGCACACACAACAATCTTTTGCATGAATTAAGTGAAAGAATTTGGTTGATCTTGAACTGAGTTAACTCATATATATTAAATATAACTTATTATTATTTAAAATATTATAATAATAATATTTACTGAGTTATCTGTGCTTCTATTGGCAATTTGTTTTTATGTAAATTCAATTATAGCATCATTATCTCTACAAGTTATGATATTTTTATAATTTATTTGGACTTATCATATTAGAGTCTTAATTAAACATGTGCCTCTAAAACCCAAATTACCTTAATATTGAATCAGTTTACTCCTATGTGTTATTTTAAAACTAATACTAACGATCTTTTATTTCATGGAAAACATCATAAGAAGTTAATTTACTCTTTTCTTTTCTGTACCCTCACCGTCATATTTAATTTTATGTTTAAAGTGGGTTTTGTTTTACCAAAAAAAAAAAAGAAGTCAACGGAGAACAACTTTTGATTGTAAGAAAGGCTTAGTTAATACATATATGAAAATTAGATGATGTTTTACTGCTAAATTAACATGCACAATGTAGATTTGTCATTTTTTATATGTACTTTTAACTTTTAATACTATTAGGTGCAGCTATTTAAGTCGACTAACATAACATCTCATGGGATATAAAGTCTAATTTCTAATATGAAGTATAAGGTATAATAAAAAAATATAATACTTTTTTGTCTTAAAATATTGAATAATTTTTTACTTTCGGAGTTAATTTAAATTATTTTTAAACTTAAATTTGATAAAATAATTATTTAATTTTAAGTAAAATATAATAATAAAAATTATAAATTATCTAAAATAATTTATTGTTCTTAAAATATAAATAAATCCATCAATTACGAAGTTAAAAATATTTTAAAAAGTTAAAATGATTCTTATATTTTAAAACTAAAGAACTATTTTTCTTTTGAATATGAGCACAAGTGCAATGAATCATATAATAATCTCAATATTAAATATACCTCCACTCTATGAGTGAGAATAATTCACAATAAAAAAAATTCATCACTTAAATAATAAGAAATAAAATGTGACGACCCCGAATCCGGGTTCCTCGAACCTCGGATCCGGTTCAACACGAGTACAACCTTTTCCTTATCTTTCGTGAATTTTAACAATATTATAATTGCTAAATAATCATTTATTTATAATTATATAACATCTCCTTCTATTCCAGAATCGAAATCTTTATACATTCCTAGTATGTCTCAATATCATACATGATACGACATTCTATTACAATCAATTTGAGTATTTAATACTCATATAACATACCAACTAAGTCTTATGCTATAGAATCATTTACCTGTCCAATTCGGACTGATATCTACAATAGATATTTAGATCTTCAATGGAAGTAATATATTTTCCTGTTCCTTGTTCTTTATCGAGAACTTCAGGTAACTAGCCTTATCTGAAAATGTTGGTTTAGGCAAGAGTGAGCACGACGGCTCAGCAAGTTCAACAGCTACACATAACACATTACATGCTTCACATAAAATTTACAATTTATACTAACATCATGTTTTTCATGCATTTCAGTTTATGACATACTGCTCATGCATATCATGCCTCGCATTTAATCTATGCTTCATGTCTAACCTCTATCATGACATATAGTTCAATGCAGAACAATTGTCTTAAATCAACTACCGCATATCAACAGTTCAAATCAACTTATTGCACAAAGGTACATTAAAACATCTTTGCACATAACCACGTATGAGCACATCTCAGTTTAATAACAAACTTATAATTCATGCACATAATACAACACGTTCTGAAAAACTTGTCTGGACTTGTATAACCAGCTTACATTAATCTTTCACGTTCCTCGCACCACCTACACGGTATGTGAGATCAACGGTGCACAATATCAGTCAAAGTTTGACTCAATACTAAATCTTATTTTAAAGATATTTATTTCTTCTTATCATCCCCTTTATTTAATAAGGTTAATTTCATATTTTAGTCTCTCTTTGACTTGACTCAGTGTTTCATATTCAACACCATAAATCTTTTGTTCGAAACTATGCAATTCTGACATTTATTAATGTCACTGCATTAAAACTTGGACCCTATATTTATTTAGGTTGATCAACCAATTAATCACTACCCTTGGTTTAACTTAATCACATCATTTATCTCGATACCTATCATAATATTACCCACATTGGATAATATTTTAAATTTTACTATCAATTAGTAATAACTTATAATATTATTTAATTATTAAATAACACTTTAAATAATCATTACTATTATTAATTTATTTTTGATAATAGTTTACCTTAATCATTATTATTAATCTTTTAATAATAATTTAATTGCTTGCTAATATTATTACCCTTTAATAATATTTTAATTGACTTCTCATTATTATCAATCATTTTAATGATAATTTAATTGTTCATCAATATTATCAATCATTTAATAATATTTGAAATCCTCACGTATCATTAGTAATTATTTAATAACGATTCAACCCTTAACTATTATTACCCAATAGTTAATTACTTGTTAAACAATATTATTAATTCTTTAATAATATTCTAAATCTTTATTTATCATTATTATTTATTTAATAATGATTTAACTCTTAACTATTATTATTTAATAGTTAATTAAATGCTAAATAATATTATTAATCCTTTAATAATATTTTAAATTAATTACATATCATTATTAATTATTGAATAATGATTTAATTCTTAACTATTATCATTTAATAGTTAGTCAATAATATTATCAATATATTTTAATTACTTAATAATCTTCTTTCGATTAAGTAATAATTTATTCCACTTAATTACCATTTAATTATTATTTAATATGAATTAAATAATAATTAATTAACTAATTATCCGAACTCATTATTTAATATTAATTAAATAATGATTAATTAATTAATTAACCTTACATATTATTAAATATTAATTAAATAATAAATAATTAGTTTATTAACCTTAATTATCCTTTAATTATTATTTAATATTAATTAAATAATAATTAATTACTTAATTAACCTTACTTATTATTTAATATTAATTAAATAATAAATAATTAGCTTTCTAACTTTAATATTCTTTAATTATTATTTAATATTAATTTAAATAATAATTAATTATTTATTTAACTTTACTTATTATTTAAGTGCAATTAAATAATAAATAACTAACTTATTCATCTTAACATCCTTTAATTATTATTTAATATTCATTAAATCATAATTAATTAATTACATAATTTCATATATTATTTAATATTTATTAAATAATATTTAATTAGATTATTAGCCTATTTATACACTAATAAATAGCTAATATATAGTGAATCACTCCAATAATTTCAAATTTTATTTTATAACACTTAACTAGCATGCCAATAGGTCAAATATTATTTTTATGAAATTAAAAATAATTTTTCCATAATTATTAGCAATTTAGTAAGCTTTAATCCACCATTAATTCTAATAAATACCAAATTACAAAAAAATTCGGATTTTAAATTTTGATAATTTTCTTTATAAAATTATAAGAATTTTAGCTTTTGGAACCAACCCAAGAACCGGCCTAAAAATGCCCGAACCGGCCCTACCTAAAAATCATGAAAAACCGAAAAAAACCAAACCGACCGGTTTTTTTAAAAAAATAGACAGATTACTTTTTGAAATTTTCAGACTTGGGGTCTCCGACGGGAACTTGAATAAAATGAAATCCACAATTCCGATTGAGGCCTATTTGGTATCGATGAATTCGTAACTTCCCGAACTACATTTTTATGTCATCAAACATCAAATTTGGATTTGTTTTGGTCACAGAAATTGGCTCCAAACCGGACTGTTGTGAACAGCCCTAAAACAATGGGGTGTTTTGGTAGAAAATCCATATCTTGCTCATTTTAAATTGGATTTTAGTCATTCAACTTGGAGAATCTTCATATTTCATGGATCTATCACCCAAAATTGACGGATCATAAATCCGACTTACGGATTGTGAACAGTAATTCCGTGAAGGGGCTGCTACGTATTAGATTAATTTGTTTTCGTCGGTAAAAATTTATTCAATGAGTTTGATGAAATTTTTCATCACAAACACATATAAAACCCATGTTAAACCCATCAAACTATGAATATACATATATTACATAGCTAAAGACTTCTAGAACATCAAAATGTGTTTTGATCGGTTAAAAATACATTTTTAACCGTTCAAATCATATCTAAACTATAAAAATGAACTAAAGAAGTTTTAGAACACTTTTTAACCTTTTATACATGGATGCTCTCCTTTCTCTTGACTTGATCTTGGATTGTGACTCTCTCTTGTCCATTCTCTAGCAAATTTGCTTGGTGGATCATCAATCTCATAAGAGTAACTCTCTATATCTCTCAAGAAGCTCTCCCTTTTTCTCTCTAGAAAATGCTACAAATGACTAACAAACATAGCCAATGTGTGGAGCACTATATTTATAGCACACCCTTAATCATCATTAACTCTTACTAATCAACTAACATTGGTTAAATTAGAGACTAATTTAGGATTACCATTTGATTGATTGACTCTTGGATTGACATGTTGATTGACCTCCATCAAGTTTGCTTACAAGTTATCAATTGAGTAAAACAAAAGCAACCTTTCTCCAACACTTAACTAAAGTGTGGTTAAGACTATTGCTCTTGTAACCTATGTTAACTTAACTATTAACCATGGTTCAAGCTCATCAATTAAACATACACACATCTTCCACCAAATAACCCAAGTAAGGTTAATTCTCTACAATTAAGTATACATATATATCCAATATATTTATATATTTACTAACACTTAACTCTAGCATTGGTTAAGGTTTTATTTTTATGTCCTATATAATTATATAAGCATCTATATATATATACACCAATATATGTATATATATTCACTTATACATGTACAATACTTGTATTTTTGATATTTAAAATGTCACCCATCAACTTGACTACAAGCAACATAAATGGTGAAGTGTAACATAAGCAACAATCACCAACACTTAACCCACATGTGGTTAACTCTCTACAACATCCAACCCATGGTTACATATAAATTATACCTTGGTGAATTATATACATACACAATTGTATCTATAATATTCTTCCTACAACTAACCCATGCATAGTTAAATCTTTAATTTATTTACTACCTAGGGTTATTCAACTAACTCATCCATAGTTAATTCTCATCATCAAATTCACCCACCTAGCATTTAACCAATGTTTGGTTAATGCTCTCTCTTATCTACCAACTAGGGTTGTTCAATTAACCCTACATTAGTTAATTCTCTACACTTAACAATACTTGAATTTATTCTCCCAACATATTGACCAATATTTGACTTTTAAATTTGGACTCAATATTTGGGCTACTAGTTTATTTTGCATTGGGCTCCCTTATTTAATTATTTGGGCTACCCAACACAACTCACACATCTTTATAACTTGGGCTAGGTAATTAATTTAATTTGACTTATATTAATTACCTCTTGGACTATAATCAACATAACATTTGAGCTTTATTATTTAATTACCCACTTCATATCCATATTCTCATATTGGGCTAACATCTATAATTCTTTTGGGCTAGTCCACTAGTAGTAATTAAATTACTTGGACTCTATATAACAACTTAATAATTAAGTTAATTACTTAATTAATTAACTTTATAATATTGTCATTTTAGACAATCATTCTAGTTTTTCTATAACTTTAACTCTTAACTAATATAATTAACCTAGTTAATTATATTTCATGACTTTCCTTCTTACTTCACATTTTAAACTAATTAAATTATTAGTTTAATTGAGTATTTAATCTACTCATCTTCTTATTGGGCTAACAAACACACATTAGGTGTATATATATTAATATAACCACATTCACTTTTCAATTGAATTTATTTTCTTAATAAATTCTCTACATGCATTATTAAAATATTTCCACATTTAATTTCTAACAAATACATTATATTAAAAAAAAAAAAAAAATGTTCACCCATTTTTCACACATCTCACTTCTACAACTCTAGGTTTTAAACCATAACCTTTAATTTATATTTAAAATCTTATTTACAAATCTTGTAAATATCTGGGATATTACATAAAATCTCACAACAAGAGAAACATAAATAATAATAATTAAACCTACGACTTAATTGTTATAGGATCTAAGTCACGACTATTAAATTAATGGAGATGTCATTAATGAATAAGTAAGTTAAGAGGTCATTTGAGATCGTTTATAATTCAACAAATTTGCTTATAATTAATTTTAAGAATTATAAAATATTTAGTACTCGGATTTAAAAATTGCTTATAATTACTTTTTTTAAAAATAATCAAAAGTTTTAATTTGAAATTTATGATTATTTGTCAAATCTAATAATTAAGTTTGACCACGTATATTACTAATTTTATATTATTTATTTTAATAATTTCAACAATTAGCTATCTTTACTTATTCAAGCCTTCATTTTTATTAATTTACACTTGAAATAAGAGATAATCAATTATTATTTTTAATTCAAACACTTTTTTACTTTTTATTGGTTCAAGTATTTTTTTTTTCTTTATCAAACATAATCCACTTTTTAAAAATTAATCATAAACGTTAACAGAGAAAGTAATCAGAATTACTAATCACAGTTAATTCAAACCTCATTTATTATTGTGTGGTGGACATTTAACTGGAGTTACTCTAGCATAACAAGTTTTGTTTACCCATACTTTTAAATATTGATAAATTAATTTAGTCGATAATTTCTTGCGATAAATAATTAATCAAAGCATTACATAATAACGAAAATTATCTGTTACATCTTATTTACCCCACCCTTTTGTGCTATGCTTGATATTTAATTTCCACATAAATGTCTCAATAAGGATTTCGAATAAAGTTATATACATTCTTTTATCTTTTTAACTATTTGAATTCATATTTATACTCGAAGTTAACAGCGTTTAAAACTATTATAATGAGAATAAGATTAATATCTCTGCTTAAGTATTTTTATTTTTATTTTCAAAATAAATTAATTCAATTTTCAAAACAATTTCGTGTACATTTTAATAAATCTATATATTTAATGAGAAAATATGTTTGATTATTTTATAATATCCTTATTTATCCTCACATAATACGTGTATACCACCACCGGTGCCAGTTAGTTAATAACATTAGCCATGCAGGTGTTATGGGTTTCGATAATGAGCCATGCGGCAGACATGGGCTACTCCTCATATTTGTGTAATTTTCTATATGTTCCGTGTTCGAAATCAATCCCAACGCGTTCACTGAGCCTATTTATTTTCACTCTTTATTTTTTTACTGATACTTATTTGACCAATAATTTTTTTGGCTTAAATATGAACTAATACCTTGAATTTTTTTAAAAAAATTCACTTTGAGAATTGTCTTCTCAATTTTTTCAATTAGGGGATTTAAATTTTGTATAATTCATTTAAGTTTTAATAAGAAATAAATCTCATAATTCAAAATAATCTTTAGATAATTTAAAAAATTAGATCACATTGATAAAAATTAAATAAATTTATATTAATTTTAAATTTAAGAATATTATAAATTAACTTTTAAAATTATTATATGAATTTTAAGTCTAATTTTTTCAAATGTTTGTAATATTTTTCTATTCAAAATTTTAAGATGTGTTAAAAATATATTCACATACAACATCCTATTTTTTAAAGAAAATCTAAAATGTGTAATAATAACGGTCATTATTTGATTATATTTCAACATTCTACAATATAAAATTCATATAATTTTTTAAAAAGTTAATTTATAATATTCTTAAATTTAAAATAAATGTAAATTTATTTAATTTTTATTAATATGATCTATTTTTTTAAACTATCATATAAAAATTATACTGCTCTGGGTTTTTTACTATTCATATAAAAATCATTGCGGAAGTAACGTAATAACATATTTCCTGTTTTACAGATTGTCTATTGGAGTTATTACTAGTATTAGTTAGTACAACAAGCTAGGCAGCTGCTATGGGTTCTCATATTGGGCTGTGCTAGCAGACAGGGGCTAGTCCTCATTCCATGTTTTAATTTCGTTCTCTACTACAAAGTTTCATTCAAATTATTTTTTAGCTACTGTTGTACTTATTTTAAGCAATTGATATTGTTAAAATAAAAATAATATTATCAGATCAATAAATATTATTTAAAATATTTTAGCTACTGTGTGTTTAACCTGTTACAGTTGAAGAGAATAGAGTAAATTAAAAACTACCTTATAAAGCACCATTAACTAATTACAACAGAGTTAAATACTGATTAATCAAGATTCCATGGTTATTTTAATTAACGAAACACAAATCAACCTTATCATAGGGAGGGACCATATTAGCAACGTTTCGGACCACAAATGCCTCCCCGGGCTAGAAATCCAGTACGTGCGATGGGCAGACACGGGAGTCAGAGCACGCAAAAACCATAAACTGTCGCACAAACAAATCACCAAACCAAGATTAACTACACAAATAAAGCAACTATATATGGTAATATGGTAGTGCTAATTATATATATAGCCATGCACGTATGTACAGATAAGCTTTATTTAATTTGTCGCATTTCTTTATTCTACTTATATATGCAATGATTTCAAGATTAATCTTACCTTGGGGCTCTGGCCTTTGGAAAGTTCTTCGTACAAGGTTGGATTTGTCCTGGAGATGCACATTCACAAATAAATAAAATAATTATGTGTATAGGTGAAAGAAATTTCACAAGGTAGAATCCAGAATGAGTATTAGTACCTACTTGTATTTCTCTTTCTTAAACTTGATGAAGCCACTTTTCAACCTCTCAACAGGGTCAAAGGTGGCACCATCAGCTGTTTTGAGTTCAGCGGTAATTTGATCAACCTTTGCAGCAGCAACAGGTCCTAGCTCTCCCTTCTCACTGTGTACCAGCAAATTAATTGAGAATTATAATTTAAGTGCTTATTATGTTACTCTCTATGATACTATATATATATATATGTTAACAAACAATGAGAACAACAAAGGAACTTATATATAACATTACCTGGGAAGTTTCTTAAGACCGGCAATGGCCTCCTCGTACGAGTCGCTTCCCATATCTTCTCTCTATAAAATTATTTGGTAACAAGTTTCTTAGGTAGGTAAGAACAAATAAACAATCAATCAAACAAACAGAGAGAAACATGTACATTAGTTCCAATTACAATATAATATAACATCTACAATGTTAATTTAAAATCAAACAAGCACCTTTATATATTTTTGAGTTGTCTAACTGATAACCGATAGTATATATTATCAGTATTGCAGCAGATTCAACAAATATACTCTACTACTTTTCTCCTAGCTATAGCCCTTATAAGTTGAGTAATAGTATTGAATCAGACAACTAGTGGCAGGGGAAGATTTATTTTTCTTCTTCTTCTTCTTCTTCTTCTTCTTATTTATGAGTTTAATTAATATTCTTCATTTATACTTCCTTCTGTAAGATATTTTGCAGCGGGAGAAAGCAGGAAATTAGGAAGTTACTAAATGAGAGAAGTAATATGGCCTTTATAATCGAATCTGAATGGACCTTTTCTAGAAGAATCTGCAGCACACGTAGTCTGAGAAAAGATTTAATGGTTAAGGTACACGTGTACTTATAATTAAATGTTTAGTTTGCATTTCTTGATAAAGATGTCAACACGGTTGGATGATTAATTAGACCAGCCGACCGACGTGGTTCTAAATCATTAACATAAGGGTTCCTTCAAAGGACCCGTGTATAGTTTATTATAGGATTAATACTCAAATCAGTACACGCATTTAAAATTTATGAGATTTTATTATGTATTATCAATTTAACATTTAAAATGAATTATTTAAATATTAAAATAATAAGACATAATAAAATATCAAATAACAAGTATTTTAAAATCATAAAATAATTACTCAGATGACTGATAATTAACTAGCACATATTTTTAATATTAAATAAATTAGGTAATTCATTTAATGCAAAGTTGGAGTTACATGTGGCTCTGGGGAATGAAGGACCCGCAAGTGTCATAATACTAGTAAACACTTGGAGGAAATTAATAGGGGCCAACGAGTAAGGTACCCAACTACAAGCTGATGACGTGTAAATACGTGTATGGCTCACATCAAATGATCATTAAATTGTTGTCACACCCTCACACACTGTACACCCTTTGCATCATGTCATCCCAAGTGCAAGAAAGGGACAATATGTTTTCACATCATTAAGTACGTACGTATACGTATGTACGTGGTTTAGATCAAATTCAGCATTGCATGTAAAAAAACCTAAGGCTTATAATTTAGGGTTCTTACGTGAACCCCATTTTGGTTTTGGAGGTGGAAAGCTTAAAACAACCATCAAATTAATTCTTACGACCTAATTTTCCCTTTTTTACTTGATTACTCATCGATGACCTTTTCATTCATACATTGTGTTGCACGTGAGTTAGAGGAGCCAGCCATTACTAGTCGTAGAGTCCTATTATTTCTTTTACTATTCTTAATTAGTTAGTTTCCGAGTACTGATGAGACGTACAGACATGCATTAGTTTTTACAAGTGGCATTGCCTATGTTCAAGCACCTTAAACTTTCTAAAATTGATAAATTAACTAATAAGATATCTTAGTATATATCATACCATAAATAAAATAATAGGGTGTATGACCCACATTATCGAGAAGAGGGAGAAGGAAGAAAGAGTACGTACCCAAATGGGGTTGATGATGGGAGGAGGGGCAGCAAAAACAGGCTCGTTCCTGATGAGACTGGGAATAGAATTCCCTCAAGAAGAAGGAGACGAGGAGAGCCTTGCGAAAACGAAAGGGCGTAATGTAACAGCAGTTGATCTTTTTAGAGAAGAAGAAGATTGGGTAGCTGGAGAGACAGAGGTAAGGCACCAACTGTTGATCGCTGCGGTCGGCATTGTGCACCGGGTCATATACTTTCCTGCCTTTATACCACCACATCCTCCTCCTGGATAATGAAAGCGAAAGCTCGGCGAACGATAGCTTCTACATTTGTTGATCAGATTATATTATACACACCCACAAAATATAAAAATTTAATAATATATACATATATATTATGAGTTTTGTTCTCTCATAATATCATGCATGTACATGTCCATGATTGTGTCCATATGTGCAAAATAACTAGACTGCCCTCCTCGTTATGGGTCACCTCACCACCTACATTATTATAAATTATAAATAGTAGTGGTCCTTTTTATTTTACAAAGAGTCTCAGTTGTTTTTTTATTAGTAGCAATGGAAAATAACAGTGTCTTAAAGTTTAGCGCGTTCTAATTTTATTATCACGTGCTAAACTAAAAAAAATTGTTTTGAAATTAAATTAATACAAAACAAAAATATATCCATAATGTTTGCAGATTTTGCAAATAAGACTGTCGAAATGAGTAGTATTTTGTCATTTGTACATGCAAGCAATAGTAGATTTGGAGGGTTGATGATGATGAAGACGATGAACATAGGATAAAATTGTAGGCATTGTGATTTGTGGGGATGAGAAGAAATTACAGTAGGTGAGGCCCTGAAAAATTGGATAAAAAGTGGTGCACAGCTACGGGCTGGGAAGGGGGGGACATGATTGGTCTTGATGGGAAGATAGAGATAAGGTGTTATCTCTAAAATATGGCTATGCTGCTCTCTATGTTTCCCTGGATTCAAGTTGATGGATCTTGTTAGCTGTTGGGCCTCAACTAAAATAGTAGTGCTACTGGGAGGCTGCTCTTTCATTTCTGTTCCTTAAGGTTGTGGTAGGAGTACGTGATGAGGAAGGTGATATATATAAGCTCCTAAACAGAAAATGGGTGAGATATAGAAGTGATAAAAGTTAATTATGTAAACAACATAGCATTAATCTAATCTAAAGAATGGAACTGAAAATGCCGACTCGCAGGGACTGTTAATACTGCTAACTGCTAGCTGCTAGCTGAATTCGTTATGTACCTGGATGATTAGAATTCGTTACAATCATTAGCCAGCAAAATTAAGAATTCCACAGGAGGATGATTCTCACAAATTGTTACAACAAAATCATTTAAATGCCCCAAATTAGCAAGTTTATCTGCATCTCTGTTTACATATCTGAGCTTGACAGTCCAAGGGAGGGAGTCTAATAAGCAAACGATGGACGACATTCCTGGATCAAGCAATCGTCCGGATGGAAAGCCCCTTCGATCAGATTGACAATAACTTGAGAATCAGTTTTCACTTGCACCAAGGCAGCTGCAATCCTTCCCTTAGAGCCCATAATTCAACTGTAACGATGTCACACAAACCAATTTTTTTCGAGGAAGAAGCCAAATTCCCATTCTCCTGCATTATTTCTAGTTAAACCACCACCCATGGAAATTGATAAAGGATTTAATCTCACACTAGCACCCGTGTTTAACTTATTAGCCCAAACAGCTTTAGGCACAACAAGATCGACTTTTGGATGGAGAAGCTTTTCGGGGGAAGGCAATGTTAAGGTCAGAAATCAGAGTATGGATAGCAAAATCAATTTCAAAACAAGATGACTGAGTATTTTTAATGGACTCTTTGTTTCTATTCTTCTAGATTGTCCAAATTTCATTTTAAAATTAGAGATCCATTTTGAATTTTTCAAATCTATTTGTGAAATTCTAAAACTCAAACTTCATTGTATTCGTTTTAAGTTTTGAAAAAAAATCTGATGATAAATAATATTTTTTTGTTAGTTTACCATAGTTATTTGAATTAAAATAAAATAAATTTTGGAGTCTAAATTTTTACAAATTGACTTCAAAAAGTCAAAATGTGTCTCTAATGCGAGATAAAGAGAGTAATATTAACTGTTATTATTTGCGTGTGGTATGGAGTGAGCTGCAGTGTGCAAGAACAATGATTCAAAGAATCAAATCCCTGTAATTAAATCACATCGAAATCATCTGGCCTAGCACAGAAGTTTCGGCAAATAAACATCTAGTATTTGCATAAATTTTGTTCATCTAAGAGACGGATAGTACTACTATTTCCTTGTTTGAAAAGAGCATGCTCTTTTCTGTCTGTCTTGATAAGGAACCTTAAAATATGATTTTCCTACGTCATGTTGGGAAAACCTTGCACTGGTGTATAATAGTTTTGGTGTAGGTGAATTCTTTGAAAAAGTAAAACGAGGTCCATGTCTCCAGCGACTCTTCAGGGGCATAATACCAACTACTTGGGGACAGTGTTATTGGACACCCCAAAATTGCAACACATCGAGCTCTGTGTTTGTGTATCAACTTATGAAGAGCTTTAAATGTAATTTATTTAACTCGATGATAAATAACACTTGAATCTTAAACGTTTACATCATTTTTGGTGAAATGTGTTTGGACGTTTAAATGAATTTATATAAATTTTGAGTTTAAAAATATCTTAAGTTAATTTTAAAATTTTAATAATTATATTGTAATATAGAACGTATGGAGTATAAAAAAGACCAATCTATTAGCAAAACAATTATTCTAAAATTTACAATAAAATTTATTAGTTTCTGAAACAATTATTCAACCAGAGGGATGATGAAAGTTGCAATAAAGAACAGACCATGGTCCGACAAGGCATGCATAGACATGGCTAGAAAGTCCAACTGAACAAGAACAAAGTTTCCAATTTATAAATCATCAAGTACCATGACTTTCATTGACTCTATACATGTACTAATCACAACATTCTATTATATCTATTCCACTAATCTGATTCCCGGCCACTTTTACTGTTTTACACTGTCTTCCGGGGCTAATTTTACGCATTAAAAAAGAGAGAAGTCAATTCGTTGAGACAAACATATAAAGTTGACACTGATCCTTTCGAATATTGTAGTGCTTAAATTTTTCAGACCTTATGTACCATGCAAACATACATATAGCATAAGATACATATATAATTTTAAAGCATGCAGGTAGTATAAGTTGAAAGGACGTTAAAAAAATTAAATTACACCGCAAGTGTTGACACGTCTATATACACTCATCTGAAATTATATATTAACTCAAAAAGTTAATTCTTAATTCTCAATTATTTTATTTTTATCTTGAATTTTAACTACACGGTACCTTAATCGAAAACAAGTACATATATGTACACAATTTATAATGTAACGTGTTCAGTTTAGCGCGTAGTTAATTAGAGTGGTTTCTCCTCGTCCAAAAAAAGAAAAAAATGAGTCACATAATATATTCGCCGCTTAAATAATGCATGATTTAAGTATAAAACTCGTGAATTATGTGCCAAATTTAGTTGAAAAACTCAAAATGCAACCTAATGCGAAGGGATGAGGCCTGATGGGGGCTGCTATTGTTAGGGACGCACAACAGTTGATTTGGTCAGTTTTATATTTTAAAAAATAATTAAATTATTTAAGACGGTTATAAAATGTTAAAAATTAAAATCGTTCAAACCTTTAATCCGTAGGCTGTTATCGGCCTATTTGGTTATGGATTAAAACAATTGGTTTAGACGGTTTGAATCAAGAATAAATGAACAATTAAATATAAAATTAAATCATATATCATCAAACACAATATACTATATTAAAGAGTTTTACCCATCAAATTTTTGACAAATACTTATGGTCATTACAAATAAAAATTTAAATTTCTTCTCAAGATAAATTAAGATCTAAATACTAACAAATCCCACAAAAAGAGATTAAGCATCCATTAAGTTTATTTTTCTAGTATGGTAAATAAAATATTATATCATATACTAGAAAATTTGAGTATTATTGTATATATAAGAAAAAGTATATTATATATATAATTATATTTACAAATATAAATATAAAAATATATTTATAATTTTATATATTCGACTGGTTTGGTCGGTTTTGATTTTTTCATGGGTGCAAACTGGAATCGACTGACTAGGTTTCAGTTTTTTTTGTTTTGTAATTTTCAACTTGTCGATTTTCTAGTTTTCGATTTGGTTTGTTGTTAGTTTAATTCGGTTTAGACAATTTTTTGGTTTTGATTGATTTTTTGTTCATCATAAATTATTGCACTATGTAGCCGTCTCTATATAGTCGATTGAAATATTCATAATTGCTGTAATGTCCTAGAATTTCCACGTCATTATTAATTAAATTATTAATTTAATTTCCGACGAGTTAGTTTTACGAGATTATTTAAATCTTTTATTGTGATTAATTAATTATGTGATTAAATGATTTTGTAATTAATTACTAAAATTAATTAAAGGGGGTCACTAATATGTTATTTAAATTAGTTAACAAACCCTAAAGTTTTAATATCAAAATAGTTGATAAGTTTCCTATTAATTAAATATTTAATTAAATTGAATATAATGAGTTAATTAAATATAATAAATTAATTAATATGATTATTAATTAATGTAAATAATGTGAAATATTAATAATAATATTTATTAGTTCATTTAGTAATTTAATACTTATGGGTTAGAATATTTAATTATTTATTCAATCTAATTATTTATTTAATCATGGATTGAATAATTAATGTGTAAATTATTAAATTAGCCCAACATGGGTCAATTAGTAGCCCAAGTGGAGAATAATAAAATTTGACAATTTAGTAGCCCAAACAATTTAATAGAAGCCCAATTGGTATTTTAAATTAAAGCCCAATGATTGGCCCACTTGGAAAAACAATTATATAACTATTAATTAATTAAAAAGTAGAAAGTGACTCTCAAATTGGGACAATTCTAAGTGTCATCAGCCGACCACATGGAAGAGAGAGAGAGAAAAATTTGATTTTTTGTTATTTTTCAATTATTTAATTAAAAGATTGCTTGTTTTATTTTTAAAGTACATAGACACCATTCTTCTTTTCACCAAATGTGTCATGCAACCCATTCCTTGTGCTAGCTTGTGTAAGTATCCTTGCTACTCTCATTATGACAATTTTAATAGATATAAGTTTTATATCTATCCAAATTGTAAGTATACTTACAATTTAGGAATGCATGTTGGTCATTTCTTCTTCTTCCACTTTGAAAGCTAGAGAGCATTTGAGAGTGTAGCAAAATATTTTGAGAGCAAAAATACCAAGAGAAGGAGTTCTTGGTTCATGTCACCTTCTTTCACCACATATTTTGGAAGAAAAAGGAGGATATCCATTAAATCAAGGTAATGGTTATTCTAAATCTAATTTTGTTTTAAACTAACATGTGTATATAAATATGTTAATATAGTTAATAATGTGTGGTAGTAATATTTAGGCCATGCTTGAGTTTAATATGCTTGGTTTGTATTTTGGTATCATTTGTATGCTAAAATATGTGTTTAATAGTGTATAATCAAGTCTTGAAATATATGACCAAAAATATTTTTATAAAACTTAGATTTGATGTTCTAATATTATAGAACATTAAATCATGAGAAAAACAAAGTTTGAATCACTCAAAATGGAGTTATATACAAAAAGTTATGATTTATGGTAGTTTATGTGATGTAAAATTTTTTATAAAAAAATAATGATATTAAATCATGAAAAATTTATTTTTCATGTTATAAATTAATATAAGGTGATTGGTAAATTTTTTGGATTTTTATTGATGATTTAAAGCTTAATTGATGGTATATTTTTATTTAAAATGGGTATTGCCGGACACTGTTCATATTCTGTTTGGGGAAAAAAAAAAATTAACACTGGCCGCGCAATGCGCGACACTGTTCACCGCCAGACACGGAGCCAAACGACGCCGTTTGGTGTATAAAAGAAAATGACCTTCGCGCAATGCGCGGAAGTCAATTTTCGCTGTGCTAAACGGCACCGTTTTGGTCCCCCGGGATTCTTAGCCGCGCCATGCGCGGGAGTAAGTTTTCGGTGAAATTACGATACTGCCCCTCCGTGTTTTTCTCGACGAAATTACTATTTTGCCCTCGGTTCAGTTTTCGAATTATTTACGGAAATGCCATTCGGGTTAAATTTAAATAATTTAAATATTTAAAAACTAATTTAAAATTATAACAAAAATAATAATAATACAAAAATAATATTGGGGAGGATATTTTTCATTAAGTTTAATATTTAAATATTTTAAATATTAATCGAGTTACCTAAATCATGGTTAAGTTAAATAAATTTATTAGTTATTTATTATTTAAATGTTAATAATAAATAAAGGTAATAAATTAGCAAATTATTATTTAATTCCTATTAAATAATAATTAAAGAGAGATAAAATTTGTAAATTAATTATTTATTATTTAAATATTATTAAATAATAAATAAGGATAATTAAGTAATTAATTATTATTTAATTAGCATTAAATAACGATTAATGGAAATTAAGTTATTAGATTAATAATTTATTATTTAATTTAAATAATAAATAAGAATGAATTGATTATTATTTAACCTTAAATAATAATTAAAAATAATTAAATAATTAATTATTATTGACATTAAATAATAATTAAAGAGGATTAAAATTAGTAAACTATTATTTAATTTCCTTAAATTAAATAATAAGTGAGGTTAATTAATTAATAAATTAGTTGATTAATACTAAATTAACGAAGGTTAAAAAAATTAAATCAATAATTATTTATTATTTAAGTATGATTAAATAATATGTATGTACAATTAGTTATTATTTATTTTAAATAATAACTAGAGTTAATTAATTAATTTCTATTTAATCAATATTAAATAGTAATTAAATAGAGATTGAGTTAATAAAATAAATTGAATTTAATTATACTTTAATTAAACAATGGTAATAAGTTGTTTAAAGGTTCAATAAGTGTCCAACGCTTAAGAAAAATATTTTCTAACTTATTAAATTATTAACCTAATTTGATTGAAGGTCTATAAGGTTAATAATATTATTTCGACTAACGTAAATTATGTGTTAGTACTTATATGATAAATAAGTACCTTAGTGAGCGTATAGTTGTGCAAATACGCCGTACTAATTATTAGACCAACTTTATTAATGCTAGGTCTTTTCAAAACCAGTTAGTTAAAGCTAGACATATATTGTAGCTGAGCAGACAGGCAAGTTCCTTATCTCTAAACTCATTTCATTGAGCAAATTATTTATTTAAGCTTGAATTGTTATTTCCAAGCATGCTTTGAGTGGTTTAATTACTTTACAATTATTCCACATCGATATTATTGTTATTCGCACTTGTTGCACTTGAGATTGTACAGTTATTGACTTGTACTTAATTACTGTTCTACCGTTTAAAGAACTGTTCAAAGTAGGTCTAAGTCATTGTTCGGCTAGACATTATGTTAAAGATTTTAAAAGCTATCCAAATCATTGAAGATGCGGATTCTTAGACTATTATGAACACCCCTTTATTATAGGGGAGTACCCTGTATCTAATATCAGGTACAAAAATACGGAAATTAAATGTTATGCATACACATATTGTACTGAGGCTGATCCCCTCGGGTACATATTTCTGGTAGTAACCATTGGGTCAACCTGCTATTGACTCCAGTGGATATTTATAATTCATAGTCTATTTGACTATCCTAATTTTAAAAGCAACTTATTATTCCTGCTTATGTTATTCACAATATTGAATTGTTCAGCTATTCCCTTTCATTCATGATATATTGTTCCTTGTTGTTATTTAAACTTGTTGAGCAAACTAGTTGCTCACTCTTGCTATATCATGAAACCTTATTGCAGTGCAACCCGAGACTTCGGGAAAGAACAAGGGTAAAGGAAAGATGAAGTAATAGACTTCGAGATGCAGCCCTGTAGTTAATTTAAATTAACTGTTATGTAATATAAACCCTAAGTACTTTATTAAGGGTATTTGTGTACTTTTTGTAAGGTTATCGTATCTTGGGACTAGTAACACCTTTTGAATGAACAACATATGTTTATTATTCCGCATTTAGTTATTGTATGTTGTTTAGAGGTGAATGTTTGTATTGGATCGTGATGACCGGATCCGGGTATTTGGAACCCGAATTTGGGGGCGTCACAATTGCGGAGTAATCAAAGTTACTAATGAAGTGATGATGTAAGACCCCGACTTTTATTGAGTAAAATTTATTTATTTTCCATATATTATTCTGAAATAGTACAGTGTTATTTTGATAAAATTCAAAGTTAAAGGATGTTATGTGCAAATTTTATTATGTCGGATAATATTCGAATTGTCGGAGAATATTCGTTTCGTCGGAAAATAGTTTATCCGTACGACAACGCCAAAATAACCAATTATTGGTGGATCCCATAATGAAATATTGTTGAATATAAAAAACAACAGCAGTAACCTTTTTAAATAAAAATGGTTAACGTTATTATCACTTTCAACTGTTAAAATACCCGGTAATAATAGATTGGTGGCATATGGTATTTCATGGTATTTTACTGTAGCACACGGTATTCTGCAGTAGCACACGGTAATTTACAGTAGCACACGGTACTCTACAGTAGCATACGGTAGTGCACAATATTTTATATTATTGAACTGATAAAGTGACCATTGCACAGTATTTTATCAATAATTGTCATTACACAGTATTTTACATTATTGAATCAATAATTATCATTGCACAACATTCTACATTATTGAGTCTATAATTTTCACAATGCACAACATCTTGTAACGTTGGACTAATAATTGTCACAGTAGTAGTCACGTGTATTAAATAGTTAGACAGACTTATTATTTTAATAACATTGAATATTTAAATAATTGTATTATTAAGTCAATAATATAATTATATAAAATATGAATAATATAATCTTTAAATGTGTAATGTGAAGCTTAAAAATGTGAAACGTGTGATGGATGATGTAGTTTAATATATGAATCATGTGATTTCCTAATGGATGGTGTAGATTAAGTTAGAAAAATGTGTGAATCATCTGATTTGCTAATGGATGGTGCAGATTAAGTTAGATTAAGGTGGGAACCATATGATTAGTTAATGGATGGTGTAGATTAAAGTGTAAAAAATAATAAATGGGGTAGATTAAAAAAATATGAAAAGTATTTTTGGAATAGTTGGTTAAGTTTTGGCTATAAATAGGGGGCTTAGCATAAGAAATTTTCATATCCTTCTTACTTATCCTTCTTTCCATTTTCTAAAAATTTTTAGTGTAAGATTTCTCTAAGTGAGTTAATGTTATCTTAAGTGTTGGTGAAGATCGATAAAAGTACGAGTATTATCAAAGTAAGTTTTTCAATAAAAGTTATATAAATGCTTACACGTCACATGTTGTTTACAACTCTTCCTTCAGAAGACTCTTCTATTAGAAGATTTATTTTGAAAATTTTTATTTGGAAGATT
This sequence comes from Hedera helix, assembly GCA_947179155.2. NCBI lineage: Eukaryota > Viridiplantae > Streptophyta > Magnoliopsida > Apiales > Araliaceae > Hedera > Hedera helix. The sequence goes on along the minus strand of OX359270.1, from coordinate 38,939,074 downwards.
TTACTTTGAAATAGTATTTTTCTTCAAAAACTATTTTGAAGTATATTTTATTTTATTTTGTATGCTATACAAAAATATATTATATAGTCACTTTTGATGATCTTATAATATATACTATACATCATGAAACTGGTATGTATTAATTACTAATTAAATCATAAATATACATATAAGTTGATAAACTTCATAAAAATTAGTATCTAGTCACATGATAGAATAAGGGATATCGTTTTCTTTAATCCTCTTAAACTTACTATGATAAGTATTATTCGGTAAAATTCTTTAAATGATTAATAGTTTACGCTTCATCTAATATCTTTTGACATTAACATTTCTATTAATTTTTTATCATATATTTGAATAGTGAACTATTGGACCTTGAATATTTTGACCTATGAACATTTATTTGAGCTGTGAATATTGTGTACTGTTAAATATTCTTTGTATCTTAAACCTTACCGTTGAACTTCTTTCCTGTGAATCTTGGACATTATTCTTGGGCTTGAACACCTTTTCCTCTAAATTATGTTGATAATTTGGACATTATTTGACTCTGGACAAAGTAAAATTGTAAACTTTCGATATCTATTGTTTATCATATTGTTATTTTTCTTCTGTTCATCATTTATATCACTGTTATTTGTACTAATAATCGAGAATCAAGTTGTTGTGAATATCTGTAGTCTGATGCACAGATGATAGGATAAAGACGATATAATGGTGGTGTGTCTTTTAGGACACGTGGTGAATGTTCTCTTTGGCCTGAGACAAAGAAGAACCATTGTTTGACATGATCATGACTAGTGATGTTTTAGATGATAAAGATGGATGATGATTTTTCTGAAAAAATGAGCTAGTAGACGTCATGATCTACATGATTCTCCTAATGATTATTATTTCGCTGCAGTTTTTTTTCTCTAAACTTTGTTCAAGAACTTAACTGCAGTTCTTGATTTAAAATTTGTTGTTTATATTATCAAGAACTCTACTGTTGAAGGATAATGATAATTTATTTATCATTATCTTAGTCATGATATATTCTTGCTGAGTTATTTGAGTTTACTCTTTTCTTTTTGTTCCATTGTTCAGGAAATTAGAGTGTAGCCGGAATTAACGGGGAGAAGAGAGGAATGGATTGATGGTCTGAAATAATTGTTATATTTTACAATATGGTGAAGCACAATAAAACCTAGTTCAAATTATGGACTTATTGTTTTATGGACTTGTGGCCTATTAAGTAAGAGACCCAAAATGACGATTATATGAAGAGAGCGAGGCTTATTTTTCAGAGCTCTCTCCCAAAACTAAGAATAAGGTGGAAAATCTCTTTTACAATATATATAATTATGCCCTTATCTTAATCCACAATCTCCGTTTGTCTTCTCTTCCTTTTTATTATAATTGTTAACAATTTCCCTTTGATAACTCTTCGGAGATTCCTAATCTCTCTAGTCCAAAAATTTAGTTTTAACTTCAGACATACAAGAAGTAATTACAATCTTTAATTTCCGTTGTTGGCCTAATTTATATAGCTTTTCTTTGTTTGGGAATGGTTTTAAGGCAACCATTTGGTGTTACCCTTTGTTCCGAATGTTCGTAGGCAATTTTGCATTTTGATTCCGGATTGTAAATTGAAACCAATTTGAACAAAACATGTACATCGTATACTAAATACTCTTTCCATTCTAAAATATAGGGTGAATACTATTATATTTTCATGTTATTGTTTGTTGACTTTGTTGATTTATTTTTTATTGTCCATTTAATTTCTAAAAAATTTGTATAAATTCAATGAAAACACATGAGTTATCACTAATCCAATGACATGCACCTATATCATTTTTCAGAAAGAAAAGAAGAGAGTTAGCTAGCGTTGAATCATATGAAAATATCAATTTTCTATTTTTCACAAGATTTTTTTGATATTTTCACATATAAACTGTCACTATAGACCTATAGCGACGGTCGAAACCGTCTTTATAAACCTATAACGACACTTTTCATATGAAAATATCAAAAATTCATGTGAAAATATCAATAGGTTTATAGCGACGGTCGAAACCGTCTTTATAAACCTATAACGACACTTTTCATATGAAAATATCAAAAAATTATTTGAAAATCAATTTCTTATATATAAATCACTTACATGAATGAATGCTTTGTTACGTAGCCTCTTAACTTACAATGGCAACCCCCAGAAACACTTCTACTCAATCCTCAACCAACAGTAGAGCTGCTGCTTAATATAATTTTGAAAATGCACAAAGTTTGAAAATTGTACCATCCCCAATACTTGTCATGCTTAACTAAATCATAATTAAATCTCTCATTACGCAAATTTTCCATCTACTTAAAATTTTACTGCAAGTCCTATTTATATTCATGCGAGTCAAAACATGTAAAAATATTAAAAAAAAATTCTTGTATAAATATCATTTGTCTTTATATTTAACCGTTATCTATGTAAGACCCCGAATTTTATGAAATACAAAATTTAATTTTTCTTCATATATATATATTTTTTGAAACAGTAAGTGGTTAAATCGATAAAGTTAAAAGTTAAGGATGTTATGTGCAAATTTTATTTTGTCGGACAATATTCGCTTTGTCAGGGAATATTCGTTTGGTCGGAGAATATTCGTTTGGTCCGACGGCGCCGAAATAACAAATTATTGGTGGACCCCATAACGGAATATTTGTCGGATATAGAAAACGACAGAAATAACCTTTTTAAATAAAAATAGTCAACGGAACTGTTAAAATACCGGTGATAAAAGAATAGTAGCATACGGTAGTTATTGGTATTTTCTGTAGCACTCGGTACTCTACAGTAACACACGGTATTGCATAGTGTCTCATATTTTTGGTCTGATAATTGACACCGTAACTGTTACACATCATTTCATCGATAATTGTCACTGCATAATATTTTATATTATCAATTCAATAATTGTTGTTACACAGTATTTTGCATTATTGATTTAATAATTGTCATTACACTGTATTTTATATCATTGAGTCAATAATTGTTGTTGCACTGTTTTTAAAATTATTGAACCTAATAATTGTCACAGTAACATATGCACAGTAATTCACATTATTGAATCAATAATTGTCATTACACAGTAACGTATGCTTTATTTTACATTATTGTTATCTCTATTATGATGTTATTTAAACAGTTGTATTTCATTAATTTATTGACTTGATATCTAAGAGCTAACTATACTGTATTTATAACAATTAGTCATAATAATTGAATTGATAAAGTTATTTGTTTATAATATAAAGTTAGGTGATTATTATGTGATATGAAATGAATGGTGTAGATTAAAGTGTGAATTATTGTTGAATAATTGAATTGATTTGTTTATAATATAAAGTTAGGTGATTATTAGGTGATATGAAATGAGTGGTGTAGATTAAAGTGTGAATTATTGTTGAATAATTAAATTGATTTGTTTATAATATAAAGTTAGGTGATTATTAGGTGATATGAAATGAATGGTGTAGATTAAAGATAATATAATATTTGAAATGGATGGTGTAGATTAAAAGATGATCTTTAAATGAATGGTTTAGATTAAATGAATGATAAGATTTTTGGCTATAAATAGAAGCCTTAACTTAAGGATTTTTCATAAACTTCATTACTTGTTCTTTCTTTCTTTCTCTAAATACTTCTTGTGAAAGTTCTCTCTAAGTGTGCTTAAGTCATCTTGAGTATTTGTGAAGATCTATAAGTATACGTGTACTGTTCAAGTTAATCAACCTCATTTAAATCAATATCCAGTCACGTGTTGAGGTAAGGGATACCATCTTTTTCATCTTCCATTATTCAAACGTACTATGGTAAGAGATTATCATTATTTGATTCTCGATAATAATATTGTTTCTTCCTTACTCATAAGACGTGCCTTTTATTTCCATGTATTAAATTGTGGGAATAACCTTACGGAGCGGATTGCCGCCTGTTGGTGAATAACCTTTCGTATTCATTCATTATTAATCTCTGAGAATAACCTTACGGAGCGGATTGCCGCCTGTTTGGTGAATAACTCTTTGTACTCAAATTCTATTAAATTGTGGGAATAACCTTACGGAGCGGATTGCCGCCTGTTTGGTGAATAACTCTTTGTACTCAAATTCTATTAAATTGTGGGAATAACCTTACGGAGCGGATTGCCGCCTGTTGGTGAATAACCCTTTGTATTAATTTCCTTCACCTTTTGTTAATCAAACCTGCTACGGTAAGGGATATTATTTTCTTTCATACTCCTAAATCAAAATTTATTATGGAACTATTACTTCTATAATTCCTGAAAATATTATATGTTCCATAATAGTTGAACTTCATTATTTCAACTGAACCTTCCTATTTACGTGAACCTTTCTATTGAATTGTAACCGTTATTCTGAACTGTGGATCTTGAATATCATTTTTAAATTTCACTCCACATCATGTTGACAATTTGGACATTATTTGAATCTGTACAAAGTAAACTTCCGATACTTATTGTTATCCTATTTCTTCTGTTCATCATTTATATCATTCTAATCATCCAAAAATCAAGCTGTTGTGAATATCTGTGGCCGGGGGCACAGATGTGATATATTTGTTGAACAGATGATAGGTTAAAGGCGATATAATAGGTTAAAGGCGATACATCTGTTCGGTGTCTTTTATGGCACGTGGTGAATGTTCTCTTTGGCCCGTAGTGCAAAGATGAACTGTTGTTTGGTATGATTATGACCAAAGGCTGAATCTGGTATAATCATGACCGTTGGTGCTATATTGAATATCTTTGGCCCGTAGTACAAAGATGAACTGTTGATGTGCATGATTATGATCAGGAACTGTGAATTTGTATTATCTTGACTAATGATATTTCAGATGATAAAAGTTGATGATGTTTTTCCTAAAAAGAGAACCGAGTGGACATTATAGTCTGCATTATTCTTCTAATAGATTACTCATTCCGCTGCTATTATTGATCTGAACGTTGTTTAAGAATTTAACTGCAGTTTTTGATATAAACCTTGTAGTCTATTGTATTCTATCAAGAACTCAACTGTTGAAGACTAATGATAATTTATTCGTCATTATCTTAGTCATGATATTCTTTACTGGGCTATTTGAGCTCACCCTTTCTTTTGTTCCATTGTTTTTCAACAGGAGATGAAAACATAACAGGGTCTAGCCGGGGAATGGAGTGAGGGTTCGAGGAATAGTTATCATAGTCTTCACGTTTTGTAAAATAGTGTGACAATAATAGTGAAGACTTAGTTGTGTATTATTATACACTGTATTGTTGTACGTTGTGCTTTGTTGTAATAATTTTGTTGTAGTATTTTGACGACTCAAGTTTGGGCTGTGTGGGCCCAGATTTGGGGGCGTCACAGTTGGTATCAGAGCCATATAACGAAGAGCCCCGAGCCTCTCGCTGGTGACTTCCTAGGGAAAGGGGATGCACCGAAGCCAGATTCTCCGTAGGGGACGCCTATAGTACAGGTGGCAAACTGATAGGTACCATTGTGAGGTGCTGTCCCTATGGTGGGATGAGAGTCACAGTTGGCATCAGAGCTTAGGGATATGGTCTTTAATGGCGATCTGGGGTAGAACTAGGAGGGGAGAGACGAATAGAATCAATCACTAGTGTGTCCTACCTAAATTAGATTTATTTTTTTATCTAATGAATCGATTTGAATGTAGGAACATGAAGAGATGAGTCAGTTTATTTGAACTAACTTTTTTTTATTGACCACAGTTAATTATGACATCTGGAAATCAGGAGGTTAACTATGAAATTACCGAAACAAATGTAGCTGCAAAACAAGAGGCGACGAATAATCTTCTTACAAACTCAGAGTTGAATCATTTGCCTAAGGCAAAAATTATGCGTGTTCTATCCAGTAAGGATGAAGGTGAAAGCTCTGCTACAGTCGTTCCAGATCCATTCTTAGAAGCAATTAAAGGAAGTAACGAACTTGCGGAAATTATTGCCTTTAATTTACTCACTAATTGGGAGAGGAGTGATATCACCTGGTTATGCTCTATAACAAAGGATCAGAATATATGGACTTTTCATATTAGTCTTTGGGATTTATGGTGTTCCAGCTATGATTTTCAAGATTATTTAAAAATGATGTTTCTATACTTTTGGGCGTTACAATTTAGAGGAATTCAGGTTAAGTTAGTCACTATCGTGGAAACTGCAGTCTATCGAAAATACTATTTTAATGGAAATCATTGGTACCTTACTACTGATGAAGTTGATGAACCCGAGAAACAGTTTGCTAGAAAATTATTCAGTGGTATTCCCATGGTTGAAATACGTGAAGATCCGAATGAAGTATTCGGGATTCAATTTGACGATAACAGTCAAGAAACCGAATGAGGTGATAACCGGTAAGCTATTCATAAATTCTCGTGAAGTCTATGCCATATTAGATACTGACTCTATCCACTCTTTTATCTCACCTATATGTACTCAACGTTTAAATTTGACTATTGAAAACTTAAATCTTGTTTTATCAGTTAAAACCTCATTGGGAGAAATACCTATTACATTTACTATCTATAAATCTTGCCTAGTTCAAATCAACAACCTCACATTACCTGTTGACCTTATTTCTTTGGAGATGCGTGAATTTGATGTGATTTTAGGAATTGATTGGTTGACTACCCATCATGCTAAAATTGATTGTTTTCATAAGATTATTAGTTTTCATATTCCTAATCAACCTGTCATGCAAATTCAAGCAACTAAACCATTGAAATCTATAACTGTTATTTCTAGCCATAAAGCCATTCGTTTATTGAAAAACGGATGTCAAGCCTTTTTAGCTCATGTCACTGATTTGAACAAAAACACGTCAAACTTGAATGATATTCCCATTGTTAATGAGTTTCCTGACGTTTTTTCTGAGGAACTTTCTGGCTTACCCCAAACCGTGAAATTGAATTCTGTATCGATCTTGAACCCGGCACTAAGCCCATTTTTAAAGTCCCATACCAAATGGCTCCCATAGAACACCAAGAGTTGAAAGTTTAATTACTAGATATCGGTATCATTCATTCTAGTACAAAACTTATATCGAGCGAGGAATGCGAGGAGAGTTTTCAAGAACTCAAGAGGAGACTTGTTTCAGCTCCTGTTCTGACCATACCATCAGGATCAGGAGAATTTGTTATCTACAGCGATGCTTCTGGCAAAGGTCTAGGCTGTGTCCTTATGCAACATGGAAAGGTTATAGCCTATGCCTCTCGACAACTCAAAGATTATGAGAAAAATTATCCTACTCATGATCTAGAGTTGGCAGCAGTCGTTTTCGCGTTGAAGATCTGGAGACACTACTTGTACGGAGAAAAAGTGGATATCTATACGGATCATAAAAGTCTCAAGTATTTCTTCACCCAGAAGGAACTCAACATGCGACAACGACGTTGGCTTGAGCTGTTAAAGGATTATGACCACACAATCCAGTATCACCCGGGAAAGGCGAACGTTGTAGCTGACGCTTTGAGCAGAAAATCTTATGCAAGTACAAGTGCACTGCTGACAACACAAAAGTGTATTTTGTACGACTTGCAAAAGATGGAGATAGAGCTAAAGACACCAGGGACCCACTCGAAGATTGCTCACGTGCGAGTAGAACCAACTTTAATCGATAAAATTAAAGCTGCTCAAGCTACCGATCCGGAACTGATAAACATGATAAAGAAAGTACAAGAAGGTGCCATTCCCGAAGCAAGAATCGACGAGAAAGGAATACTTCGAGTCAACTCTCGACTCTGTGTTCCTAACGATCCTGAATTAAAGCATAAAATCATGATGGAGGCACACAACACGCCGTTTGCAATCCACCCAGGAGGTACCAAGATGTATCGAGATCTTCGACATACATTTTGGTAGACAAATATGAAAAGAGAGATTGCGGAGTTTATCTCAAGGTGCCTAACTTGTCAACGTGTCAAGGCAGAACATCAAGTTCCTAAAGGTCCATTACAATCACTTGAAGTTCCCGAATGGAAGTGGGAACACATCAATATGGACTTCGTGACGGGTCTTCCAAAAGTTTCTCAAGGCTTAGATGCAATTTGGGTGATCGTAGATAGATTGACCAAATCTGCTCATTTCTTGCCTATACGAGAAAACTTTTCACTTGAACGTCTTGCCGGTATGTACATAAATGAGATCGTGAGATTGCATGTCATGCCAGTTTCCATAGTTTCTGATCGAGATCCTAGATTCACTTCACGCTTTTGGATCAGTCTACAAAAAGCTATGGGCACTGAACTACGTTTTAGTTCTGCATACCATCCTCAAACGGACGGACAATCGGAAAGGACGATCCAGACCCTCGAAGATCTTTTGAGACTTTGTGTATTAGACTTCAAAGGAAGTTGGGATAAGTACTTGCCATTGGTGGAATTTTCTTACAACAACAGTTACCAAGCAAGCATAGGCATGGCTCCATTCGAGGCTTTGTATGGAAGGAAGTGTCGCTCTCCAATATGTTGGAATGAGGTAGGAGAAGCAAAATTGTTGGGACCCGAGTTGGTACGCTTGACGACCGAAAAGATCCAAATGATCCGACAACGAATACAGACCGCACAAGAACGACAAAAGAGTTATGCTGATCTTCATCGGAGAGACGAAAGTTTCAACGTCGGAGATCATGTATTCTTACGTGTTTCTCCATGGAAAGGGGTTACGAGATTCGGAAAGAGAGGAAAGCTCAACCCTCGATTTATTGGCCCATTTGAAATCCTCGATCGAATAGGAACCGTAGCCTACAGACTAGCCCTACCACCAAGTATGTCTCGCATCCATAACGTTTTTCACATATCTATGTTACGTAAATATGTGAAGGACCCAAACCACGTCATTGAGTTAGAACCAGACGTTATAGCAGAGGATTTAACATACGAGGAAGTACCTGTTAAGATCCTGGATAAGAAGGAGCAGATCCTACGCTCAAAGGTTATACCTCAAGTTAAGGTTTTATGGAGGAACCAAGATACTGAGGAAATGACCTGGGAGCTAGAATCTGAGATGAAATCTAAGTATCCTTACCTCTTCGATATGTCAGGTACGTCAATTTCGGGGACGAAATTTCATAAGGAGGGGAGGTTGTAAGACCCCGAATTTTATGAAATACAAAATTTAATTTTTCTTCATATATATATATTTTTTGAAACAGTAAGTGGTTAAATCGATAAAGTTAAAAGTTAAGGATGTTATGTGTAAATTTTATTTTGTCGGACAATATTCGCTTTGTCGGGGAATATTCGTTTGGTCGGAGAATATTCGTTTGGTCCGACGGCGCCGAAATAACAAATTATTGGTGGACCCCATAACGGAATATTTGTCGGATATAGAAAACGACAGAAATAACCTTTTTAAATAAAAATAGTCAACGGAACTGTTAAAATACCGGTGATAAAAGAATAGTAGCATACGGTAGTTATTGGTATTTTCTGTAGCACTCGGTACTCTACAGTAACACACGGTATTGCATAGTGTCTCATATTTTTGGTCTGATAATTGACACCGTAACTGTTACACATCATTTCATCGATAATTGTCACTGCATAATATTTTATATTATCAATTCAATAATTGTTGTTACACAGTATTTTGCATTATTGATTTAATAATTGTCATTACACTGTATTTTATATCATTGAGTCAATAATTGTTGTTGCACTGTTTTTAAAATTATTGAACCTAATAATTGTCACAGTAACATATGCACAGTAATTCACATTATTGAATCAATAATTGTCATTACACAGTAACGTATGCTTTATTTTACATTATTGTTATCTCTATTATGATGTTATTTAAACAGTTGTATTTCATTAATTTATTGACTTGATATCTAAGAGCTAACTATACTGTATTTATAACAATTAGTCATAATAATTGAATTGATAAAGTTATTTGTTTATAATATAAAGTTAGGTGATTATTAGGTGATATGAAATGAATGGTGTAGATTAAAGTGTGAATTATTGTTGAATAATTGAATTGATTTGTTTATAATATAAAGTTAGGTGATTATTAGGTGATATGAAATGAGTGGTGTAGATTAAAGTGTGAATTATTGTTGAATAATTAAATTGATTTGTTTATAATATAAAGTTAGGTGATTATTAGGTGATATGAAATGAATGGTGTAGATTAAAGATAATATAATATTTGAAATGGATGGTGTAGATTAAAAGATGATCTTTAAATGAATGGTTTAGATTAAATGAATGATAAGATTTTTGGCTATAAATAGAAGCCTTAACTTAAGGATTTTTCATAAACTTCCTTACTTGTTCTTTCTTTCTCTCTCTAAATACTTCTTGTGAAAGTTCTCTCTAAGTGTGCTTAAGTCATCTTGAGTATTTGTGAAGATCTATAAGTATACGTGTACTGTTCAAGTTAATCAACCTCATTTAAATCAATATCCAGTCACGTGTTGAGGTAAGGGATACCATCTTTTTCATCTTCCATTATTCAAACGTACTATGGTAAGTGATTATCATTATTTGATTCTCGATAATAATATTGTTTCTTCCTTACTCATAAGACGTGCCTTTTATTTCCATGTATTAAATTGTGGGAATAACCTTACGGAGCGGATTGCCGCCTGTTGGTGAATAACCTTTCGTATTCATTCATTATTAATCTCTGAGAATAACCTTACGGAGCGGATTGCCGCCTGTTTGGTGAATAACTCTTTGTACTCAAATTCTATTAAATTGTGGGAATAACCTTACGGAGCGGATTGCCGCCTGTTTGGTGAATAACTCTTTGTACTCAAATTCTATTAAATTGTGGGAATAACCTTACGGAGCGGATTGCCGCCTGTTGGTGAATAACCCTTTGTATTAATTTCCTTCACCTTTTGTTAATCAAACCTGCTACGGTAAGGGATATTATTTTCTTTCATACTCCTAAATCAAAATTTATTATGGAACTATTACTTCTATAATTCCTGAAAATATTATATGTTCCATAATAGTTGAACTTCATTATTTCAACTGAACCTTCCTATTTACGTGAACCTTTCTATTGAATTGTAACCGTTATTCTGAACTGTGGATCTTGAATATCATTTTTAAATTTCACTCCACATCATGTTGACAATTTGGACATTATTTGAATCTGTACAAAGTAAACTTCCGATACTTATTGTTATCCTATTTCTTCTGTTCATCATTTATATCATTCTAATCATCCAAAAATCAAGCTGTTGTGAATATCTGTGGCCGGGGGCACAGATGTGATATATTTGTTGAACAGATGATAGGTTAAAGGCGATATAATAGGTTAAAGGCGATACATCTGTTCGGTGTCTTTTATGGCACGTGGTGAATGTTCTCTTTGGCCCGTAGTGCAAAGATGAACTGTTGTTTGGTATGATTATGACCAAAGGCTGAATCTGGTATAATCATGACCGTTGGTGCTATATTGAATATCTTTGGCCCGTAGTACAAAGATGAACTGTTGATGTGCATGATTATGATCAGGAACTGTGAATTTGTATTATCTTGACTAATGATATTTCAGATGATAAAAGTTGATGATGTTTTTCCTAAAAAGAGAACCGAGTGGACATTATAGTCTGCATTATTCTTCTAATAGATTACTCATTCCGCTGCTATTATTGATCTGAACGTTGTTTAAGAATTTAACTGCAGTTTTTGATATAAACCTTGTAGTCTATTGTATTCTATCAAGAACTCAACTGTTGAAGACTAATGATAATTTATTCGTCATTATCTTAGTCATGATATTCTTTACTGGGCTATTTGAGCTCACCCTTTCTTTTGTTCCATTGTTTTTCAACAGGAGATGAAAACATAACAGGGTCTAGCCGGGGAATGGAGTGAGGGTTCGAGGAATAGTTATCATAGTCTTCACGTTTTGTAAAATAGTGTGACAATAATAGTGAAGACTTAGTTGTGTATTATTATACACTGTATTGTTGTACGTTGTGCTTTGTTGTAATAATTTTGTTGTAGTATTTTGACGACTCAAGTTTGGGCTGTGTGGGCCCAGATTTGGGGGCGTCACAATCTATCTTATTAATAGAGAGAGAGGAGATCAAATAACTGTTTTTGAGAAGGTTGTATCATAATTTTAACCGCTATATATGATAGTTACTTGGTTAAAGCTAATTTCCGTTCTCACTCGCACATTTTATCTCTTATATTTTCTCACTTATGTTTTAAAACTTTTATTTAGATATTGTTAAAAAAATAAAAATTAGACTCACACAGTGTGTGCCACAATTACAAATATGCTTGTTTACTTATAGGAGAAGTAATATTATTGTGAAGAAACATCATTAGAGAGAGATTCCCTTCCCCTTATCCCTACCCTTTTAAATAGTTTTGCAATGAGAATGGAGAGAAAACTGAGGCAAGTTGCTCCCCATCGATCTCTTTCGTTTCACTCCTACTAGTCTCTCATTGTTGAAGAATAATCATCCATGACTAAACCCTTTTGTCATTTTCTTTTCTCTTCTCTCCAATTTTTTATGTATTCCAAACTCGAGTGACCGGAGTGTGAAGGGGATTTTGATTGCTTGAGAATGACGCACAAGTAGCAAGCTGTGAAAGTAGGAAACTGTTATTTTCTATAAACAATGTATGTGTGATGTGACGACTGAAAACGTCCGCCCCACCATTGGCTAGAGATTACTTTCTTTCAACATTTTTATAATATCATTATCAATTTATTCATACCTAATTATTTTTTATTAACAACTAATCAAAATGTCTAAATTTTTAGCTTTAGATAGAACCCCTTTTTACATGGCATCTATATTATCAACATCTTGTGGCACAAAATTATTTCTTCTTTTGTCTTTATTGTGATTTTTTTTTAATCTATTTACGATTGCATGCAACGTATTTGATAGAATTATAGAATCAACTCATTATATAAGTAATAAAAAAAAATTGATAAATAAAATTACAAGTTATATATTTTTAATTTTGTTTATCTTCTTAGTTAATCTTTGTAATTTTATATTTTATTCTAGACAAGCAATGCATGTGCAATCGATGCTACTTTAATATAATTCAAAAATTAATATTTTCATAATATTTTTATATGAAAATTATTGTTATATACCTATAACGACTGTTAAAATCGTCATTTAGACTTGTAGTGATAATTTTTATGTAAAAATATAAAATAAAATAAAAATAATGCAACGTGTTGAATGTTGATAACTGAAGCTACCTAGATTGCTACTTTTTACGTGTGCACCCCACTAATGAGACCAATTAAGGGGCGTTCGGGAATGATTTTTTTTTTTTTTGACTTAAAGTTACAATTTGAGTAGATTTATAAGTTAAAATTTTAGTAGATTTATAAATAAAAGTGTTCGGCATCACTTTTATTTATAAGTTGAGAATTATAAGTAATAGTTGTGGATGTGTTCGGGTAATAATGACTTATAAGTTAAGTAAAATGTAAAGATTACTAAAATGTTCTTTAGTAAGAAGAAGATTAAAAAAACGAGGGGCAGTTTTGTCTTTTCATCAGAGCTGACCAACTTTAAAAAAATGACTTATAAGTCATTTTTTTTAAGTTCCAAAAACCTACTCTTTTTTTTTTTACTTTTTTTTTTGATTTATAAGTCAAAAAAAAAGTAACAAACGAACAAGCTTAATGACTTAACAACTTATAAGAAGGAGGAACGAACAGGCCCTAAAAGATTTTGAGCAGAAGAGGTAATAAATTTACAATCTCCTTGATTGCAAGGAAACTAACAATATTTACAAACATTGGAATAAAATAAAAATATATATAATAATCTTAAGTGATGCTAAAACTGTTCTTTACAAAATAATTACAGTACAAAAATGGCGTCCTTTTACAGCTAAGGGAAGGCTTTGGAATACGGTTTCCCTAATCCGTTCACATTAGCAAAAAACCCTACTAGGTCTTTCCGGTACGGCAAGTACGACTTTCTCTTATCACCTTCCTTCATCGCTCTGTTCTGTACGTAAAACAACTCGTGAGCAGACGATGCCGGAGACGGCGGCGCCTTCAATTTGCCAGTGACTTTTCTGGAATCAACGGAGTGCCGTCGTAGCTTCAGATCCTCAACCTTCTCCCTTTTCTCATGTTTTTCTTGTTTTTGGTTCTTCGGAGTCAAAAACACGAACGAGTCCTTGCCCTCGCTGTTGCTTCGCCGGATAAAATCTCGAATCCTGAACCTCTTCGACTCCGATCCGGTAGATTTGCTCTTCTTACATGTAGACGGCGACGATTCAACGATTTTCGGCCTCCAAACACAGTACATTCCCGGAGGAATAGCTTCCAATTCGTCGGTTTCCGATGAAGAAGACGACGGAGGATCACGTTCTTCAAGGAACAGATTCTTCAACGAGACTCCAGCAGTAGAAACATCATCACCACCACGCTTAATTTCCCGATCACGAGCATCTGATTGTGAAAGAAGTTCCCGATTGAAAATGGGGAAAACCGGACCTTGATAGAAGATTTCATCAGCCGAAGGTTCTAGATAATCAAGCACCAGAGAGAACTCGAATTCATCGTCACCACCGATTGATTCCGAGCCTGCCTTAAATTCCAGGCTGACTTTGTTTGCGATTTCAGCAAATCTATCTGAAGAGTAGCTGTTGAAGCTAGGACTTAATAAGGGATTTTCATTTTGCTGCTGCATTTCTAAGCGTAAAAATAGTTCTGTTTTGAGTTGAGAGAGAGAAGTTTTATAAAGAGAAAGGGGAGGTGAAAGTTGAAACCATAAAAGATGGGGAGTTTGTTTGGGGTGAGAGGATATATATATCCATAATTTGTTTGGAGAGGAGGAAAAGGGTGAGTTTGTGTGGAATGCCAAGTGTTACAGCGCGTGACTTTCACTGTAGAGGGTTGACGCTCCTTTTGCTTATTCACACGTTACCCGCGGTCAGACCACACGTGTACATTGTTGTGTTTTTATATTTATTTAAAAAAATTATTCATAAGTCTTATTTTTATAAAAGATAAAAAAATATAATCTCACCTTATTTATAAAATACAAATAAAATGAGACTATATTCTTTCGTTTTTTTTTACAAACAAGATTAACGAATAACTCTTTTGAATAAATTTAAAATTTTTCTTATTATTATATTCAGGAATCCATTCATACCACCATTTCCCATTCGTGGGATGACAGATATTACGGATTTATGTATCAATTTTTTAATTGTTAATTTTGTTAATAAGTAGTAATGATATTTAAAAAAAAAAAATACTTTCAAATAATGTTATTAGGCACTCCGAGTATGAATTCTTTCACCGTAGTAAATTTTTTGTTTATATTATGCATGTTTGGCTAAGGATTTTTAGGATTTACGCGGTGTTACAAAATCAAATGGAAACAAGATTCTTATTCATTGTATGAATATATATATATATATATTTTGACGCGAATTACTTAACTCCCATTACTTTTGGATATCCAAATCAGCTAAATTAGCTAAAATTTATATTGGTTATGAGTATTTAACTACTTTGATGTTTGAACTACGTCAATTTTTTTTATAATGTTAGTGTTCTTTAACCTAACCATTTACTAGGAGTTAGTTTTTTTTAAATAAAAAAAAGCCCTATTTTTTGGAAATATAATATAATTTCATAATTAAATAAATCATTATTATTATAATATTAAATAATCAATCAAACTCGCTAAAAGAGAAATAAATAAACTTGTAAACAGGTCTCAAATAAAATAAAAAACAAATTTCGCATAAAGAATGAAATAAACTTAATTACGTAATTGAGAATCGAACTTGAAATTTAAAGTTTACAGTACCATCACACAATATGTAAAAATTTAACCAAATTTTCTTATATCTTGAAAAAAAAAAATCGGGGCCAGATATATTCTCATTTGGAAGAGCTTTTGGACATATTAAAAGCACTTCTAATTAAAATAAAATGTTTTAGTGACTGATATTTTTTTAAGGTGTTGGGATTTGGACTCCAAATCACTATTGGTAAAAGCACAAATTTCAAATTTATAAGTAAATTGTTTAAAAGAAATAAAAATTCATACCAAACAATTACTTTAATTAAATTTGTCTGTAATATTTTATAAACTACTTTTATAATTTCATAACTAAACACTTGTTTAATTTTTTTTATTAAAACACGTTTATCAAAAACTCTATATTTTTCTAAAAATAATAAGTGTCATTAATTTTAGCTAGATGAAAACGGGCCATTAGTAGATTTTACATTAATTACAAACTGATGTTGTTTAAATACAATCACTATATATATATATATATATATATATATATATATATATATATATATATTTGTCGATAATAACCTATCCTTTCGAAAAGTTGAAATATGGACCCAAATATAAATATGCAAATAAATAAGTTCACTGGTAGTACGTGATGTTTGAGTTTTTGACCATCCAGAAAAACAAATAAGATGCGAAAAAGTCTCGAGGAACTGCCAACTACTCACTAACTTGTAGCGTCAGTAATCTACTCGTATGCATCCAAATTCAAATGACTAGACTTTTGATTATTTTAAGGACCGGTTCTAGAATAATCAAACAGCGGGTTATGAATAGGCGTTCTAGAAGAAAAATCCAAATCTTAGAATAATAATAATAATTTAATAATATAAAATTAGAGAGAAAGAAGCATAGTTATAAGAAATTAGGGCCAAGGCTGAAAATGAATATAGTGATTTGAAACTTGGTTCGAGTTTAATTCAATTTTTTTTAACAAGGTTTGAATTTGATATTTAAATTAGTTAAATTTAAATTTATTATGATACTCGGATATTTATATTAGTCAAATATATTCTGTCTACTGTTTGTTCATTTAAAATATCAAATTTTATTTACCTCACTAATCCGTATTCGATACAAGTTCATTGACATTCTTCGTATATAGTATCGAGTGTATTCAATTTATTTAATATATATTATTCAACAATTAAACATTTAGCATACTTTGAGAAGTGAATGAGTTTTTATATTTTTTGTTATATCCATCAATTAATTTAAGGGTGATAATAAAATTTTATTAATTTTTTTAAAAGGTTCAATTCGAGATCTAGTATGAAGAGTTTAATTTTAAAGCATTCCAAATAGTTAACTTTGTTAATTTAATCTATATTATCATAATATAAATGATCTAGTTTTAATTCTTATATGTTTCAAATACTTGCGAGTAATTCGATTAAAAACGAGTCAGTCAAGTCGAACTCGAGTTTAAAAAATGAGTCGTGTTTGAATTTAAATAAAAATTATATAATTATATTTGAATTTGAATATAAATTTGAGTCTTTTAAAAATATTTTAAATAATATTTTATTCGACTCACTCAGTATCATTTTCACCCGCAGCACAGCCATGACGTTGATTCTACACGTGAGACGTTGATTTTCATTTTTGTTCTGGTAAGCAAAGACTTCGGCCTAGACTTTCGCAAGGGAATATAATATTACTTTCATATACAAATCACCATTATGATATTAAACTACAAATGGTTGAATGTGGATCTGGAGAAATTATTTCATATACTTAAAATATGATGAATAGTTTATTTATTTTTTATATAAATATAAATTTTTTATAGATTCTATCATAAAGAACTTTACATATATATAAGGGAAGAAATATATTATTCACTATATTTTAAGAATATAAAATAATTTTTCCTAATTATGAGACTTGGGGTAAATTTATACTACTATTAATTAATAATTAAACAAATGCTTTTGGTGAAATAAATTATTTTTAATAAATGGTATTCTCTCCAGTTGATGTTATTTGTTTAAATAGACTTTTTATTGTCAAATTAACTACATTTAGAATAAAAAATTATTCTTAAATTTATTAAATATAGACACAAAATTATTATCATAAGAAAATATATCAAATATAATATGGTATCAAAGTCAATTTATTTGATTTCAATTTTTTAAATAAATTTACTTAATATTAGTCAATTTGACATTAAAAAAATTAATTAAGACAAATAAAATTAAATATAAAAAGTACAACTTATATAGAACGATTCACTTCTATTAACATAAAGGTCGAGAGTTTGATTCTTATTGATAACAACGAGTTATGAAAACAGTTCCTGAAGGTAGTAATGCACAATGAAAATTGAAGAATTATCCATTTTTCCATCTAAACTCATCTCCTAAGTTAAGATAAATTATTATAATAGATTAAGACATTAAAAAAAAATTTAAAAATAAAAAATAAAAATTACCCAACAGTTAATGGCCCACCTACTTGCTTTCTTGCAACATTGAAAATATTTCTTGTGCATTGCCTTGTTTGACAATTCACCTTGGATCAAGTAATAAATTATTTACTTCCCGAAAGATTTTGGGAGAGAAAGAAACACGATACGTGCAAATGAATATATTATTATTAATCCAATCTGAGTTACTTATTAGCGATAAGTGTTTGACTTTTGATAAAAAATTATCTCTCATAGTAGAGTCATTAGGGCCGTCACCCTAAAGGTAAATATTATATTAATTCCACTAGGTTACTGGAGTCAATGAGAATTAACATGGTGAAATTAGCAAAGTAAATAGTAAAATAGTAATTAAAAAAATAAGTATACACTAGATTCAAAACATATCTCTCTTAGTCTTGTAATCTTAATTTTGTATTGTATTTTTTACGGGTTGGAGTACATGTAAATGGTTAGAAAAAAGTCCAATGAATCATGGTGAATTATCCTTAATTACTCCCCTTACAATTTTTAAAATGATAATTTAATTGAATTTTATGCATGTTAAAATATAAAAGAAATAAAAAATTTGAGTCGATGATAAAATTTAAATAGTATAATATGAAATTTTAAAACTTGGGTTTTAAATTGGAGAAAGAAATAGATCCTTAAATTATTTTTCCCCCAAAAAATTATACACCATGAATATGATGATCATAATGGTGCAGAAAAAAGTACTATTATCTCATATTTAATATCTTTTACACAGAAAATTTAAAACGCATTAATTGCTTCTCAAACAAATGCCTAAGACAGTTAGAGATTTCTTATATATATATATATATATATAAAGCTTATTATTAATTGGATCTAATATATCGTGCATTAATGATGAAAAACTAGGACCACGTGTGAAGGGGAGTAAGGATGCATGACAAATAATTAGTCAATTAAATTAAAGATAACTACCCAGTTTGATTATCTTCATATATTGGAATGGAAATTTTATATTTTGTAGAGTATTTTCAAATCTCAACTTCAATTTTGATTTTAAAAATGACGTGTGAAAAAGTGAATCATGTCTTTTCATGAAGGGTATGTTGGGGGATGATTTATTTTAAAATAATTTATAAATTAGAATTTAAAATGACTTATAAGTCATTTTTAATTTGATTTATAAATAAAAATATTTGTTATTATTTTAATTTATAAGTCAGAAATTAAATTAAAATAAAATATAAAGGTATTTAGCTAACATGACTTATAAGTTAAAATAAGATATTAAGACTATTAAAATAAGTGCAAAAGAGTCTTTACATTTGGTCAAACCTATTTATTTTAAAATAATTTATACGTCATTTTTTGAGAAGTAAAAAAATATTACTCCTCAAAAACCTACAAATAAGTCAATTTATAAATTAAAAAATAAATCACATTCAAACACTTGAATATTAAAAAAGAACTTATAAATTAATTTGACTAACTTATAAGTTGTGTCCGGATAGACACTAAATATGATTGCATAAGAATAAAATGCTGTGCTCTTCTAATATTCTAGACGAGTTCGTTTAAATTGAGCTGGAAATTGCATGTAAAAAGACTATACAAAATGCAAACAATTACATTCAAATTGAAAAAACAACTCAACACACTCAAAAATTCCATTTTCCACTCGAGAGAAAATTTAAGTGGACTAGCAATAATTACGAAGTTGATTGTGATGCAAACTATTAATAGCTTCAAATTAAGTGCTACACACAGGTTGAAATTGCCTTGTAATTTACTCGTGTGCATGTCCAGTCGCATTTTATTTTATTTTTTTGTGTGAGGACAGATTACTCATTTAATTAAATCGGACCTATTCATGGCTAGTCTAGTGCTTGAATTCGGCAGGGTACGTAGCTCCAGTTATAATAAATTTTGAGTCTCTCATAAAGGTGTGGTCGTCTTTGCTACTGATCAATAAGTATAAGTATATATATATATATATATATATATATATATATATATATATATATATATATATATATATATTATCAAAGGAGATGATAAAATTTTCAGATGCGATAATATAATCCATTGTTGTAGCCTCATTCCATGACAGCCCGTACAAAACACAAGATGGAATACGTTCGTTTAATCATCCCTGCACGCATAGTATACTGTTAAATACTCAAGCATCAAGCAGATGAGGGGCGGAAGCAGAATTTTTATCTAAGGACAGTTTTATAATAATAATAAAAATATTAATAGTATTTGTATATATTTCAAGTAAAAATATATAAAAGTTACTATAAAATTATTTTTTGAAACTTTATTTCTTGGATTGATACATGAGTAATTGACTTCAAGTATGTTCAACAAAATAAAATTTCGATTAAGGACATTTAGTGGCGTTAGATCTTGAAAAATATTTATTCATATATATATTCATGGTAAAATTCAAAAGATCAAATATAAATTCGTAACATAATAAAAACAAACTAAAAAATAAATTTAATAATATTAATAAATCAAAAACTCACTAGTGTAGTATTAAATCGAAATTATATCTTTACAATTCATACTTTTAGTGGTTTAAATACAACATCAAATGACACACATATCGAAAATTTTAATATACATACTGTAAAATTAAAAAGTATATATGTACAAGTGTACTAATCAGCATGAATGAATATAAATAAATAAGAATTAAAACTAAGTAATTAACTAGACAATTAATTTTAGAGAAAAAATTAATGATATTTAACCTTAATAAAATTTGGGAAAATCAAATAGAGTACTCATGAAAACAAAAATTAATGTAAATTTGAATTTGAAAGAGAATTTACAAATACCTAATTATTGTAAAGTGAGCCAAGGCTTAATTTTTTTTTTATAGAGGGGTACTAGTTTACCATTTTTAACCTGTACTTACAAAAAAATTAAAAAACAAGGATGGGGCATTTGCCCCCTTTGCCATAAGGTACGGTGCGTCCGCCCTTGAGCAGACGGTAAAGCCATGAAAAATTGAGTAGAATCCGGAGCTCTCGAACTACACTAAATATTTTATAACCTTACAATATAATATTATTATGTTTCGGCTCTCCTAAAAAAGTTTCTAGCTTCATTCCTGGCCGGCTGGGTTTTTACACATTTAGCATGAGGTTCAAGAACCTAGCTATCTAGCTATATCGGGAAACCATATTTGTATTTAATGTTGATCTAGAAGAACAAGTTTACAACAAGAAATTAATGAAAACAAATCATTGACGTTCTAGAAGTACAACGAATACAATCCAATATATATATATATATATAACTCTAGCATGATTAAAAAAAAGCGGGAAAAAAAAATACAGCATAGCCATGACGATCAATGATAGGAGACGACAGATTTTGTGTGCTTTGCAAGCAAGAATGCATTAGATAATGCCTTGACTATATTATACGTACAGCTCCTGCTGTCAAGACAATAATATTGTAACACATTTGCTTCTGTTTTTTACTTGTTTTAATATTAAGATTTACATGATGTGTGTACACGATCATTCATACAAATAGAAATATTTTTTAAAAATAATTTTCAAAGATTTTAGTCATTAAAAATTTATGTCTTGTAAAACTTTATTAACTGTTCATCTCTTTTCATAGTTGGTAAATACTTGCATCAAATTAATTAAATGGGCAAAAGTGGGGATGGGATCTGACCGAGCGATTAACGTGGGAAAATTATTTATACACGACTTTATATATATATATATATATGATGAGCACCAATGAATAGCGTGCTTACAAGAGTAATTACTTCATTGTATTATGTGTCAGCCTCATAGTTTTATTCAGCGTTTGAATGAAAAATAAGTATAGTCAATTATGTGGCATTAATACGTACCACGCACAGCTAGTTCAATTAGAACATCTAGATCCCTTATGTTTTCTTTCTTTTAAAGTTTTAACTTATGATTAGCTATTTTGGAGTACTATTTTAATTTAGGAGTAAATTAAATACTTCAATAATAATAAATCTGGAAATGTATAATTAACAAAAATAAAATGGAACTAGAACTAGAACTAAGTTTTGAATCTCATATGCTACCCAACAATTGTAGCGGAATTAAGGCGCATATCTATGTATATTGACCCAATAATTATGTTGAATCATTTCCTTACTTAAAATGTTAATCTATTAGGTTGACGCATCCTCCATCATACTTATTAACTCATCCATATTCTTAAATTTAATTTCACTTGAATACCCATCACAAGTATTATACTAGAGCAGTTATCATTGATCATACCTTCTTTTAAGTCCCTTCAAGAGTCCTACTTAACTCTAATACTACTCCACTAAGCCAAAGGCAAACATGAGAGTACAATATTGTTCCATGTGAACCCTTCACCCTGAACAGTTTTTCAGAGCCATTTTGAACTTGCTCCACTCATCTCAAATCATACTTTACCGTGTAGTGCTAAATGCGTGATTGATCTTCTTATACTCCACTTTGACTCAACTCTATTTGTTCCACTACGCGGAAAAGTAACACGTAGCATGTGAATGTTCCACCATGGAATGTCTGTGACGCCCCCAAATCTGGGCCCACACAGCCCAAACTTGAGTCGTCAAAAGACTACAACAAAATTATTACAACAAAGCACAACGTACAACAATACAGTGTATAATAATACACAACTAAGTCTTCACTATTATTGCCACACTATTTTACAAAACGTGAAGACTATGATAGCTATTCCTCGGACCCTCACTCCATCCCCCGGCTAGACCCTGTTATGTTTTCATCTCCTGTTGAAAAACAATGGAACAAAAGAAAGGGTGAGCTCAAATAGCCCAGTAAGAAATATCATGACTAAGATAATGACGAATAAATTATCATTAGCCTTCAACAGTTGAGTTCTTGATAGAATACAACAGACTACAAGGTGTATATCAAAAACTGCAGTTAAATTCTTGAACAATGTTCAGATCAATAATAGCAGTGGAATGAGCAATCTTTTAGAAGAATAATGCAGACTATAATGTCCACTCGGTTCTCTTTTTAGGAAAAACATCATCAACTTTTATCATCTGGAATATCTTTAGTCAAGATAATACAATTTCACAGTTCCTGATCATAATCATGCAGATCAACAGTTCATCTTTGCATTACGTGCCAAAGAGAACATCCACCACGTGTCATAAAAGACACCGAACAGATGTATCGCCTTTAACCTATTATATCGCCTTTAACCTATCATCTGTTCAACAATTATATCGCATCTGTGCCCCCGGCCACAGATATTCACAACAACTTGATTTTGGATGATTAGAGTGATATAAATGATGAACAGAAGAAACAGGATAAACAATAAGTATCAGAAGTTTACTTTGTACAGATTCAAATAATGTCCAATTTGTCAACATGATGTGGAGTAAAATTTAAAAATGATATTCAAGATCCACAGTTCAGAATAACGGTTACAGTTCAATAGAAAGGTTCACGTAAATAGGAAGGTTCAGTTGAAATAATGAAGTTCATCTATTATGGAACATATAATATTTTCAGGAATTATAGAAGCAATAGTTCCATAATAAATTTCGATTTAGGAGTATGAAAGAAAATAATATCCCTTACCGTAGCAGGTTTGATTAACAAAAGGTGAAGGAAATTAATACAAAGGGTTATTCACCAACAGGCGGTAATCCGCGCCATAAGTTATTCCCACAATTTAATAGAATTTGAGTACAAAGAGTTATTCACCAAACAGGCGGTCATCCGCGCCGTAAGGTTATTCTCAGAGATTAATAATGAATGAATACGAAAGGTTATTCACCAACAGGCGGTAATCCGCGCCATAAGTTATTCCCACAATTTAATAGAATTTGAATACAAAGAGTTATTCACCAAACAGGCGATAATCCGCGCCGTAAGGTTATTCTCAGAGATTAATAATGAATGAATACGAAAGGTTATTCACCAACAGGCGATAATCCGCTCCGTAAGGTTATTCCCACAAATTAATACATGGAAATAAATGACACATCTTATGAGTAAGAAATAAACAATATTATTTTCGAGAATCAAATAATGATAATCCCTTACTTTAACACGTGACTGGATGAGGTTGATTAACTTGAACAGTACACGTACACTTATAGATCTTCACAAATACTCAAGATGACTTAAGCACACTTAGAGAGAACATTCACAAGAAATATTTAGAGAGAGAAAGAAAGAACAAGTAAGGAAGTTTATGAAAAATTCTTAAGTTAAGGCTTCTATTTATAGCCAAAAATCTTATCATTCCTTTAATATAAACCATTCATTTAAAGATCATCTTTTAATCTACACCATCCATTTCAAATTTTATATTATCTTTAATCTACACCATTCATTTCATATCACCTAACTTTATATTATAAACAAATCAATTCAATTATTCAACAATAATTCACACTTTAATCTACACCATTCATTTCATATCACCTAACTTTATATTATAAACAAATAACTTTATCGATCCAATTATTCAACAATAATTCACACTTTAATCTACACCATTCATTTCATATCACCTAACTTTATATTATAAACAAATAACTTTATCAATTCAATTATTATGACTAATTGTTATAAATACAGTATAGTTAGCTCTTAGATATCAAGTCAATTAATTAATGAAATACAACTGTTTAAATAACATCATAATAGAGATAACAATAATGTAAAAGAAAGTATGCGTTATTGTATAATGACAATTATTGATTCAATAATGTGAATTACTGTGCATATGTTACTGTGACAATTATTAGGTTCAATAATTTTAAAAACAGTGCAGCAACAATTATTGACTCAATGATATAAAATACAGTGTAATGACAATTATTAAATCAATAATGCAAAATATTATGTAACAACAATTATTGAATTGATAATATAAAATATTATGCAGTGACAATTATCGATGGAATGATGCGTAACAGTTACGGTGTCAATTATCAGACCAATAACATGAGACACTATGCAATACCGTGTGTTACTGTAGAGTACCGTGTGCTACAGAAAATACCATAAACTACCGTATGCTACTATTCTTTTATCACCGGTATTTTAACAGTTCTGTTGACTATTTTTATTTTAAAAGGTTATTTCTGTCGTTTTCTATATCCGACAAATATTCCGTTGTGGGGTCCACCAATAATTTGTTATTTCGGCGCCGTCGTACGACACGAATATTCCCCGACCAAACGAATATTCTCCGACAAAGCGAATATTGTCCGACAAAATAAAATTTGCACATAACATCCTTAATTTTTAACTTTATCGATTTAACCACTTACTGTATCAAAAATATATATATATATATATGAAGAAAAATTAAATTTTGTATTTCATAAAATTCGGGGTCTTACAACCTCCCCTCCTTATGAAATTTCGTCCCCGAAATTGACGTACCTGGCATATCGAAGAGGTAAGGATGCATATATTTCATCTCAGATTCTAGCTCCCAGGTCATTTCCTCAGTATCTTGGTTCCTCCATAAAACCTTAACTTGAGGTATAACCTTTGAGCGTAGGATCTGCTCCTTCTTATCCAGGATCTTAACAGGTACCTCCTCGTATGTTAAATCCTCTGCTATAACGTCTGGTTCTAACTCAATGACGTGGTTTGGGTCCTTCACATATTTACGTAACATAGATATGTGAAAAACGTTATGGATGCGAGACATACTTGGTGGTAAGGCTAGTCTGTAGGCTACAGTTCCTATTCGATTGAGGATTTCAAATGGGCCAATAAATCGAGGGTTGAGCTTTCCTCTCTTTCCGAATCTCGTAACCCCTTTCCATGGAGAAACACGTAAGAATACATGATCTCCGACGTTGAAGCTTTCGTCTCTCCGATGAAGATCAGCATAACTCTTTTGTCGTTCTTGTGCGGTCTGTATTCGTTGTCGGATCATTTGGATCTTTTCGGTCGTCAAGCGTACCAACTCGGGTCCCAACAATTTTGCTTCTCCTACCTCATTCCAACATATTGGAGAGCGACACTTCCTTCCATACAAAGCCTCGAATGGAGCCATGCCTATGCTTGTTTGGTAACTGTTGTTGTAAGAAAATTCCACCAATGGCAAGTACTTATCCCAACTTCCTTTGAAGTCTAATACACAAAGTCTCAAAAGATCTTCGAGGGTCTAGATCGTCCTTTCCGATTGTCCGTCCGTTTGAGGATGGTATGCAGAACTAAAACGTAGTTCAGTGCCCATAGCTTTTTGTAAACTGATCCAAAAACGTGAAGTGAATCTAGGATCTCGATCAGAAACTATGGAAACTGGCATGCCATGCAATCTCACGATCTCATTTATGTACATACCGGCAAGACGTTCAAGTGAAAAGTTTTCTCGTATAGGCAAGAAATGAGCGGATTTGGTCAATCTATCTACGATGACCCAAATTGCATCTAAGCCTTGAGAAACTTTGGGAAGACCCGTCACGAAATCCATATTGATGTGTTCCCACTTCCATTCGGGAACCTCAAGTGGTTGTAATGGACCCTTAAGTACTTGATGCTCTGCCTTGACACGTTGACAAGTTAGGCACCTTAAGGTAAACTCTGCAATCTCCCTTTTCATATTGTTCCACCAAAATGTATGTTGAAGATCTCGATACGTCTTGGTACCCCCTGGGTGGATTGCAAACGGCGTGTTGTGTGCCTCCATCATGATTTTATGCTTTAATTCAGGATCGTTAGGAACACAGAGTCGAGAGTTGACTCGAAGTATTCCTTTCTCGTCGATTCTTGCTTCGGGAATGGCACCTTCTTGTACTTTCTTTATCATGTTTATCAGTTCCGGATCGGTAGCTTGAGCAGCTTTAATTTTATCGATTAAAGCTGGTTCTACTCGCACGTGAGCAATCTTCGAGTGGGTCCCTGGTGTCTTTAGCTCTATCTCCATCTTTTGCAAGTCGTACAAAATACACTTTTGTGTTGTCAGCAGTGCACTTGTACTCGCATAAGATTTTCTGCTCAAAGCGTCAGCTACAACATTCGCCTTTCCCGGGTGATACTGGATTGTGTGGTCATAATCCTTCAACAGCTCAAGCCAACGTCGTTGTTGCATGTTGAGTTCCTTCTGGGTGAAGAAATACTTGAGACATTTATGATCCGTATATATATCCACTTTTTCTCCGTACAAGTAGTGTCTCCAGATCTTCAACGCGAAAACGACTGCTGCCAACTCTAGATCATGAGTAGGATAATTTTTCTCATAATCTTTGAGTTGTCGAGAGGCATAGGCTATAACATTTCCATGTTGCATAAGGACACATCCTAGACCTTTGCCAAAAGCATCGCTGTTGTAAGACCCCGAATTTTATGAAATATAAAAATTAATTTTTCTTCATATATTTTTTTTTCTGAAACAGTAAGTGGTTAAATTAACAAAATTGAAAGTTAAGGAAGTTTTGTACAAATTTTATTTTGTCGGACAATATTCGCTTTGTCGGGGAATATTCGTTTGGTCGGGGAATATTCGTGCCGTACGACGGCGCCGAAATAACAAATTATTGGTGGACCCCACAACGGAATATTTGTTGGATATAGAAAACGACAGAAGTAACCTTTTTAAATAAAAATAGTCAACGGTGTTAACTGTTAAAATACCGGTGATAAAAGAATAGTAGCATATGGTAATTTATGGTATTTTACTGTAGCATGCGGTACTCTACAGTAGCACACGGTATTGCACAGTGTCTCATATTATTGACACCGTAACTGTTACGCATCATTTCATCAATAATTGTCACTGCATAATATTTTATATTATCAATTCAATTATTGTTGCTACACAGTATTTTGCATTATTGATTCAATAATTGTCATTACACTGTATTTCATATCATCGAGTCAATAATTGTTGGTGCACTGTTTTTAAAATTATTGAACCTAATAATTGTCACAGTTGCAAATATACTGTAATTTATATTATTAAATTAATAATAATCTGTAACGTATTTATTACATTATTGTTGTAGCATTATTTTATTTTATATGTTGGACCCACAGGAAAAATAAAAATTTTTATTTTTCAAAAGTTACTATTCACTCCCGGAATTTACTATTCATTCCCGGAAAAGTTACTATTCACTGACGGAAGTTACTGTTCATCTCGGGAAAGTTACTGTTCATCTGCCGACAAAAGTTACTGTTCATTACTGTTCACTTTTTGAAAATTTTAAAGTTACTGTGCAAAGTTACTGTGCAAGTATTGAAAATTTTAAAAAAAAAAACGTTTGCGCAGCCGGGGGGTAGGCGCAGCCCCCCATTTTTCCTTGCCCGGTGTGCTACGCATAGTAACTTCATTTGCTATAAATAGGCCTTTCGCTGAATAAGAAAATCATATCTAAAATACATAAATTTTTCTATAAGTTTATTGTGAGAGAATTTTGAGCATAGTAAGGTTATTTTGAGTGTTTGAAAGCCAAAAGGAGTACAGGAATTTTTCAAGTAAGTGTTTTATTAAAGAGTAGTAATTTCATAAATTCCTATTTTTCACGGTATTCACAAATCTTCCTTTAGAAGACTCTTCTATTAGAAGATTCATTTTTAAAAGCTTTCTTTGGAAGATTTATTTTGGAATATTATTTTTAAAACTATTTTAAAGTTGGTATTTTATACTACAAAAATTATGTTAAATATATATAATTTTGATAGTTCATAATATATGAGTTATCATACACTTTGAAGTTTACATGTTGTAATTACTAATTATATTAAAAATATATAGGTTGATCAATCTCATTTAAATCAATATCCAGTCACGTGTTAAGGTAAGGGGTATCATTCTTTTCATCATCATAAATGGATATTATTTTCTTTCTTACTTGAAGGGATTATCATTCTTTGATTCTCGAAAATAATATCGTTTCTTTCTTGTGCCATTTACTTCCATGTATTAAATTGTGGGAATAACCTTACGGCGCGGTTTACCGCCTGTTGGTGAATAACCTTTTGTATTCATTCCTTATTAATCTTTGAGAATAACCTTACGGTGCGGATTATCGCCTGTTTGGTGAATAACTCTTCGTATTCAAATTGATGGGAATAACCTTACGGCGCGGATTATCGCCTGTTTGGTGAATAACTATTCGTATTCAAATTGATGGGAATAACCTTACGGTGCGGATTATCGCCTGTTGGTGAATAACCCTTTTTATTTGTCTCGTGTGGAAATAATTTGTCTACACGAATTATCACATGACACTTTTATTCTATATTCGTAAGTGATATCATTTTCCTTTATACTCATAAGGGATACCATCTTTTTCATCTTCCATTATTCAAACTTACTATGGTAAGGGATATTAATTTCCCTCACCTTTTGTTAATCAAACCTGCTACGGTAAGGGATATTATTTTCTTTCATACTCCTAAATCGAAACTTATTATGGAACTATTGCTTCTATAATTCCTGAAAATATTATATGTTCCATAATAGTTGAACTTCATTATTTCAACTGAACCTTCCTATTTACGTGAACCTTTCTATTGAACTGTAACCGTTATTCTGAACTGTGGATCTTGAATATCATTTTTAAATTTCACTCCACATCATGTTGGCAATTTGGACATTATTTGAATCTGCACAAAGTAAACTTCTGATACTTATTGTTTATCCTGTTCTTCTGTTCATCATTTGTATCACTGTTATTTGTATTAATCATCAAGAATCAAGCTGTTGTGAATATCTGTGGCCGGGGGCACAGATGTGATATAATTGTTGAACAGATGATAGGTTAAAGGCGATATACTAGGTTAAAGGCGATATACTAGGTTAAAGGCGATACATCTGTTCGGTGTCTTTTATGGCACGTGGTGAAAGTTCTCTTTGGCCCGTAGTGCAAAGATGAACTGTTGGTTGGTATGATTATGACCAAAGGCTGAATCTGGTATAATCATGACCGTTGGTGCTTTATTGAATATCTTTGGCCCGTAGTGCAAAGATGAACTGTTGATTGGTATGATTATTACCAAAGGCTGAATCTGGTATAATCATGACCGTTGGTGTTATATTAAATGTCTTTGGCCCGTAGTGCAAATATGAACTGTTGATCTGCATGATTATGATCAGGAACTGTGAATTTTTATTATCATGACTAATGGTATTTCAGATGATAAAAGTTGATGATATTTTTACAAAAAAGAGAAGCGAGTGGACATTATAGTCTGCATTATTCTTCTAATAGATTGCTCATTCCGCTGCTATTAGTGATCTGAACGTTGTTTAAGAATTTAACTACAGTTTTTGATATAAACCTTGTAGTCTATTGTATTCTATCAAGAACTCAACTGTTGAAGGCTAATGATAATTTATTCGTCATTATCTTAGTCATGATATTTCTTACTGGGCTATTTGAGCTCACCCTTTCTTTTCGTTCCATTGTTTTTCAACAGGAGATGAGAACGTAACGGGGTCTAGCCGGGGAATGGAGTGAGAGTGCGGGGATAGCTATTATAGTCTTCACGTGTTGTAAAATAGTGTGGCAATAATAGTGAAGACTTAGTTGTGTATTATTATACACGGTATTGTTGTACGTTGTGCTTTGTTGTAATAATTTTGTTGTAGTCTTTTGACGACTCAAGTTTGGGCTGTGTGGGCCTAGATTTGGGGGCGTCACAGTTGGTATCAGAGCTTAGGGATATGGTCTTTAATGGAGATCTGGGGTAGAACTAGGAGGGGAGAGACGAATATAATCAGTCACTAGTGTGTCCCACCTAAATTAGATTTTATTATCTAATGAGTTGATTTGAATATAGGGACATGAAGTGATGAGTCAGTTTGTTTGAACTAACAATTATTTTGTGACCACAGTTTAGTATGGCATCTGGAAATCAGGAGGATAACTTTGAAATGCCTGGTACGTCAATTTCGGGGACGAAATTTCATAAGGAGGGGAGGTTGTAAGACCCCGAATTTTATGAAATATAAAAATTAATTTTTCTTCATATATTTTTTTTTCTGAAACAGTAAGTGGTTAAATTAACAAAATTGAAAGTTAAGGAAGTTTTGTACAAATTTTATTTTGTCGGACAATATTCGCTTTGTCGGGGAATATTCGTTTGGTCGGGGAATATTCGTGTCGTACGACGGCGCCGAAATAACAAATTATTGGTGGACCCCACAACGGAATATTTGTCGGATATAGAAAACGACAGAAGTAACCTTTTTAAATAAAAATAGTCAACGGTGTTAACTGTTAAAATACCGGTGATAAAAGAATAGTAGCATATGGTAATTTATGGTATTTTACTGTAGCATGCGGTACTCTACAGTAGCACACGGTATTGCACAGTGTCTCATATTATTGACACCGTAACTGTTACGCATCATTTCATCAATAATTGTCACTGCATAATATTTTATATTATCAATTCAATTATTGTTGCTACACAGTATTTTGCATTATTGATTCAATAATTGTCATTACACTGTATTTCATATCATCGAGTCAATAATTGTTGGTGCACTGTTTTTAAAATTATTGAACCTAATAATTGTCACAGTTGCAAATATACTGTAATTTATATTATTAAATTAATAATAATCTGTAACGTATTTATTACATTATTGTTGTAGCATTATTTTATTTTATATGTTGGACCCACAGGAAAAATAAAAATTTTTATTTTTCAAAAGTTACTATTCACTCCCGGAATTTACTATTCATTCCCGGAAAAGTTACTATTCACTGACGGAAGTTACTGTTCATCTCGGGAAAGTTACTGTTCATCTGCCGACAAAAGTTACTGTTCATTACTGTTCACTTTTTGAAAATTTTAAAGTTACTGTGCAAAGTTACTGTGCAAGTATTGAAAATTTTAAAAAAAAAACGTTTGCGCAGCCGGGGGGTAGGCGCAGCCCCCCATTTTTCCTTGCCCGGTGTGCTACGCATAGTAACTTCATTTGCTATAAATAGGCCTTTCGCTGAATAAGAAAATCATATCTAAAATACATAAATTTTTCTATAAGTTTATTGTGAGAGAATTTTGAGCATAGTAAGGTTATTTTGAGTGTTTGAAAGCCAAAAGGAGTACAGGAATTTTTGAAGTAAGTGTTTTATTAAAGAGTAGTAATTTCATAAATTCCTATTTTTCACGGTATTCACAAATCTTCCTTTAGAAGACTCTTCTATTAGAAGATTCATTTTTAAAAGCTTTCTTTGGAAGATTTATTTTGGAATATTATTTTTAAAACTATTTTAAAGTTGGTATTTTATACTACAAAAATTATGTTAAATATATATAATTTTGATAGTTCATAATATATGAGTTATCATACACTTTGAAGTTTACATGTTGTAATTACTAATTATATTAAAAATATATAGGTTGATCAATCTCATTTAAATCAATATTCAGTCACGTGTTAAGGTAAGGGGTATCATTCTTTTCATCATCATAAATGGATATTATTTTCTTTCTTACTTGAAGGGATTATCATTCTTTGATTCTCGAAAATAATATCGTTTCTTTCTTGTGCCATTTACTTCCATGTATTAAATTGTGGGAATAACCTTACGGCGCGGTTTACCGCCTGTTGGTGAATAACCTTTTGTATTCATTCCTTATTAATCTTTGAGAATAACCTTACGGTGCGGATTATCGCCTGTTTGGTGAATAACTCTTCGTATTCAAATTGATGGGAATAACCTT
Source organism: Hedera helix (assembly GCA_947179155.2). NCBI lineage: Eukaryota > Viridiplantae > Streptophyta > Magnoliopsida > Apiales > Araliaceae > Hedera > Hedera helix. The sequence goes on along the minus strand of OX359270.1, from coordinate 38,906,131 downwards.
ACGGCGCGGATTATCACCTGTTTGGTGAATAACTATTCGTATTCAAATTGATGGGAATAACCTTACGGTGCGGATTATCGCCTGTTGGTGAATAACCCTTTTTATTTGTCTCGTGTGGAAATAATTTGTCTACACGAATTATCACATGACACTTTTATTCCATATTCGTAAGTGATATCATTTTCCTTTATACTCATAAGGGATACCATCTTTTTCATCTTCCATTATTCAAACTTACTATGGTAAGGGATATTAATTTCCCTCACCTTTTGTTAATCAAACCTGCTACGGTAAGGGTTATTATTTTCTTTCATACTCCTAAATCGAAACTTATTATGGAACTATTGCTTCTATAATTCCTGAAAATATTATATGTTCCATAATAGTTGAACTTCATTATTTCAACTGAACCTTCCTATTTACGTGAACCTTTCTATTGAACTGTAACCGTTATTCTGAACTGTGGATCTTGAATATCATTTTTAAATTTCACTCCACATCATGTTGGCAATTTGGACATTATTTGAATCTGCACAAAGTAAACTTCTGATACTTATTGTTTATCCTGTTCTTCTGTTCATCATTTGTATCACTGTTATTTGTATTAATCATCAAGAATCAAGCTGTTGTGAATATCTGTGGCCGGGGGCACAGATGTGATATAATTGTTGAACAGATGATAGGTTAAAGGCGATATACTAGGTTAAAGGCGATATACTAGGTTAAAGGCGATACATCTGTTCGGTGTCTTTTATGGCACGTGGTGAAAGTTCTCTTTGGCCCGTAGTGCAAAGATGAACTGTTGGTTGGTATGATTATGACCAAAGGCTGAATCTGGTATAATCATGACCGTTGGTGCTTTATTGAATATCTTTGGCCCGTAGTGCAAAGATGAACTGTTGATTGGTATGATTATTACCAAAGGCTGAATCTGGTATAATCATGACCGTTGGTGTTATATTAAATGTCTTTGGCCCGTAGTGCAAATATGAACTGTTGATCTGCATGATTATGATCAGGAACTGTGAATTTTTATTATCATGACTAATGGTATTTCAGATGATAAAAGTTGATGATATTTTTACAAAAAAGAGAAGCGAGTGGACACTATAGTCTGCATTATTCTTCTAATAGATTGCTCATTCCGCTGCTATTAGTGATCTGAACGTTGTTTAAGAATTTAACTACAGTTTTTGATATAAACCTTGTAGTCTATTGTATTCTATCAAGAACTCAACTGTTGAAGGCTAATGATAATTTATTCGTCATTATCTTAGTCATGATATTTCTTACTGGGCTATTTGAGCTCACCCTTTCTTTTCGTTCCATTGTTTTTCAACAGGAGATGAGAACGTAACGGGGTCTAGCCGGGGAATGGAGTGAGAGTGCGGGGATAGCTATTATAGTCTTCACGTGTTGTAAAATAGTGTGGCAATAATAGTGAAGACTTAGTTGTGTATTATTATACACGGTATTGTTGTACGTTGTGCTTTGTTGTAATAATTTTGTTGTAGTCTTTTGACGACTCAAGTTTGGGCTGTGTGGGCCTAGATTTGGGGGCGTCACAGTTGGTATCAGAGCTTAGGGATATGGTCTTTAATGGAGATCTGGGGTAGAACTAGGAGGGGAGAGACGAATATAATCAGTCACTAGTGTGTCCCACCTAAATTAGATTTTATTATCTAATGAGTTGATTTGAATATAGGGACATGAAGTGATGAGTCAGTTTGTTTGAACTAACAATTATTTTGTGACCACAGTTTAGTATGGCATCTGGAAATCAGGAGGATAACTTTGAAATGCCTGGTACGTCAATTTCGGGGACGAAATTTCATAAGGAGGGGAGGTTGTAAGACCCCGAATTTTATGAAATATAAAAATTAATTTTTCTTCATATATTTTTTTTTCTGAAACAGTAAGTGGTTAAATTAACAAAATTGAAAGTTAAGGAAGTTTTGTACAAATTTTATTTTGTCGGACAATATTCGCTTTGTCGGGGAATATTCGTTTGGTCGGGGAATATTCGTGCCGTACGACGGCGCCGAAATAACAAATTATTGGTGGACCCCACAACGGAATATTTGTCGGATATAGAAAACGACAGAAGTAACCTTTTTAAATAAAAATAGTCAACGGTGTTAACTGTTAAAATACCGGTGATAAAAGAATAGTAGCATATGGTAATTTATGGTATTTTACTGTAGCATGCGGTACTCTACAGTAGCACACGGTATTGCACAGTGTCTCATATTATTGACACCGTAACTGTTACGCATCATTTCATCAATAATTGTCACTGCATAATATTTTATATTATCAATTCAATTATTGTTGCTACACAGTATTTTGCATTATTGATTCAATAATTGTCATTACACTGTATTTCATATCATCGAGTCAATAATTGTTGGTGCACTGTTTTTAAAATTATTGAACCTAATAATTGTCACAGTTGCAAATATACTGTAATTTATATTATTAAATTAATAATAATCTGTAACGTATTTATTACATTATTGTTGTAGCATTATTTTATTTTATATGTTGGACCCACAGGAAAAATAAAAATTTTTATTTTTCAAAAGTTACTATTCACTCCCGGAATTTACTATTCATTCCCGGAAAAGTTACTATTCACTGACGGAAGTTACTGTTCATCTCGGGAAAGTTACTGTTCATCTGCCGACAAAAGTTACTGTTCATTACTGTTCACTTTTTGAAAATTTTAAAGTTACTGTGCAAAGTTACTGTGCAAGTATTGAAAATTTTAAAAAAAAAACGTTTGCGCAGCCGGGGGGTAGGCGCAGCCCCCCATTTTTCCTTGCCCGGTGTGCTACGCATAGTAACTTCATTTGCTATAAATAGGCCTTTCGCTGAATAAGAAAATCATATCTAAAATACATAAATTTTTCTATAAGTTTATTGTGAGAGAATTTTGAGCATAGTAAGGTTATTTTGAGTGTTTGAAAGCCAAAAGGAGTACAGGAATTTTTCAAGTAAGTGTTTTATTAAAGAGTAGTAATTTCATAAATTCCTATTTTTCACGGTATTCACAAATCTTCCTTTAGAAGACTCTTCTATTAGAAGATTCATTTTTAAAAGCTTTCTTTGGAAGATTTATTTTGGAATATTATTTTTAAAACTATTTTAAAGTTGGTATTTTATACTACAAAAATTATGTTAAATATATATAATTTTGATAGTTCATAATATATGAGTTATCATACACTTTGAAGTTTACATGTTGTAATTACTAATTATATTAAAAATATATAGGTTGATCAATCTCATTTAAATCAATATCCAGTCACGTGTTAAGGTAAGGGGTATCATTCTTTTCATCATCATAAATGGATATTATTTTCTTTCTTACTTGAAGGGATTATCATTCTTTGATTCTCGAAAATAATATCGTTTCTTTCTTGTGCCATTTACTTCCATGTATTAAATTGTGGGAATAACCTTACGGCGCGGTTTACCGCCTGTTGGTGAATAACCTTTTGTATTCATTCCTTATTAATCTTTGAGAATAACCTTACGGTGCGGATTATCGCCTGTTTGGTGAATAACTCTTCGTATTCAAATTGATGGGAATAACCTTACGGCGCGGATTATCGCCTGTTTGGTGAATAACTATTCGTATTCAAATTGATGGGAATAACCTTACGGTGCGGATTATCGCCTGTTGGTGAATAACCCTTTTTATTTGTCTCGTGTGGAAATAATTTGTCTACACGAATTATCACATGACACTTTTATTCCATATTCGTAAGTGATATCATTTTCTTTTATACTCATAAGGGATACCATCTTTTTCATCTTCCATTATTCAAACTTACTATGGTAAGGGATATTAATTTCCCTCACCTTTTGTTAATCAAACCTGCTACGGTAAGGGATATTATTTTCTTTCATACTCCTAAATCGAAACTTATTATGGAACTATTGCTTCTATAATTCCTGAAAATATTATATGTTCCATAATAGTTGAACTTCATTATTTCAACTGAACCTTCCTATTTACGTGAACCTTTCTATTGAACTGTAACCGTTATTCTGAACTGTGGATCTTGAATATCATTTTTAAATTTCACTCCACATCATGTTGGCAATTTGGACATTATTTGAATCTGCACAAAGTAAACTTCTGATACTTATTGTTTATCCTGTTCTTCTGTTCATCATTTGTATCACTGTTATTTGTATTAATCATCAAGAATCAAGCTGTTGTGAATATCTGTGGCCGGGGGCACAGATGTGATATAATTGTTGAACAGATGATAGGTTAAAGGCGATATACTAGGTTAAAGGCGATACATCTGTTCGGTGTCTTTTATGGCACGTGGTGAAAGTTCTCTTTGGCCCGTAGTGCAAAGATGAACTGTTGGTTGGTATGATTATGACCAAAGGCTGAATCTGGTATAATCATGACCGTTGGTGCTTTATTGAATATCTTTGGCCCGTAGTGCAAAGATGAACTGTTGATTGGTATGATTATTACCAAAGGCTGAATCTGGTATAATCATGACCGTTGGTGTTATATTAAATGTCTTTGGCCCGTAGTGCAAATATGAACTGTTGATCTGCATGATTATGATCAGGAACTGTGAATTTTTATTATCAGGACTAATGGTATTTCAGATGATAAAAGTTGATGATATTTTTACAAAAAAGAGAAGCGAGTGGACACTATAGTCTGCATTATTCTTCTAATAGATTGCTCATTCCGCTGCTATTAGTGATCTGAACGTTGTTTAAGAATTTAACTACAGTTTTTGATATAAACCTTGTAGTCTATTGTATTCTATCAAGAACTCAACTGTTGAAGGCTAATGATAATTTATTCGTCATTATCTTAGTCATGATATTTCTTACTGGGCTATTTGAGCTCACCCTTTCTTTTCGTTCCATTGTTTTTCAACAGGAGATGAGAACGTAACGGGGTCTAGCCGGGGAATGGAGTGAGAGTGCGGGGATAGCTATTATAGTCTTCACGTGTTGTAAAATAGTGTGGCAATAATAGTGAAGACTTAGTTGTGTATTATTATACACGGTATTGTTGTACGTTGTGCTTTGTTGTAATAATTTTGTTGTAGTCTTTTGACGACTCAAGTTTGGGCTGTGTGGGCCTAGATTTGGGGGCGTCACAGTTGGTATCAGAGCTTAGGGATATGGTCTTTAATGGAGATCTGGGGTAGAACTAGGAGGGGAGAGACGAATATAATCAGTCACTAGTGTGTCCCACCTAAATTAGATTTTATTATCTAATGAGTTGATTTGAATATAGGGACATGAAGTGATGAGTCAGTTTGTTTGAACTAACAATTATTTTGTGACCACAGTTTAGTATGGCATCTGGAAATCAGGAGGATAACTTTGAAATGCCTGGTACGTCAATTTCGGGGACGAAATTTCATAAGGAGGGGAGGTTGTAAGACCCCGAATTTTATGAAATATAAAAATTAATTTTTCTTCATATATTTTTTTTTCTGAAACAGTAAGTGGTTAAATTAACAAAATTGAAAGTTAAGGAAGTTTTGTACAAATTTTATTTTGTCGGACAATATTCGCTTTGTCGGGGAATATTCGTTTGGTCGGGGAATATTCGTGCCGTACGACGGCGCCGAAATAACAAATTATTGGTGGACCCCACAACGGAATATTTGTCGGATATAGAAAACGACAGAAGTAACCTTTTTAAATAAAAATAGTCAACGGTGTTAACTGTTAAAATACCGGTGATAAAAGAATAGTAGCATATGGTAATTTATGGTATTTTACTGTAGCATGCGGTACTCTACAGTAGCACACGGTATTGCACAGTGGCTCATATTATTGACACCGTAACTGTTACGCATCATTTCATCAATAATTGTCACTGCATAATATTTTATATTATCAATTCAATTATTGTTGCTACACAGTATTTTGCATTATTGATTCAATAATTGTCATTACACTGTATTTCATATCATCGAGTCAATAATTGTTGGTGCACTGTTTTTAAAATTATTGAACCTAATAATTGTCACAGTTGCAAATATACTGTAATTTATATTATTAAATTAATAATAATCTGTAACGTATTTATTACATTATTGTTGTAGCATTATTTTATTTTATATGTTGGACCCACAGGAAAAATAAAAATTTTTATTTTTCAAAAGTTACTATTCACTCCCGGAATTTACTATTCATTCCCGGAAAAGTTACTATTCACTGACGGAAGTTACTGTTCATCTCGGGAAAGTTACTGTTCATCTGTCGACAAAAGTTACTGTTCATTACTGTTCACTTTTTGAAAATTTTAAAGTTACTGTGCAAAGTTACTGTGCAAGTATTGAAAATTTTAAAAAAAAAACGTTTGCGCAGCCGGGGGGTAGGCGCAGCCCCCCATTTTTCCTTGCCCGGTGTGCTACGCATAGTAACTTCATTTGCTATAAATAGGCCTTTCGCTGAATAAGAAAATCATATCTAAAATACATAAATTTTTCTATAAGTTTATTGTGAGAGAATTTTGAGCATAGTAAGGTTATTTTGAGTGTTTGAAAGCCAAAAGGAGTACAGGAATTTTTCAAGTAAGTGTTTTATTAAAGAGTAGTAATTTCATAAATTCCTATTTTTCACGGTATTCACAAATCTTCCTTTAGAAGACTCTTCTATTAGAAGATTCATTTTTAAAAGCTTTCTTTGGAAGATTTATTTTGGAATATTATTTTTAAAACTATTTTAAAGTTGGTATTTTATACTACAAAAATTATGTTAAATATATATAATTTTGATAGTTCATAATATATGAGTTATCATACACTTTGAAGTTTACATGTTGTAATTACTAATTATATTAAAAATATATAGGTTGATCAATCTCATTTAAATCAATATCCAGTCACGTGTTAAGGTAAGGGGTATCATTCTTTTCATCATCATAAATGGATATTATTTTCTTTCTTACTTGAAGGGATTATCATTCTTTGATTCTCGAAAATAATATCGTTTCTTTCTTGTGCCATTTACTTCCATGTATTAAATTGTGGGAATAACCTTACGGCGCGGTTTACCGCCTGTTGGTGAATAACCTTTTGTATTCATTCCTTATTAATCTTTGAGAATAACCTTACGGTGCGGATTATCGCCTGTTTGGTGAATAACTCTTCGTATTCAAATTGATGGGAATAACCTTACGGCGCGGATTATCGCCTGTTTGGTGAATAACTATTCGTATTCAAATTGATGGGAATAACCTTACGGTGCGGATTATCGCCTGTTGGTGAATAACCCTTTTTATTTGTCTCGTGTGGAAATAATTTGTCTACACGAATTATCACATGACACTTTTATTCCATATTCGTAAGTGATATCATTTTCCTTTATACTCATAAGGGATACCATCTTTTTCATCTTCCATTATTCAAACTTACTATGGTAAGGGATATTAATTTCCCTCACCTTTTGTTAATCAAACCTGCTACGGTAAGGGATATTATTTTCTTTCATACTCCTAAATCGAAACTTATTATGGAACTATTGCTTCTATAATTCCTGAAAATATTATATGTTCCATAATAGTTGAACTTCATTATTTCAACTGAACCTTCCTATTTACGTGAACCTTTCTATTGAACTGTAACCGTTATTCTGAACTGTGGATCTTGAATATCATTTTTAAATTTCACTCCACATCATGTTGGCAATTTGGACATTATTTGAATCTGCACAAAGTAAACTTCTGATACTTATTGTTTATCCTGTTCTTCTGTTCATCATTTGTATCACTGTTATTTGTATTAATCATCAAGAATCAAGCTGTTGTGAATATCTGTGGTCGGGGGCACAGATGTGATATAATTGTTGAACAGATGATAGGTTAAAGGCGATATACTAGGTTAAAGGCGATACATCTGTTCGGTGTCTTTTATGGCACGTGGTGAAAGTTCTCTTTGGCCCGTAGTGCAAAGATGAACTGTTGGTTGGTATGATTATGACCAAAGGCTGAATCTGGTATAATCATGACCGTTGGTGCTTTATTGAATATCTTTGGCCCGTAGTGCAAAGATGAACTGTTGATTGGTATGATTATTACCAAAGGCTGAATCTGGTATAATCATGACCGTTGGTGTTATATTAAATGTCTTTGGCCCGTAGTGCAAATATGAACTGTTGATCTGCATGATTATGATCAGGAACTGTGAATTTTTATTATCATGACTAATGGTATTTCAGATGATAAAAGTTGATGATATTTTTACAAAAAAGAGAAGCGAGTGGACATTATAGTCTGCATTATTCTTCTAATAGATTGCTCATTCCGCTGCTATTAGTGATCTGAACGTTGTTTAAGAATTTAACTACAGTTTTTGATATAAACCTTGTAGTCTATTGTATTCTATCAAGAACTCAACTGTTGAAGGCTAATGATAATTTATTCGTCATTATCTTAGTCATGATATTTCTTACTGGGCTATTTGAGCTCACCCTTTCTTTTCGTTCCATTGTTTTTCAACAGGAGATGAGAACGTAACGGGGTCTAGCCGGGGAATGGAGTGAGAGTGCGGGGATAGCTATTATAGTCTTCACGTGTTGTAAAATAGTGTGGCAATAATAGTGAAGACTTAGTTGTGTATTATTATACACGGTATTGTTGTACGTTGTGCTTTGTTGTAATAATTTTGTTGTAGTCTTTTGACGACTCAAGTTTGGGCTGTGTGGGCCTAGATTTGGGGGCGTCACAGCTGTAGATAACAAATTCTCCTGATCCTGATGGTATGGTCAGAACAGGAGCTGAAACCAGTCTCCTCTTGAGTTCTTGGAAACTTTTCTCGCATTCCTCGCTCCATATGAATTTTGTGCTTTTCCGAGTAAGCTGCGTTAATGGAGTGGCGATTCGAGAAAATCCTTCTACGAATCTCCGATAATAACCAGCTAGACCCAGAAAACTTCGGACTTCGGTTACTGTCTTGGGTTGTTCCCAATTTAGTACCGTTTCAATCTTCGCAGGATCGACTGATATTCCTTGACTAGAAATCACATGCCCAAGAAACGTGACCTCCTCAAGCCAGAACTCACATTTCTTCAACTTGGCATATAATTTATTTTCACGGAGCTTTTGGAGTATCAATCTCAGGTGTTGTTCATGATCCTCGCGACTCTTGGAGTATATGAGGATGTCATCAATAAAGACAACCACAAAATGATCCAAATGTTCCTTGAATATCCGGTTCATCATGTCCATGAAAGCTGCAGGAGCATTAGTTAATCCAAAAGGCATGACTAAGAACTCATAATGCCTATAACGAGTTCTGAAAGCAGTCTTTGGAATGTCCTCAGCTTTAACCTTTAACTGATGATATCCAGAACGGAGATCAATCTTTGAGAAATGTTGAGCGCCTTGCAATTGATCAAACATGTCATCAATCCGAGGTAACGGGTACCTGTTTTTGATGGTGACATGGTTCAATTCTCGGTAGTCAATGCACAATCTCATACTCCCGTCTTTCTTCTTCACAAATAGAACATGAGCACCCCAAGGTGATGTACTCGGACGAATGAAACCGGTATCCAACAATTCCTGTAGTTGGACTGTGACGCCCCCAAATCTGGGCCCACACAGCCCAAACTTGAGTCGTCAAAATACTACAACAAAATTATTACAACAAAGCACAACGTACAACAATACAGTGTATAATAATACACAACTAAGTCTTCACTATTATTGCCACACTATTTTACAAAACGTGAAGACTATGATAACTATTTCTCGGACCCTCACTCCATTCCCCGGCTAGACCCTGTTATGTTTTCATCTCCTGTTGAAAAACAATGGAACAAAAGAAAGGGTGAGCTCAAATAGCTCAGTAAAGAATATCATGACTAAGATAATGACGAATAAATTATCATTAGTCTTCAACAGTTGAGTTCTTGATAGAATACAATAGACTACAAGGTTTATATCAAAAACTGCAGTTAAATTCTTAAACAACGTTCAGATCAATAATAGCAGCGGAATGAGTAATCTATTAGAAGAATAATGCAGACTATAATGTCCACTCGGTTCTCTTTTTAGGAAAAACATCATCAACTTTTATCATCTGAAATATCATTAGTCAAGATAATACAAATTCACAGTTCCTGATCATAATCATGCACATCAACAGTTCATCTTTGTACTACGGGCCAAAGATATTCCATATAGCACCAACGGTCATGATTATACCAGATTCAGCCTTTGGTCATAATCATACCAAACAACAGTTCATCTTTGCACTACGGGCCAAAGAGAACATTCACCACGTGCCATAAAAGACACCGAACAGATGTATCGCCTTTAACCTATTATATCGCCTTTAACCTATCATCTGTTCAACAAATATATCACATCTGCGCCCCCGGCCACAGATATTCACAACAGCTTGATTTTTTTGGATGATTAGAATGATGTAAATGATGAACAGAAGAAATAGGATAACAATAAGTATCAGAAGTTTACTTTGTACAGATTCAAATAATGTCCAAATTGTCAACATGATGTGGAGTGAAATTCAAGATCCACAGTTCAGAATAACGGTTACAATAGAAAGGTTCACGTAAATAGGAAGGTTCAGTTGAAATAATGAAGTTCAATTATTATGGAACATATAATATTTTCAGGAATTATAGAAGCAATAGTTCCATAATAAATTTCGATTTAGGAGTATGAAAGAAAATAATATCCCTTACCGTAGCAGGTTTGATTAACAAAAGGTGAAGGAAATTAATACAAAGGGTTATTCACCAACAGGCGGCAATCCGCTCCGTAAGGTTATTCCCACAATTTAATAGAATTTGAGTACAAAGAGTTATTCACCAAACAGGCGGCAATCCGCTCCGTAAGGTTATTCTCAGAGATTAATAATGAATGAATACGAAAGGTTATTCACCAACAGGCGGCAATCCGCTCCGTAAGGTTATTCCCACAATTTAATAGAATTTGAGTACAAAGAGTTATTCACCAAACAGGCGGCAATCCGCTCCGTAAGGTTATTCTCAGAGATTAATAATGAATGAATACGAAAGGTTATTCACCAACAGGCGGCAATCCGCTCCGTAAGGTTATTCCCACAATTTAATACATGGAAATAAAAGGCACGTCTTATGAGTAAGGAAGAAACAATATTATTATCGAGAATCAAATAATGATAATCCCTTACCATAGTACGTTTGAATAATGGAAGATGAAAAAGATGGTATCCCTTACCGTAACACGTGACTGGATATTGATTTAAATGAGGTTGATTAACTTGAACAGTACACGTATACTTATAGATCTTCACAAATACTCAAGATGACTTAAGCACACTTAGAGAGAACTTTCACAAGAAGTATTTAGAGAGAGAAAGAAAGAACAAGTAAGGAAGTTTATGAAAAATCCTTAAGTTAAGGCTTCTATTTATAGCCAAAAATCTTATCATTCATTTAATCTAAACCATTCATTTAAAGATCACCTTTTAATCTACACCATCCATTTCAAATATTATATTATCTTTAATCTACACCATTCATTTCATATCACCTAATAATCACCTAACTTTATATTATAAACAAATCAATTTAATTATTCAACAATAATTCACACTTTAATCTACACCATTCATTTCATATCACCTAATAATCACCTAACTTTATATTATAAACAAATCAATTCAATTATTCAACAATAATTCACACTTTAATCTACACCATTCATTTCATATCACCTAATAATCACCTAACTTTATATTATAAACAAATAACTTTATCAATTCAATTGTTATGACTAATTGTTATAAATACAGTATAGTTAGCTCTTAGATATCAAGTCAATAAATTAATGAAATACAACTGTTTAAATAACATCATAATAGAGATAACAATAATGTAAAATAAAGCATACGTTACTGTGTAATGACAATTATTGATTCAATAATGTGAATTACTGTGCATATGTTACTGTGACAATTATTAGGTTCAATAATTTTAAAAACAGTGCAACAACAATTATTGAATTGATAATATAAAATATTATGCAGTGACAATTATCGATGAAATGATGCGTAACAGTTACGGTGTCAATTATCAGACCAATAATATGAGACACTATGCAATACCGTGTGTTACTGTAGAGTACCGTGTGCTACAGAAAATACCATAAACTACCGTATGCTACTATTCTTTTATCACCGGTATTTTAACAGTTCCGTTGACTATTTTTATTTAAAAAGGTTACTTCTGTCGTTTTCTATATCCGACAAATATTCCGTTGTGGGGTCCACCAATAATTTATTATTTCGGCGCCGTCGTACGGCATGAATATTCCCCGACCAAACGAATATTCCCCGACAAAGCGAATATTGTCCGACAAAATAAAATTTGCACATAACATCCTTAACTTTTAACTTTATCGATTTAACCACTTACTGTTTCAAAAAAAATATATATGAAGAAAAATTAAATTTTGTATTTCATAAAATTCGGGGTCTTACAACCTCCCCTCCTTATGAAATTTCGTCCCCGAAATTGACGTACCTGACATATCGAAGAGGTAAGGATACTTAGATTTCATCTCAGATTCTAGCTCCCAGGTCATTTCCTCAGTATCTTGGTTCCTCCATAAAACCTTAACTTGAGATATAACCTTTGAGCGTAGGATCTGCTCCTTCTTATCCAGGATCTTAACAGGTACCTCCTCGTATGTTAAATCTTCTGCTATAACGTCTGGTTCTAACTCAATGACGTGGTTTGGGTCCTTCACATATTTACGTAACATAGATATGTGAAAAACGTTATGGATGCGAGACATACTTGGTGGTAGGGCTAGTCTGTAGGCTACGGTTCCTATTCGATCGAGGATTTCAAATGGGCCAATAAATCGAGGGTTGAGCTTTCCTCTTTTTCCGAATCTCGTAACCCCTTTCCATGGAGAAACACGTAAGAATACATGATCTCCGACGTTGAAACTTTCGTCTCTCCGATGAAGATCAGCATAACTCTTTTGTCGTTCTTGTGCGGTCTGTATTCGTTGTCGGATCATTTGGATCTTTTCGGTCGTCAAGCGTACCAACTCGGGTCCCAACAATTTTGCTTCTCCTACCTCATTCCAACATATTGGAGAGCGACACTTCCTTCCATACAAAGCCTCGAATGGAGCCATGCCTATGCTTGCTTGGTAACTGTTGTTGTAAGAAAATTCCACCAATGGCAAGTACTTATCCCAACTTCCTTTGAAGTCTAATACACAAAGTCTCAAAAGATCTTCGAGGGTCTGGATCGTCCTTTCCGATTGTCCGTCCGTTTGAGGATGGTATGCAGAACTAAAACGTAGTTCAGTGCCCATAGCTTTTTGTAGACTGATCCAAAAGCGTGAAGTGAATCTAGGATCTCGATCAGAAACTATGGAAACTGGCATGCCATGCAATCTCACGATCTCATTTATGTACATACCGGCAAGACGTTCAAGTGAAAAGTTTTCTCGTATAGGCAAGAAATGAGCAGATTTGGTCAATCTATCTACGATCACCCAAATTGCATCTAAGCCTTGAGAAACTTTTGGAAGACCCGTCACGAAGTCCATATTGATGTGTTCCCACTTCCATTCGGGAACTTCAAGTGATTGTAATGGACCTTTAGGAACTTGATGTTCTGCCTTGACACGTTGACAAGTTAGGCACCTTGAGATAAACTCCGCAATCTCTCTTTTCATATTGTTCCACCAAAATGTATGTCGAAGATCTCGATACATCTTGGTACCTCCTGGGTGGATTGCAAACGGCGTGTTGTGTGCCTCCATCATGATTTTATGCTTTAATTCAGGATCGTTAGGAACACAGAGTCGAGAGTTGACTCGAAGTATTCCTTTCTCGTCGATTCTTGCTTCGGGAATGGCACCTTCTTGTACTTTCTTTATCATGTTTATCAGTTCCGGATCGGTAGCTTGAGCAGCTTTAATTTTATCGATTAAAGTTGGTTCTACTCGCACGTGAGCAATCTTCGAGTGGGTCCCTGGTGTCTTTAGCTCTATCTCCATCTTTTGCAAGTCGTACAAAATACACTTTTGTGTTGTCAGCAGTGCACTTGTACTTGCATAAGATTTTCTGCTCAAAGCGTCAGCTACAACGTTCGCCTTTCCCGGGTGATACTGGATTGTGTGGTCATAATCCTTTAACAGCTCAAGCCAACGTCGTTGTCGCATGTTGAGTTCCTTCTGGGTGAAGAAATACTTGAGACTTTTATGATCCGTATAGATATCCACTTTTTCTCCGTACAAGTAGTGTCTCCAGATCTTCAACGCGAAAACGACTGCTGCCAACTCTAGATCATGAGTAGGATAATTTTTCTCATAATCTTTGAGTTGTCGAGAGGCGTAGGCTATAACCTTTCCATGTTGCATAAGGACACACCCTAGACCTTTGCCAGAAGCATCGCTGTAGATAACAAATTCTCCTGATCCTGATGGTATGGTCAGAACAGGAGCTGAAACAAGTCTCCTCTTGAGTTCTTGAAAACTCTTCTCGCATTCCTCGCTCGATATAAGTTTTGTACTAGAATGAATGATACCGATATCTAGTAATTAAACTTTCAACTCTTGGTGTTCTATGGGAGCCATTTGGTATAGGACTTTAAAAATGGGCTTAGTGCCGGGTTCAAGATCGATACAGAATTCAATTTCACGGTTTGGGGTAAGCCAGAAAGTTCCTCAGAAAAAACGTCAAGAAACTCATTAACAATGGGAATATCATTCAAGTTTGACGTGTTTTTGTTCAAATCAGTGACATGAGCTAAAAAGGCTTGACATCCGTTTTTCAATAAACGAATGGCTTTATGGCTAGAAATAACAGTTATAGATTTCAATGGTTTAGTTGCTTGAATTTGCATGACAGGTTGATTAGGAATATGAAAACTAATAATCTTATGAAAACAATCAATTTTAGCATGATGGGTAGTCAACCAATCAATTCCTAAAATCACATCAAATTCATGCATCTCTAAAGAAATAAGGTCAACAGGTAATGTGAGGTTGTTGATTTGAACTTAGGCAAGATTTATAGATAGTAAATGTAATAGGTATTTCTCCCAATGAGGTTTCAACTGATAAGACAAGATTTAAGTTTTCAATAGTCAAATTTAAACGTTGAGTACATATAGGTGAGATAAAGGAGTGGATAGAGCCAGTATCTAATATGGCATAGACTTCACGAGAATTTATGAATAGCTTACCGGTTATCACCTCATTCGGTTTCTTGACTGTTATCGTCAAATCGAATCCCGAATACTTCATTCGGATCTTCACGTATTTCAATCATGGGAATACCACTGAATAATTTTCTAGCAAACTGTTTCTCGGGTTCATCAACTTCATCAGTAGTAAGGTACCAATGATTTCCATTAAAATAGTATTTTCGATAGACTACAGTTTTCACGATAGTGACTAACTTAACCTGAATTCCTCTAAATTGTAACGCCCAAAAGTATAGAAACATCATTTTTAAATAATCTTGAAAATCATAGCTGGAACACCATAAATCCCAAAGACTAATATGAAAAGTCCATATATTCTGATCCTTTGTTATAGAGCATAACCAGGTGATATCACTCTCCCAATTAGTGAGTAAATTAAAGGCAATAATTTCCGCAAGTTCGTTACTTCCTTTAATTGCTTCTAAAAATGGATCTGGAACGACTGTAGCAGAGCTTTCACCTTCATCCTTACTGGATAGAACACGCATAATTTTTGCCTTAGGCAAATGATTCAACTCTGAGTTTGTAAGAAGATTATTCGTCGCCTCTTGTTTTGCAGCTACATTTGTTTCGGTAATTTCATAGTTAACCTCTTGATTTTCAGATGCCATACCTAACTGTGGTCACAAAATAAATGTTAGTTCAAATAAACTGACTCATCACTTCATGTTCCTACATTCAAATCGACTCATTAGATAATAAAATCTATTTTAGGTAGGACACACTAGTGACTGATTCTATTCGTCTCTCCCCTCCTAGTTCTAACCCCAGATCTCCATTAAAGACCATATCCCTAAGCTCTGATGCCAACTGTGACGCCCCCAAATCTGGGCCCACACAGCCCAAACTTGAGTCGTCAAAATACTACAACAAAATTATTACAACAAAGCACAACGTACAACAATACAGTGTATAATAATACACAACTAAGTCTTCACTATTATTGCCACACTATTTTACAAAACGTGAAGACTATGATAACTATTTCTCGGACCCTCACTCCATTCCCCGGCTAGACCCTGTTATGTTTTCATCTCCTGTTGAAAAACAATGGAACAAAAGAAAGGGTGAGCTCAAATAGCCCAGTAAAGAATATCATGACTAAGATAATGACGAATAAATTATCATTAGTCTTCAACAGTTGAGTTCTTGATAGAATACAATAGACTACAAGGTTTATATCAAAAACTGCAGTTAAATTCTTAAACAACGTTCAGATCAATAATAGCAGCGGAATGAGTAATCTATTAGAATAATAATGCAGACTATAATGTCCACTCGGTTCTCTTTTTAGGAAAAACATCATCAACTTTTATCATCTGAAATATCATTAGTCAAGATAATACAAATTCACAGTTCCTGATCATAATCATGCACATCAACAGTTCATCTTTGTACTACGGGCCAAAGATATTCCATATAGCACCAACGGTCATGATTATACCAGATTCAGCCTTTGGTCATAATCATACCAAACAACAGTTCATCTTTGCACTACGGGCCAAAGAGAACATTCACCACGTGCCATAAAAGACACCGAACAGATGTATCGCATTTAACCTATTATATCGCCTTTAACCTATCATCTGTTCAACAAATATATCACATCTGCGCCCCCGGCCACAGATATTCACAACAGCTTGATTTTTTTGGATGATTAGAATGATGTAAATGATGAACAGAAGAAATAGGATAACAATAAGTATCGGAAGTTTACTTTGTACAGATTCAAATAATGTCCAAATTGTCAACATGATGTGGAGTGAAATTCAAGATCCACAGTTCAGAATAACGGTTACAATAGAAAGGTTCACGTAAATAGGAAGGTTCAGTTGAAATAATGAAGTTCAATTATTATGGAACATATAATATTTTCAGGAATTATAGAAGCAATAGTTCCATAATAAATTTCGATTTAGGAGTATGAAAGAAAATAATATCCCTTACCGTAGCAGGTTTGATTAACAAAAGGTAAAGGAAATTAATACAAAGGGTTATTCACCAACAGGCGGCAATCCGCTCCGTAAGGTTATTCCCACAATTTAATAGAATTTGAGTACAAAGAGTTATTCACCAAACAGGCGGCAATCCGCTCCGTAAGGTTATTCTCAGAGATTAATAATGAATGAATACGAAAGGTTATTCACCAACAGGCGGCAATCCGCTCCGTAAGGTTATTCCCACAATTTAATAGAATTTGAGTACAAAGAGTTATTCACCAAACAGGCGGCAATCCGCTCCGTAAGGTTATTCTCAGAGATTAATAATGAATGAATACGAAAGGTTATTCACCAACAGGCGGCAATCCGCTCCGTAAGGTTATTCCCACAATTTAATACATGGAAATAAAAGGCACGTCTTATGAGTAAGGAAGAAACAATATTATTATCGAGAATCAAATAATGATAATCCCTTACCATAGTACGTTTGAATAATGGAAGATGAAAAAGATGGTATCCCTTACCGTAACACGTGACTGGATATTGATTTAAATGAGGTTGATTAACTTGAACAGTACACGTATACTTATAGATCTTCACAAATACTCAAGATGACTTAAGCACACTTAGAGAGAACTTTCACAAGAAGTATTTAGAGAGAGAAAGAAAGAACAAGTAAGGAAGTTTATGAAAAATCCTTAAGTTAAGGCTTCTATTTATAGCCAAAAATCTTATCATTCATTTAATCTAAACCATTCATTTAAAGATCACCTTTTAATCTACACCATCCATTTCAAATATTATATTATCTTTAATCTACACCATTCATTTCATATCACCTAATAATCACCTAACTTTATATTATAAACAAATCAATTTAATTATTCAACAATAATTCACACTTTAATCTACACCATTCATTTCATATCACCTAATAATCACCTAACTTTATATTATAAACAAATCAATTCAATTATTCAACAATAATTCACACTTTAATCTACACCATTCATTTCATATCACCTAATAATCACCTAACTTTATATTATAAACAAATAACTTTATCAATTCAATTGTTATGACTAATTGTTATAAATACAGTATAGTTAGCTCTTAGATATCAAGTCAATAAATTAATGAAATACAACTGTTTAAATAACATCATAATAGAGATAACAATAATGTAAAATAAAGCATACGTTACTGTGTAATGACAATTATTGATTCAATAATGTGAATTACTGTGCATATGTTACTGTGACAATTATTAGGTTCAATAATTTTAAAAACAGTGCAACAACAATTATTGAATTGATAATATAAAATATTATGCAGTGACAATTATCGATGAAATGATGCGTAACAGTTACGGTGTCAATTATCAGACCAATAATATGAGACACTATGCAATACTGTGTGTTACTGTAGAGTACCGTGTGCTACAGAAAATACCATAAACTACCGTATGCTACTATTCTTTTATCACCGGTATTTTAACAGTTCCGTTGACTATTTTTATTTAAAAAGGTTACTTCTGTCGTTTTCTATATCCGACAAATATTCCGTTGTGGGGTCCACCAATAATTTATTATTTCGGCGCCGTCGTACGGCATGAATATTCCCCGACCAAACGAATATTCCCCGACAAAGCGAATATTGTCCGACAAAATAAAATTTGCACATAACATCCTTAACTTTTAACTTTATCGATTTAACCACTTACTGTTTCAAAAAAAATATATATGAAGAAAAATTAAATTTTGTATTTCATAAAATTCGGGGTCTTACATGGACTTTTAACTCTTGAAGTTCAATGGGAGCCATTCGGTATGGAGCTTTGGAAATGGGCTTGGTACCGGGTTCAAGATCAATATAAAATTCAATTTCACGGTTTGGGGGTAAGCCAGGAAGTTCTTCAGGAAAAACGTCAGGAAACTCATTAACAATGGGATTATCATTCAAGTTTGACGTATTTTTGTTCAAATCAGTGACATGAGCTAAAAAGGCTTGACATCCGTTTTTCAATAAACGAATGACTTTATGGCTAGAAATAACAGTTATAGATTTCAATGGTTTAGTTGCTTAAATTTGCATGACAGGTTGATTAGGAATATGAAAACTAATAATCTTATGAAAATAATCAATTTTAGCATGATGGGTAGTCAACCAATCAATTCCTAAAATCACATCAAATTCACGCATCTCCAAAGAAATAAGGTCAACAGGTAATGTGAGGTTGTTGATTTGAACTAGGCAAGATTTATAGACAGTAGATGTAATGGTCATTTCTCCTAATGGGGTTTCAACTGATAAGTCAAAGTCCAAGTTTTCAGGAGTTAAGTTTAAACGCTGAGCACATGCAGGTGAGATAAAAGGATGGGTAGAGCCAGTATCTAACAAAGCGTAGACTTCACGAGAATTTATGAATAGCTTACCGGTTATCACCTCGTTCGAGTTTCGCGCCATTTGGGATGTCACAACAAAAGCTCTCCCTTGAACTACAGATTTTCCCTTATCCGCGCTAGCTTTTGGTATCATCATTGCAGCTGGACTTGATTTTGTGGCAGGACAAAACCGCGCAAGATGACCCTCTTTCCCACAACTGTAGCACTTTTTGGACTGCTGTGTACAGTTTGGGCTGATGTGACCTTCCTAACCACACCTATAGCATCTCACTGGTGGTCGATCTTCTCCCCTTAAAACTGGGGTCAGTGCTGGTGCTGGTACTGGTGCTGGTGCCCTTCCATAATTATTATGGAATCTCTTTCTTTTGAAATTGTTCCCACTGGATTCTCCTCTTCTGTTATTTGATGTGGAATTACCACCGAAATGTTGGTTACCTACTCGATGGTTCTCGTTCCTGTGGTTGTTGTCATTCCTTTCTCTATGTTGCTCATTAACTCTTGGCTGCAATGTTTCATCTGTTTGCTCCACCCTTTGAGCCCTATCCACAACATCTGAATACAAACTAAATTTATGAGAGCTAAGTTGTTGACGAATTTTGAATCTCAAACCTCTTAGGAACATCCGACTCATTCGTGTTTCGTCATCCACAAGATGGGTGGCAAAGCGAGATAACTCGGCAAACTTAGCTTCATATTGGGAGACTGTCATGTTTCCCTGCTCCAACTTAATGAATTCCACCTCTTTCATATGGCGGATGCTTTCTGGGAAATACTTCTCGTTAAACAGTTCTTCGAATTCTGTCCAAGACATTTCGAGTGCTGAAGGTTGGATACGTTTTACCGCTTCCCACCAATGGTCCGCCTCACCTCGTAACATAAAAGTGGCAAATGGCACCTTCTGATCATCAGCGCATTGTAAGACATCAAGTATTTTTGTCGTCTGCTTCAGCCATGTCTCCGCTTTGAGTGGGTCAGGCTTCCCGTGGAATTCAGGTGGTCCCAATTCTTTAAATTGCTTGACAGTGACCATCCTCAAATTACCAGCGTTTCTACCGTTATTATTGACTGGATTTCCTCTTGCTTGATTCTGTATGAACTGCATGAAATTCCTAAAGAATCCATCGTTCATCATGTTATCAGGAACATTATTTCCTGAGTTGGCAGGAGGATTGTTTGGGGCCTCTTGATTCTCGGCTACATTCGCTTCAGGCATTCCATAGTTAACCTCTTGATTTCCAGATGACATATTAAACTGTTGTCACAAAATAATTGTTAGTTCAAACAAATTGACTCATCTCTTCATGTTCCTACATTCAAATCGATTCATTAGATAAAAAAATCTAATTTAGGTAGGACACACTAGTGATTGATTCTATTCGTCTCTCCCCTCCTAGTTCTAACCCCAGATCTCCATTAAAGACCATATCCCTAAGCTCTGATGCCAACTGTGACGCCCCCAAATCTGGGACCACACAGCCCAAACTTGAGTCGTCAAAAGACTACAACAAAATTATTACAACAAAGCACAACGTACAACAATACAGTGTATAATAATACACAACTAAGTCTTCACTATTATTGCCACACTATTTTACAAAACGTGAAGACTATGATAGCTATTCCTCGGACCCTCACTCCATCCCCCGGCTAGACCCTGTTATGTTTTCATCTCCTGTTGAAAAACAATGAAACAAAAGAAAGGGTTAGCTCAAATAGCCCAGTACGAAATATCATGATTAAGATAATGACGAATAAATTATCATTAGCCTTCAACAGTTGAGTTCTTGATAGAATACAACAGACTACAAGGTGTATATCAAAAACTGCAGTTAAATTCTTGAACAATGTTCAGATCAATAATAGCAGCGGAATGAGCAATCTTTTAGAAGAATAATGCAGACTATAATGTCCACTCGGTTCTCTTTTTAGGAAAAACATCATCAACTTTTATCATCTGGAATATCTTTAGTCAAGATAATACAATTTCACAGTTCCTGATCATAATCATGCAGATCAACAGTTCATCTTTGCATTACGTGCCAAAGAGAACATCCACCACGTGTCATAAAAGACACCGAACAGATGTATCGCCTTTAACCTATTATATCGCCTTTAACCTATCATCTGTTCAACAATTATATCGCATCTGTGCCCCCGGCCACAGATATTCACAACAACTTGATTTTGGATGATTAGAGTGATATAAATGATGAACAGAAGAAACAGGATAAACAATAAGTATCAGAAGTTTATTTTGTACAGATTCAAATAATGTCCAATTTGTCAACATGATGTGGAGTAAAATTTAAAAATGATATTCAAGATCCACAGTTCAGAATAACGGTTACAGTTCAATAGAAAGGTTCACGTAAATAGGAAGGTTCAGTTGAAATAATGAAGTTCATCTATTATGGAACATATAATATTTTCAGGAATTATAGAAGCAATAGTTCCATAATAAATTTCGATTTAGGAGTATGAAAGAAAATAATATCCCTTACCGTAGCAGGTTTGATTAACAAAAGGTGAAGAAAATTAATACAAAGGGTTATTCACCAACAGGCGGTAATCCGCGCCATAAGTTATTCCCACAATTTAATAGAATTTGAGTACAAAGAGTTATTCACCAAACAGGCGGTCATCCGCGCCGTAAGGTTATTCTCAGAGATTAATAATGAATGAATACGAAAGGTTATTCACCAACAGGCGGTAATCCGCGCCATAAGTTATTCCCACAATTTAATAGAATTTGAGTACAAAGAGTTATTCACCAAACAGGCGATAATCCGCGCCGTAAGGTTATTCTCAGAGATTAATAATGAATGAATACGAAAGGTTATTCACCAACAGGCGGTAATCCGCTCCGTAAGGTTATTCCCACAAATTAATACATGGAAATAAATGACACATCTTATGAGTAAGAAAGAAACAATATTATTTTCGAGAATTAAATAATGATAATCCCTTACTTTAACACGTGACTGGATGAGGTTGATTAACTTGAACAGTACACGTACACTTATAGATCTTCACAAATACTCAAGATGACTTAAGCACACTTAGAGAGAACATTCACAAGAAATATTTAGAGAGAGAAAGAAAGAACAAGTAAGGAAGTTTATGAAAAATCCTTAAGTTAAGGCTTCTATTTATAGCCAAAAATCTTATCATTCCTTTAATATAAACCATTCATTTAAAGATCATCTTTTAATCTACACCATCCATTTCAAATTTTATATTATCTTTAATCTACACCATTCATTTCATATCACCTAACTTTATATTATAAACAAATCAATTAATTATTCAACAATAATTCACACTTTAATCTACACCATTCATTTCATATCACCTAACTTTATATTATAAACAAATAACTTTATCAATTCAATTATTCAACAATAATTCACACTTTAATCTACACCATTCATTTCATATCACCTAACTTTATATTATAAACAAATAACTTTATCAATTCAATTATTATGACTAATTGTTATAAATACAGTATAGTTAGCTCTTAGATATCAAGTCAATTAATTAATGAAATACAACTGTTTAAATAACATCATAATAGAGATAACAATAATGTAAAAGAAAGTATGCGTTACTGTATAATGACAATTATTGATTCAATAATGTGAATTACTGTGCATATGTTACTGTGACAATTATTAGGTTCAATAATTTTAAAAACAGTGCAGCAACAATTATTGACTCAATGATATAAAATACAGTGTAATGACAATTATTAAATCAATAATGCAAAATATTATGTAACAACAATTATTGAATTGATAATATAAAATATTATGCAGTGACAATTATCGATGGAATGATGCGTAACAGTTACGGTGTCAATTATCAGACCAATAACATGAGACACTATGCAATACCGTGTGTTACTGTAGAGTACCGTGTGCTACAGAAAATACCATAAACTACCGTATGCTACTATTCTTTTATCACTGGTATTTTAACAGTTCCGTTGACTATTTTTATTTTAAAAGGTTATTTCTGTCGTTTTCTATATCCGACAAATATTCCGTTGTGGGGTCCACCAATAATTTGTTATTTCGGCGCCGTCGTACGACACGAATATTCCCCGACCAAACGAATATTCTCCGACAAAGCGAATATTGTCCGACAAAATAAAATTTGCACATAACATCCTTAATTTTTAACTTTATCGATTTAACCACTTACTGTATCAAATATATATATATATATATGAAGAAAAATTAAATTTTGTATTTCATAAAATTCGGGGTCTTACAATGTCAACCTGATACTTGGGTCTATCAAACAATATTGGGCTCTGATATCACTTGTAGTGGAATTGTACACTTCATTTCATATCAATTCATCACTAATACAGTACATATCTGTATAGACTGATCCAAGAAACATGTTGGACACCTCCTTACCTAAAATGTTAGCTTATTAGATTAATATTTCACCATACTTAATAACTCATCTACGCTTTTAAATTTATTCGATATAAGATTAATGTGAAATATCCTAACAACATCACCACCGTCTCAGAATATCATCAAAAGCTACGCATTCGGCAAGGGAGTGATGGACTAGTATTCATATTTGTTTTGATTAAAATTAGTGAAATCATAGCAAATGCTGTATTATACAATTATAAACTTATATATATCAATATTGTACGTACGTTTGTACTAGAAATAAACATTTGCGCAGGAGATATCAATACCCTCAAATTATAGTAATTTTAAATTTAAAAATATTTCTTATTATTTTTAAAAATTAAAATAACACTTATAGCTAGTTTGAAACAAAGAGTACAGGGGCAGAGCCATACTTGGGCTGTGGTGGGCTTCAGCCCGGGTGAAGTTTTTGCCAAGGAGGAAAGTTACTGCACAAAAGGAAGGAGAGAGGAGGGGGAGGCATGATTTATGTCTAGTTTTTCTTTTTCTTCTCACCAGTAGCCTTGACCTCTTGGCCCTCCTCCCGAGTCGCCACCTCCAATTGGAGGTTTCTAGCTCCGATGTGGACTCCGTTGGCACTGTGGGCTTTGTGGAGAGAGTAGTTTCTCCTTTGCTATTTCTTTAGTCCTTTGTTTTCCTTGATTTGAGTTTTTTTTTTCGATTTTTCCCAATTTGGGGTTTCTCTGCTACCTTAATTTGGGCTTCGATGCTTGTCCTTCTTGTACAATCTGTTGGTTTGCTAATCTTTTCTGGTATCACTACTGCTATAACCCTGATTTTGGTTAGGGTTCTAGTTCTATTTGTCTTTCCTTGGGCTTAGGGTTTGTTTCTTAGTGGGGTTTCTACGATTGGCCTTCATATGGCCTCATCGGCCGTAATTTGTGATTGGTTTCTGTATGGGGGTGTCCGATTGTCTGCCCCGGCTGTGTTTCTGGTTGGTTACTCCGATCGATTTTGCCAACTATTGCTTGTGAATTTGTATTAGGTTGGTATAGCCCATGCCAGGAAAAATTTCTGGCTCCGCCCTTGAGTATATATAATTTGAAAATTAAGTTTAACAAAGATTGATATATCAATCGACGTTTACCTTCGAACTAGTGGGTTGTTGAACAAATTAATATAGCCAGAAGTGAACTTCAAATAGCTAGCTTGCGATTTAATTAGAATATTTTTAGTTCTAATAACAAAATCAACAATGTACTCCGATCCTCCAACCTTTTCATACAATATGGTTGCACTTATCAAGTTTTTATTAATTATATATCTAATTTTCAAGATAATTAGGACCAACATGCATGCATTATGAACGAAATCAACAATAATCACTTGGTTTATCTTATTGAGTTGCATTAGTACACCAAAATTTAACTTACTTTGTCATTCGATGAATATATTGTACAATTTTATTAAAAAATTAAATTGTCGAGAATCGTTATTAATTGCAAATGTTTTTCTAATGATTCTAATTTTTTTACATAATGCCATTAATTGTGGTCTTCTTCCCATTGATATATTTGGATCTTTAGTAACAAAAATATAACGAGCAAATGTTATATAGAATTGATGGAAATTGGGGAGAACCGTACGTAATGGATATATATGAACCAACTCTCTATCGAGATGGATACACTTTTTGGATGGAATGGTTTATATTGTCCTCAAATAAAATGATAAAAGTATGTAAAAGATGTGAACCTGACTCATTTATTATATCAAAACAAATTTAGGTATTTCTCCTCCTATTCAAAAACTTTATTATGAAAATATAATAATAAATTTCAAGTTTCCAACTATGGTGTTAAATATTCATAAATTTTAAATTTCAAGTTCAAGTTGCTTTTAAACCACTTGTTGGTTCTTAATTTTGAACATTTATTTTCTTTAGTTATTTCTCTTGTTTTGCACGAGGGTGCTCCTTAACTGTTACACGGTTCCATTGACTGCCCCATCCTATATATAGGGCTTATTACAGAAAGGTTACTATTCACTCAAAATGTTAGAACAGAACAACAAAGTTTTAAAAGTCAATTTTATAATTAAATTTTATATTATGAATTTATTCAATTCAATGCTAGACCTAGTTGCACGATAATTCTAAATATATTACTTTAATTTTGAATTTAAAAATAAAAATAAAAAAACAAATTTAATCCTATATTTTGAAACACAGATAGTATAATACGTACGAAAAACATGGATGTATAATCAAATACTCCATATAAACAAGCATTGGTTCATTGGAAACACAGATGCTGTATGCATTTTTACATGGTGAAACATAAACCTTGTTTTTAAGCTCACCTAAGAACCACCTATGTTTCGAATGTTATATTAGCCTGTACAGAAAATCAAAGACATCCTTATCTACATCATCTTCAGGGCTCCCTGGGTTTCAATCTCTCCTTCAAATGACCCATTCCGTTCTTGGCGTGTGCAGGTGACTCACCAGAAGTCAATGTCTCCGAACCTTCTGATCGTCTCATCTGAATTATGTCATGGTACATTGGATGAAACCGCGTCTGAAAAGCCCTGTAGGAAAAATAGGGCAGCAGCGTGGAAACCACAAGAAGAAGGGTAGCCAGCCAAAAGAAAGGACTCGGAGCACAGGCCTCCACGAGAACTTGGTATGCTGTTGTAGAAAATGTGGGTGGCAGAGAACCGTAAATAACTAAGAACGTATACCAGAAAACAATGCTGCCCCAGATGAAAAAGTGTTGAATCCAAGTGAAGTAGTTAATGGAGATTGCCATTTGGCAATTCACAACCCATACTACACAAGTATACATTGTCACCCCGAGAACCTCATAGCCGACTACCTGACCATCTCTGCGGAAAGCTTGAAGCATGGTGGAGTTGGTGGTGAAGTAAAATATGATCATGGAACTGATAACTCCGTTAAACATCCAGCCAAGTATACGAGGCCAACTGAAGAGGACATTTTCCACCCCCTCTTGATATAGCAGAGGATACTGTAAAATAAAATAGAGATAAATCAACTAATATCATATTTTAGAGGATTTTAAACCTGCAAGGCATGATAAAGTCCCAGGAATAAAAAATATCATATCCAGTTCTTCCCTCTAAATGCTACAGCTATCAACTCATCTCCTTTATAATACAACATCAAAACCTACTAGAGATGTTATCCTATAAACAAATTCTTATGCATCACTCTAACTTGTAGAGTTTTATTAACTAGAAAACAAATAATAAATTACTATACCACATGATTTTGAGATTTAGAATCTGGTTGGGGAATTCATAATGGAGGAATGGTTTTTCAAAGGGGCAATTAAAATGGATCTGATGATATAGCGCAAAACGCTACCTCCTTTTTCTTTTTCCCTTTGTTTTTTTTTGGGGGGGGGGGGGGGGGGGGGGGGGGGGGGGTTCATTAAAGTTTGTTGAATTTGGAGAGTTCTATAGGATGATACTGCGTCAGTAATAAACCAACATCGGCTATTTTGTTCAAAATCAGGAAACTCCAAATAGGCATATCTCCCGCTATCATCAGTGAAGACAGGTAGTCTGCACCAGCAGTGAGGAGTCCTTTTCTCCATGATTAGGGGGAACTAGTGCACTACATCATTCCGATCTAAGGACATTTGAACCTTACTGTGGCCTAACACGCAAGGTCCATAGTGGACATCAGCCTATTCAGTTTATAACCTCAATTCGGTTGGAACTTAATCATCTACAAAAGGTGTACGAATAGTTCTTATCATGTTCTATAAGAAGTCATTGTTTCTATCATCATCTATGTCTTTCCAAATTTCCAAAGTATTATGAGGTCATTAAAAGGATAATAAGTATGCACCTTGAGGCAAAGTCGTGCAGAAATGTCCTGATCGAAAACACCAAGAGCAATAACCGGAAGTGAAGTGAAGAATACATTGTAGAATGACATGTACCAATCATTATAAGCAGGCTGGCCAGAGAAAGAAGCATAGGCCTCAAACCAAAATAGAGTTAGCCCGAATGTGATGTTCTTGTAAAAGAAGTAGCATATCTGCATTTCACCAGAAAATTTGAAAATAAATGTCAATTAGCAGATAAATTCTATATCCGTAACTTAGCAGAAATCTTCTGTTGTTTTCAACCAGTGTCTTTCTATCAACAACAGAACTATAAATATAAGAAGTTGGTCATCTCAATGCTCTGTTTCCGGTGACTTTCATCTTTTACAGAGAAAAGTTTACAAGAAATTAGTAAACGAATAAGATGTCAAAGATGATAACAAACTTGGGCAAGTGATTTTTATTTTAAGTCGAGAAATGATCAATGGGAATATAACTCTTTTTACCCCAGTGAGATGAGTAAATATATGAAACGAGGCAATGTACCATCATCGCAATCCGCCTGTAGCACCAATGGCCATGAACCAACAATAATCGTTCAAGAAACTGGAACTGAGCTATTGCAAAATCACTCGACATTGCAGCCTGTAGAAATGGAACAACTGTACGCATCAGCCCAAACGTTACTACCATTTTCCTTTCTCTACTTTTTAATCTAAGAAAATCAGGTAATTTTTACTAAAACATGCATAAAAATATTAAAAATTATAAGATTTACGTATCACATCAGGAAAAAAAAACTTCACTGAACTCTTTCTTCAATGATAAAGCATGCTCCAAGAACTGGTCAAAACCACTTGAGCAGTTTTCAACCCAACAGATTAAATTTTTTGAGAGGAGAGGAAAAGGATTTGATCTTTTACTTTTTCTTTTTTTTTTAATTGAGAATCGGAAATGACAGATGAGAGCAAGCTGATAATTAATAATCAGCTTTTGATGAATAAATAAGAAATCTTACACTCTGAACCTCAAGTTTTCAGGGTTGACCTTATATGAGTCCTATCTATATACGCCTATATAGCTTGAAAGACATTTCCATCAGACTAAAGTTGATTCTCATAAGCAAAAATGAAATGTGAAGTCCCTAAGGGACAAATAGCGGTGGCATGACGATTAAAATTTGATGTATTTATGTATATGTGTATAGATACACACACACACACGTGTGTGTGTGTGTGTCCAGATAGAAAAGAATTATAGCACTGAGGATCCCAGAAAAAAGAGATGAAACTGAATGGTGAAATGAAAAACATGCAGCCCTCCCCAGTAATTGAAGATTACTGGGTTGCTGATCAGAAAATTGCCGACATACCCCAGGTCTCCAACAGCAACCATACATACACCCCAAAAATTTAAGGAATAAAATCGGTAGGAAGAGGGGTGGAAAGGAAGAGGGAAATAAAAGACTGCAGATTAGCTATAGAGACCTGCATCCCTTCAACGCCACTAATGCCAACTCCAATATCAGCCTCTTGAAGCATGCCAACATCATTTGCCCCATCACCAATTGCTAGTGTTGTCTTCCCCACTCCAACTTTAACCAATCTTGTAACCTGCATATCTTCAAATTTTCTGTTAGATTATTTATGATGTCAGCAGAAAAAGTAACTTTCCAAAATTCAAAAAATAAAGAAAGCATTTCAAAATTACAAGAGAACCAGATGATAACACTTACAAGAGCTTTTTGTTTAGGTGAGGAGCGACAACAAATTACAGATGCACAACTTAGTGCAAGACCCAAAAATGAGTTCTCAAGATGCTTGCTTAGGGCAAAAGTTAAGGACTTGCCATCAATTATCAAACTAAAAGTGGCAGAACTCTCCTTAGCTGACCTAAGCTGGAGCTGTCCTTCTCGTATTTGCCTTGTTATGCTTTCACTTGAACCCTAAACATTTCATTTCATTTAGCAATTTCTACAAAAACTGTTTGCTATGAAATTAACCATAGAGATCTAGTACCTTTGCTATGGCCCCCTTATCCCCTTGTTTTTCCAAGGTATCCATCTCAGGAGTATCTAATGAGACTACAATCTGCTTCATTCCCTGTCTCAGCAAGCCACAAGCATACCTACATGGATAACAAAAAGAATTAATATGCAACTTGCAGAAAAGATAAATAAAAAGAGTTCCAAGGAAGCTTGTCATTGCACCCAATATTAATTGCAGTCTCCATCTTATCTCCAGTTAAGACCCAAATCTTGATTCCAGCCTTAGCAAGCTTGTCAATACATTCAGGAACCTTAAAATTAGAGAAAAATTAGAAGGAATTTAATGATGATTAAAAAAATGAACAAATCTTCCTAATCATATGTACGGATTCTAATATTACATAATGCACACTTCACATTTAATAAAAAACATTAAAAAAGAAAAGAAAATTAAACTGCTTAGTCTTCATGCCAAAAAACCTTAAAATAATCATTATATCAAAAGCAAGTTTGATGTCTACCCCCTTTTGCAGTTTGTCCTCAACAGCTGTAGCACCAAGAAGGATCAAATCCCTTTCAATTTTATCAGCAGCTGCGTCCACCAATACATCCCGGTCTGCAGTTACAGAAGTTTTCGCCTCTAAAAACTCTTCTTCCCACTTTTTATACTCTTCTTCATCAATTTCACGAAATGCAACGAGCAAAGTACGCAAACCTGCCTCAGCATACTGGTTGATATGCTCCTTCGTCTTAGCCTCAAAGGATCTCCCCTTATACGAGAGCCTTTCAAACATTACGCTGAATGATTTAGGGAGCATCCCGGGGGGGGGGGGGGGGGGCATAATTAGTTGATATTAATTATTGACATAATAAACTTGTATATGTTTCCATGAGTAGTGTGTCCAGCAGAAGTCAAACCTGTCAGCACCCTTACAGAGGAGCAGTAATTGATTCTCTACATTCTTCACAATTACAGACATTCTCTTACGAGCACTACTGAACTCTAAGACATGAAGAAGCTCGTATGACCTGAACTTTTTTGTTAAAAAAAGAAGTGCAAATAAATTATTTGAACTTATCAATATAATACTCCCTCCATTCCAAATTATAAGATCATTATTAACTATTGAAAGTCAATTTGACATATTTTTAAAACTCGTAAATGATATGATTCATTAATAATTACGAAACAATAAATCTTATAATTAGACATTAGTAGTACTTTTATTATGATATTTCTCATTGTATTGACTAAAAATTAAATGAATCTATGTCAATTTGAGTTTGAAAATGTCTCAAATTGACTTCAAAAGTCAATAATGAACTCATATATTGAAACGCAAGTACCATTTTAATAAATGAATAAACAAATTACTAGTAAAGGGAATACAATTAGTCTAGCATCATGGATTCTTAAGGTTTGATAAAGAATTAAATTTCAACTCTTATACAAAATACAAATATTTCACAAGTCTGAAGAAATATAAAGTCGTCTTCTCATTTTATAGCTTGCCATCATGAATTTTTAAAATTTGATAAAAACTTGCATCTGAACAGATGCAATAGCAAATTACCAGCTAGATGTCATCATGACTTACGATTAAAAATAAATCTATTCAACACTATTATATAAGCATTTAAACTTGACAAAATTAGCAAGGAATGTCGAGTAGTTTTGCTGGGAGATCATATCATTATCTTTTAAGTATCCGCACATTGCAATAAATTAGTTAAAATCAATGTATTACAGCTTTTCAAAACTAGGTTAATGTCAACCAGCAGAAGCTAAAAGAACGGATGCCTCCACAAGGTTGGTAGGTCCAAATTGTCAAACATTGATACATTACTTCCAAGTACAAATGTACAATCCTGGACACTTGTAATAGACAATTCATGATGCGGAAAGGAAGAAGAAATAAAGAAATTTATCATTAATTTTGTATTGTTATTTAAGAATAAATATTTGATTATTAATGTAATTATTTAATAGAATATTCTAGAAAATTAAATTATAGTAGTAAATTTTTATTATGAGAGTTTTATTATGGTAGTAGATTTTAATTATAAGAGTTCTATTATAGTACTAGATTTTAGTTAGGAGATTGTTTTCTTTTTAAATTAGGATTTTTACTTAATCTCCAAGTATTGGGTTTTCTATTTAAATATTGTAATACATTATTATTTTTCAAATTGTGAAATATGAATTGATTTGAGATTAAAACTTCGTGCTTGTGTGCATTTTTTTACCGATTCTCTCTGTGGGGGTAAGTATTTTATTTCTTCTTCTCATCTTGTCCTACATCATTTTGGTATCAAGAGCAAAATTCCTGATATTTTTTTTTATTTCAACCAATTCCTTCATACCCTAATTTTCTAGCCTCCATCAATTATCGAAATTCATTAGAGAATCAACACCAATATCTAAGGTGACAACGTCGGCTCAAACTTATCTCAAAATTGAAAGAAAAAAAAATCTGCTACAAGGCTATAGTTCCATTGCTATAGTAAATCTGCTGTCAAATTACATTTAGGTACCCAAAAATTTTTACAATTTTCTAGTTTAGTCTCAGACTTTTTTTAAAATTTTTTAAAATACCCTGTAAACTTTAAACTTTTACATATTAGTCCCTATACTTTTATCTTTTTACATCTTAACCCTTGAACTTTAAACCTTTACATATTAGTCTTTGTACTTTTATCTTTTTACATTTCAGCCCTTTAAGTTTTATTAGTTTCAATTAAGTACCTATAAAAAAAAAAGAGTTGGTCGGGTAAGAGAAAATAGATATACTATAGCAGTTATGGTGACTTATAATGAGGAGGATCATCTTAGAAGAATTGAAGAATCCATGCAATACTTGTAGCAAATCAGGCAAATATTTCAAAATCCATCACCGCAATTCCAACACATGGTCAAGGAATCAACATAAATGCTAAAACTATATTGCTAGATCCTACAAATAAAATACGAGTAGTCAGTGAGACTCTTCAAAAACAAGAACTTCGACATGTTGAGACTCATGAGGATCTTAAAGTGGCTAAAGTAGAGGATGTAGTATTAATTAAAGATTCAAAAGTGGTTTACATTAAAGAAAGTGCAGTACAACAGAGGAACCATATTAACCAAGAAGTTGAACATAAAAAGAAAGACACAATTTAGGTAGAACACATTAACTTTTGCCAAATTTTGTATTCGAGTCCAAAGATGCATCTAGTTTCTAGCGTGTATCAATGTTATTCCTAAAAATTGTGCTAAAAAAATATCGAATGCGCATGTTTTGTTGGAATATGTTTCCTGGACTATGGTTTTTTATTCTTCGATATTTCAAAACTCGAAAACGAATTTTTTTCAAAAGCGATGAGAATGATACGGAAAGGAAGAAGAAAATAAAGAAATTTATCTATTTAGGAATAAATATTGAATTATTAATATAATTATTTAGTAGCATATACTAGAATATTTAATTATAGTAATAGATTTTAATTATGCGAGTTCTATTAGAGTAGTAGATTTTAATTAAGAGAGTTCTATTACAGTAATAGATTTTAGTTAGGAGAATGTTTCGTTTTTAAATTAGAATTTTATTTAATCCCCACGTATTGAGTTTTATATTTAAGCAATGTAATACCTAATTATTTTTCATATTATGAAATATGAATTAATTTGAGATTAATACTTTATACTTGTGTGTGTTTCTTTACCGATTCTCTATGCGAAGATAGATATTTTATTCTTTCTTCCCACCTTATCCTACATCAATTCATTTTCCATGCTGATAATCTAAAAATAGAAATATTCATGTCGAGAGTATGCCTAAGTCACCTTCATACGTCCAAAAAAATATGACACAATATTATTCTAACATGTTAAAAATATATATTTTTTGCTATAACAAAAATAATGTTTTACCATAACAAGCATAACTACACAAGACGAGGAAGATTGCACACAAAAAGGGGTAATCATAACATGTATATCACATGCATATACATTTTTATTTACATATCAGTATATCTATATTGCATGCACAATTTATTCCATGTAAAACTAGACAGCATGGTTAATATTGACTGCTATAGATTTACTGGTCCTAAAAACAGATTGTATATATATTAACTTTATATATAAGATATATTCCTGTATTGATTTTTTTTAAACATGTTCCTGTCTTTTACATTTCTATTTGGCATGTCCATATAATGTAAAAGAAGTAAAATATGTCAATGACAGGCCTATTGCCAAAGCAACGTGCACCATTGCTGAAAGCAAGCACTACAGTGGATTCACTGTTGTTACAGCTTTAGCAAAAGCTGAACGAGAGACAATAGAGGCACCCCTTTTTATAGGGAACTGATATTTCCACACTGTCACTCTCACATGGATGTGGTTTCCACTCACTATTCATGTTACTTGAACCATGTGAAAATATTAGTTTCCTTTTTATATAGGGAAATGTAGATAGCTGCAAGAAATATCTCACCTATCATTCATTTGTTTGTTTACAGGATCTAACTCATGCAATGATATTCTTGTTTGTGTCCTTTCAAAGAACTCAAAACCAAGCTCCCTCGCAGCTATGACAAAGGCAGCTTCATCTGGTGACTCGGCTTCAAAAGATATTTCACCTGATTCTGTATTCACATCAGGGATAGCAGTATGGCAGATTGCCAACGCTCTAAAAAACTTTTGTATCACATCCGAATGAGGTTCATTGACCCATTGGCCATTCATAATTCGTTCGTCTTGGAAATTGAAACCTTTAATCGATTTTCCAGAGCCTACATCATCACCATTATGTTCTGGAAGGTAAGATGAAGCATCATCAATTTCAGGTTGCCCATCCCTTCTCCTCTTGGCGAGGGCCCTTTCCACCTCAGTCATACCACGACCATAACTAACACCTGCTATTGAACATTTGACAAACTCCATGGAGTTGCACGTCAAAGTACCTGTTTTGTCAGACAGTATAGTGTCAACCTGCCCAAGTTCCTCATTCAAATTAGATGTGCGTGCATGAGCTGGCTTATCAGTTTCCTCATGATACATATCTTGATCCTGGTTAATGAATATACCTTGAAGAACCTTGACAATCTCAATGGAGACGTATAATGATATTGGTATTAAATATCCATACAACATAAGGCCTGTCAAGAAATGGAAAAATGCAGCCAGTGGAGCTCTTTCAGGGTCATAAAACACGGTTATATCATCAGGTCGAAGATACCACCTATCAAATTTTCCACCATGCATGTCTTTCTTAGTCCAGATTCCAAAAAAGATAGATCCGGTAAAAGATATCAGAATCAAAGTACTAAAAAGGATGTAGATTATCTTATCCATTCTCCTCTCAATCTTACTCCTCTTAGAAGGAGGATCTGTAGCATTTTGCATGACTTTCGTGTCGTGCCCAGTAAAAACAACTACACCATAAATAAACTCTGTGTTTCGAAGTTTAGAATCTCTTAAAAGAATCTGCTGTAAGGAAAGCGGATACTGCTGGCCATCATAGTACAAAGCTCCAATGAATGAATAAAGATCTTCATTTGGGTCCTCACACTTGATCACTGCCTTAAAATGCTGAAAGGAGTTCCCAACACGCAGAGAGGCTGTAACATCCAGTGCATGCTTCAACTTCAGATTAGTCTCTCCATCAAGGTTCATGGTCTCAACATAACAAATTCCGTCCTCATAGCTTGATGAAAGCAGAACCAGATCGGCAGGAAAATATTCATCCTTGTAGACCTTTACAAGATCGCCAACTCGTAACTTCTTCCATCTGGTTTCATGAAAGGTATAATTCCTATCATAGACTTTAACCTTTCGATTATTAGCCTCTATATCCTGAAATTATTTTAAAATATCAATACAGTAATGAAAATCCAAGTAAGAAAACGTGCCACAGAGTTCTTCTTGGAAAAATTGATTAAAATACAGTTAAAAAGATGTTAAAACTTGACAAGATAAAAATCAGGTACAAATGAAGATTATGGACACTATAATTATTCAGAATCAAGTGACACTTTGGAATGTGTTTTACATTGCAAGTGCATATAAAATCGCCTCCAAATGTTCTGTTGCAGAAATAGAAAATGCTTCCTTTCAAAATTCATATTATTCCAGGAAAAAGTTTTCTTTCATTCATTTAGTAGACTCCGGGTAGCCTGATGTAGCATCAACCACATAAAGAACCTGAAGGTAAAAGTGTCTTAAGTTCTGAAACCATTATCAGCCATAACAAGAACAAAAAAAGAGTGAAATTTTTATTTATGCACGTGTTTTACTAGGGTATCAATGGATTAAGTTATTCTAGCAAGTATGTACTTATTCTTTCTTTTCTTTTTTATAAGTAGATATGTAAATAGTTTTAAGCATCAAATACCAGATCTCCAATAAGGCTCTACAAATAGCTAAAAGTTACCTTAGTCTTCTGTTCGCACATTTTGTTCAATACAAGGATGAGAAAATTAACCAAGTACTGGACCTATTTTGATTTGGTAATTGATAATAACTATTATGCCCACTAAGAGCTTATATAATTTAGATGGGAAGGGTGTAATGTAATGGGGAGACCCTGGGCATAGTGACGTCTATTCCACTGGCTCGTTAGGTACTCTGATTAGTGAATATAGAAAAACAAAGATTATTGTTGTCATAACTTGCAGTTTCTACAGAGAGATTTCGGTGAAGCAAGCAGATGATGAGACTTCAATTAGCACTTCTGCAGCTATATGCCATTTAGTAATTTATATTTTTGTATAAAAGTTTTGAGATCTTTAACATTTTTAGACCCTTATAAAATATTTACAACAAGGCATACAGCTGCCATCAAGACAAACTAAAATCAAAATATTAAGAGAGAGACAAATCAAAAAGAGAAATTATTTAATCCAGAACAATGGCCACGTAAGAATTCAGATTGGTGAAGTAGGATTCATGTTGCCTCTCAGAATGCTTGAGTGCCTTTGTTTCTTTTCTTTTCTTCTCTGTACTTGAAAAATGTTGGAATAAGGCCTAGATGATAACAAATTGTGTTAACACCAAAATTAGAAAGTTAAAATATTTCTCTGGTATCTAAACCATAGCTTAAACTAATACAGGTAATCATTTATTCCTTAATATAGTAACAAAAATTCTATGAAGGGGCTTGATATATCCAAGTTAATATCTGGAGATTTTGAAGGTCAGTATAACTATTTGATTCCCAACCAAGCATAGTTAGCTCCTTATTTCGTGACATTATATTATTCAACTTGTTTGAAGTTTGAATAATACGTTGAAGCTCATAAATCAACAAACCACCCTTAGTTGAGGCTGTCTACCAGTGCAGGGATGCCACTTCTCCAACTAAAGACCTTTAGTCATATCACTATTAGAATATGTATATGTACCACCAGTATAGTATCCCTTATGAATCAAAAGGAAGTGAAACATATCAAATTAGGCAAACTAGTTACTCCACACACGATCTAACTAAACTCATATCATGGTGAAGTACGCAACCAAGTGAAACATATGTTCCCCATCGCAGACAGATGGGAAATTAATAAGGATTATTGCGAAGGGTTGACTTGAGATCCCTACTGTTCTCATTTGATTTATATCTACTCCATTTCCCATAAAGCTCATTCACTTTGTGAACTGTGATTTCCCAATTAGGTTGCATCCATTTTGGTGTGAGAGTTAGCACGATATTTTGAACTGACTTATTTTTTAGGCTTTAAGTGAGTAAAGGATAATTTACTTTGGCTATGAGAGTAACTGAGTAAGCTATTTGTTTGGCTTTTAACACTTCTAGGTACCCATTCAGAAAGTATTGACTTAAGGACCTTCCATTTTTCTATATTCCTTCACTACTATTCCCGGGAACTAAGCCAATGTTTCGCCAATGTAAATTGAGTATGAATCACAGTTAACGTGGCCACCAAAAAGAAAGACAATGTGACCACCGTCGCAATAAAAATATAATTGCCCAATTTTTAAATAATATTAACAACGCCCTCTATCTAATGAAGTACTGTAGATATGCTATAATTTGCTGATATAAAAATGAATAGACCATTGAGCAATTTTTTAGAAAGAAGCCTATCAAAAGACAAATCCATTACATATGCGCAAGTAGAAGAGCCAAATCAAAATTCTTGGTGAGTTTAAAAACTATTATGGAAAGTTACCTGCTTTCTACGCCTCCAATCTTCCACTCCTTCTTTAGCCAAAGTCACTCCAATAACCAACATCAGAGGAGCAAGAACACTAAGAGCATTGTAGGGAGCCAACGGACTAAAAGAAACACAAGCTACAATAAGAAAGTATATGTTTGCTACTCTCCTAAATTGCTCAAACAGAGACTTTGGAATAAAATTAACAGCCGTGTATTTTGTTGTTGAAACATAATTACGCCTCTTCCTCACCTGCACTGCTTCTGAATTATCAGGATCATTACAGTACACAATCCTCAAATACCCTCTTTCACCAAGTTGGTTATGTTCATCTTTAAACAAAGATCGGAAACACGAGAAGGAATAAAGTTTGCTAAAATGTAAACCCCTCCTCCTACCAGCCGACATTTTCCTTATCTAATTAACAAGTTAATTCCCCCTTATACAATTGGAGATAAACTAGACTGCCTTCAACTCGCCATTGCCAATCAAACAATACAACTCAGGCACAATTTCCCTCTAAATAGTACTCCATACGATAAACCTGATATTTCCTAATGATGCAGCAAACAACAAAATATTAATATTAATATAAAAAAAATAAAACTACACTAATTTAACTAACAGATATTTAATTCCTTCAATAAAGTTCACAATAAATTATAAGAAACTTGCCAAAGACATCAGTCATCACCTTTGACTCTTCCATTACTCAAACTTATCCAAATATGGGTAAATGAGACATCAAAAATACCAAATTAATCCCCATTATCATAAATTAGAACACAATTGATACCTAAACTTCAACATTTATTACTCAGTCAAACTATATTGAGCTGCCAAGGAAACATTAAACCCTAGAATTAAACAATGAACTTTATAAAATTCCTTACTTTCATCTCAAGCTCCAAAGATCTCTTTCTTCCACCATTGGTCAACAGACAATGAGGAGTACACGTAGAGACAAAACATGTCCGTATCTATATAAATATATCGATATATAGAGAGAGAAAAGAGAAGAGAGAGAAGTGGGGAGGTGGTAGTTAGCTTGTGTGAGCTACTTGTCTTTGCCGTTCCTGTAAGCAAAGAAAGAGGAAGAGCGAGCGAACCAGCTGATTATTAATGTACAAGTTATTACTAAAAAGCTTGGGGGAAGGAAGAACATGGGGTTTTCATGTTGCCTAGCGGCGTTACATGTCTAGTCTTTTTAGCTAACGCCAGTCGTACACCTGGCGTGCATTCCATCGTCCACGTAGGTGATTTTTCCGGTAAAGTATGATGAGACGTAGTAATGATTAATTAATCATTTTTAAAATTAATAATTAAATATATATATTTAAATTTTTTAAAAAACAAATACTGATATTAGTATTAAATTAAACATAATTTATGCTATTTATAAATTTTTCGCATATATATAAAATAATAATAAAATATATTAATTTAAAAAATAATTAATTTAATTATAAAAGTCAATAAAAAAATTTATCCTAAAACATGAGTATGCTTTTTCCTAATCTTTTGAAATGTCAAAAGGAAGAAATTTGGAAGGTTATTAAAACTAGCACTAATGTCAAAAGCGTTGCGTGTTGTATACAATAAAATTAAAATTTTATAAATTTAGAGAATTAAATAAAAAATATAAAAATTTGAAATTAAAAATAACAAAATAATAATATAATTAGAATTGTAAGAGTAAAATTGGAAAAAAAAAAATTAACGGTACAAGGTAGATAGACTTGGTACCTAAATGGATAAAATTTATTGTTATATAATTCTTAAATAATTATAACTTTGTGGATGAAAACTTTTCAAATATATAAATATGTGTAAACTTTTACATAAATTATAAATATGAAAATAATAAATTTTAACATTGGAAAAAAAAAAAGGGAAAAAGAGAGAGAGTCCCTTAACAATATAAAAAGAAATAATTTTTTGCTAATTGGTGAAATTATTTCACATCACTAAGTTATATGTAAAAAAAATTATAATATTTTATTTCTAAGTGATTTTTACGTTTGTTCGGTTAAATTCTTTGAAAGTATATAAAATAAACATTATATATATATATATATATATATATATATATATATATATATATATATATATGTCTATGGTTTTGTGTATGTGTCTATGTACTTTTTGCAATCTATTTAAAATATATAAAAAAATTATTTATTAATATGTTTAAAACTCGAAAAATAAAATAGAATGAATATGAAAATAAAGACGGTTATTTTATGAGCATGAATTTGACCAAGCCAACATAAAAATAATAAATTGTCAATCAAACATTTTAAGGCTCGTACCCTCAATAAAATGAAAGAATTGCAGCAAAGAGTCAGTTTTATTCTTCTTAGCTAAGGCGTGGGGACATACTATAGACTATTAACCTTTTGACACACGATTTACGTATGTAATCAGCACAAAAGAAAATTTGTGAAATATTTATAAATTTTGATGTCATCGCCTATCAAATTGTTTTAGAATTGAAATTTTTATATAATATTAATATAAAAAAATAAAAAATTATTAATATAAAAAAATAAAAAAATAATTTAAAAGTGTTCTTAGTGCATCGCAACTCTGCCAAAAATATAAGATTTTATCCGATAACTAGTTTGTTTGGGATTGATATTCTTTTGTCATTTGTATATCTTTAAAGGGCAGAGAGAGAGAGAGATGGAGGGAGCGGGGTGAGAGAAATAGTAAAATAGATATTTATTAGATCGATAGTTGAGTCCAACTTGTACATTTTTTTTTTATAATGGAAATCTTATTCTTTTGAAACAAGAATAAATAAGACTAACAAATGGATGGGGAGTAACATGTTCACCTTTAATTATTTTGAGCAATAATTTTTATTTTTTTATGAAAGCAAACCTAGTTAGTAATCCACATTAACCAAAAGTATGTGGACCATCCTTCTTAATTTCTCCTCTGCCTCTGACATATTTACTTAGGATAAATATATACATACCTATAACA
The DNA here is from genome assembly GCA_947179155.2 of Hedera helix. Lineage (NCBI taxonomy): Eukaryota > Viridiplantae > Streptophyta > Magnoliopsida > Apiales > Araliaceae > Hedera > Hedera helix. The sequence goes on along the minus strand of OX359270.1, from coordinate 38,865,148 downwards.
TCACTAATATACTTATTTTTGATAAAAAATAGTGTATAAATTTTTGTGTCGAATTAATTAATTTTTTTTTTTTTTTTTTTTTATCATAAGTGGAGTGTGTAGTAATGTTATATGTAAGTTGTAGATACGTATATATATGTCAATTTATTTATCAACAACATGAGATCAAGCGCGACAGATTTGAGGTTTAGTCGACCATTAATTGTTATCCCTAAATTGTTTAAAATGGCAACACGTAGAAAATAGGGTGAGTGCTCATTTAATTTAATGTCACCCGACTCAAATAAATGTTGAAGTTAGGTTAGAAATCAATAATAATTTTATTATCAACCAACCAAGTGCAACATGAGCCCTATATAGTTGTATCCCATTTTTATTTTATTTTGAATGCTTTACTTTATTATAATAATTTATCTTAATATAAAAAAGATGAGTCTAGGCGAAAAAGTTAATAACTTATTATTTTCAATTTTCAACCTATTATTGCTCATGATGTCAACAAGATTTGAACGTTCAACCTTTATATCAATAAAAGTGTTCATTCACAATAATCGATTATTAAAAGTACTGTTATAACAACTAAATATATATGTCAAATTAATTTTAAAAATGTCCGCCACTAAAAATTTTAGCGGCCGGAGCGATTGTTGGGACCTCATGTTCTTATGTATGTTTGATTCTCACTTTTGCCAAGTGAGGAAATTAACTAGAGTCTTATCCGGTAAGAACATGAGCCCCCAACAATTGCTCTTGCCAAATAATTTGGAGGTTGGTCATATCCGTGATGAGACATAAATAATACTCCATAGAATAGTAACATGATAGAATTGAGAAGTAGTGTTTTCGAATCACTTTGATATCTGACCTAATTGACCCTGCCCCTTTCTCTTCATTCTTCTCCAAATGCCAAGTTTTGCCAACCGCGTACACATGTGTGAATGGGCATTTTCATTCGACTTTATTCATTTTTCCGTTGAGCTGTCTAGTTTACGTCTAGTAGTAGGGTTACGTTTATTCTTAGCACATTGGACTTTATGCTTTTGATTATTGTTCCATTCTGACCATATATCGTGTTTTTGGTTGTGGAGTTTGAAAGTTAAGTATATTCAAATTCAGTATTAATAACATTTATCGAAAATTACAAAACACGGCAGGTAGACAATTTAAATCTTTATAACATTTATCGTTATATTAATTATAGTTAAATAAATATATTTATGTTAATTTTAAATTTTAAAAATTCTCAATTTAACTTTAAAAAATAAATAATGATATTATATTTTAAAAACAGATAGATAACTATTAAATATGTAAAGAGAAAAAAAGGGTGCTATAAAGATATAACTATTGACGCATTTGAAAATAGATAGAGATCGACACATTTTTTATTTCTATAAAGGTACAACTATCACACATTTTATGGAATATAATTTGAATTGTGCTGATTTTAATTGTTCTTTCAAAAAAGATATATAGATTTTCACATATGAGATGAAGCATATTCATTGATCCATTACGCAATTACTATTACTTTATCATCATGTCATATCATTTGAATGCACCAAGATAAATAATGTCATATCATTTGAAAAATTGACTAATTATTTCATATTAATTAGATATCCTCCAAAATATTAACTAACACTGCATTTATGAGTTTAGCGGGAAGGAAGGGAAGAAAAATATAAATAAGGAGGAAGGAATTATAACTTTCGTTTATCATATCTGTTAATTTATTTTTAAAGAGAGGAGAACGGAATGAGTTTTAATTTAACTTTTTCATGTTTGTGAATTTAGAAAAAAAAAATGAAGATAATTCAATTCTTAAGTACATTATTATTATCATTTTGCCCTTAATACAAAAGGTAATCGAAATAAATGATGGTTTATTTATTGAAAATATTATTTTTTGCATTATGAAAAATAGTTCAATAAAAATGAAATTAGCCACACTTTTAAAAGTTTTAATATCAAGAAGAATAATGTCAAATATAGTTTATTGATCAGTTACAAAAACTTCAATAAATTTTCAGTTTTAATTTGTTTTTTTATTTATTTCAAGTTTCAAACAACCAGTAAATAGGAACTTTGGTTATTGGTTTTAGAAATCAAGTTTAGTGTTGCAGTCATCAACCGGTTAATAGTTATTGTAATTTTTTTTATCGAATTACGACTGCGACGGGCATAAATGAAATTAAGCAATAATATAAGATTGATCAACTATATTATATTTATTGTTAAAATATTAATTATAATTATTTAATTATTTATATAATTTATAATAAAAAATAGATATATAAAATTACAATATATATTATTTTCTTTCATTTCATAAATTATAATATGTGTATAAGGCTTATTAATTTTAATTTGTTTCTTTTTTGGTTTTATCTCTGCGTTATTAACGGTGAGGATATCGCATGAACTAGCGCAATCGGCAACTGTCGAGATGCGAAGAATTAATATCCGCAACACACATTAACAAAAATATCCTCAACACATCGTCAATAGCGAACTAGTCGAAGAAAGAGCAAACACCAACAAACGACGAGGTTTCCTTCTGGGTTGCTCTTTTGTCAGTCCAAACCCGAATTCAGTACTCATTCTAGTTCTTTCGTGCGGGATGGGCTAATTCGCCGTTATCCAAAACCCTAGGTCCGTTAGTATTCCCACATACACCTACTAATGCATCTTTCCCCAATCCTGATTAAATTTTTACTTTATGCAGCTTGTTTATATATATTTTTTAGTTATTTTGTTCGGGAGATGTTTTGTTATGCGTGATTGTGGTTTTGATTGATTCTATTTGTTTTTGGAGTCAATTTTCGGGGTGTTATCGAACTGATTGGATTACGTGAACATTGAATTCTAAAAGAGTAAACTTTTGTATGATTTCTGTAATTGGTGGATTGGTTAAGATATTCATGCTTTATGCTGAATTGCCACATGCTTTACAGAATGTGCTTGTTAATTGAATTATGGATAATAAATGCTGGTGAATGTTTTTGGAATTGTGTGATTCAATTGCTACTTTAAAAGCTAAATTCTGAGTAAATTGCTAGCTGCTCACTAACCCAGCACGAAGAATCATGTCCTGCTTGTTGCTGCCAACAATTAAATATGTATTTATTTGATGATACATTGATGATGCTAGTTCTGGGAATAACATTCATCATTGGCATCCGTCTTTTGGTTCTCATTATTTGCTTCTGTAATTTGGTATGAGGGGTTTACTCCAACCTTACTATGGGAAGGACCAGTGGCAGTTTAGCTTAGCTCTTTGGAGGTTACATTTAGTGTCTGTTGTCATTCATCACCTTTGCTTTTGCTTCTCAAAGTGCTACTTCATTAATGATTTTCTATATTCCAATAACCTTGTTGGGGTTTATAAATCATTTATCGTACACTATTCCCATGTTAAAGGTTTATATGTTTAATGTTGCTGTTTATTATTTAATTCATTTTTATAACTGAAAATCCTCTCAATTACCTGACTGCCTTTTATTTTCATTTTGTGATGTCATGTGCTTGCTATTGATGTCATGTGCTTACTTTTGTTTAGATCCGTAATATCTGTTGACAAGCTTTTACTTGTTCAGCTGTTTTCATCTTCAAAAGTTTCAGTGCACATTTGCTAAATCAAAGTTGAAAATGTTGTTGTTGAGGGTTTTCAGGAGATACTGAGGATTGGTCTAATAATTTGTACAATCCATATACTGTTCCACAAATTGCTTTAATATATAACTTCTGAGCTTTAATCGTATTCATTGGTGCTGGGTATAGCAGTGGCTTGATAAATTTACTTTTCCTTATCGTGATAATTAGGTTGTTTGCACCGAGATTGTTATCTGCTAGAACCTTGGAGAGTTTTTGAGATCAGGAAGAGTGTGCTGGCTATAGATGGTTCTTCATTCCAAGGTGGGTGAAAAGTTATATGGATGAAGTCACTTGAGGTATGCAAAACATTTTGCTGACCAATTAATTTTTTTACCATATTGGAGGGAATTTCACATTAATTTGACTCTCACTCTGCTTTATGCAAATTATTCATGTTCTTTGCGACATCTAGGAGTAAAGAGGGCGTTAAAGTTGTGATATAAGAGACATCATGTCACAGGTGATTGAGAAAAGGTTTCCTCTTGATGCAGAAGACTATGAGTTATATGAGGAAGTTGGTGATGGTGTTAGTGCTACTGTGTACAGAGCTCGTTGCATTCCTCTTAATGAGACAGTTGCGATCAAGGTTCTTGATCTGGAGAGGTGTAATAATGACCTGGTATGTAGGCTTTTATTATGCTCAAATATCAATTCACCTATTTTAGGCTCTTATTATGCTCAGATACCAGTTATTGAGGGATATTATTTTTTAGAAGTTAATAATTCACACTCATATTGCCTTTCGACAAACTTCCTCATATATATATATATATATATTATCTCCTCTCATACTTAGGTCACACATACATCATGCTTCTTTAAAACATGTTTCTCCACCATTCAATTATTGTTTCTGGTGAGAAATCCATCTCATTTTTGTTGGTTTCTTATACCTGACTCAGTTTTTTCTACATCAAAAAAACAGATAGGCTATATAGTATACCTGATTGTAATGTTAAATAGGTTGCTTTTAGTGTGGATTAATTTGTCCATTGAAGGCTTAAAAGGAATGTGGAAATTCATGGATATGAAAATCTTTATTTGGAATAAAAGATATGATGACATTAATTCAACAGGAATTTTAGCTACCAAGTAAACTGACAACATTTCCTCAAAAGATTTGTTACTTCAAGTATGGCCATCTGCAATCATTAGAATATACTTCTTCACCAGCAGTGTCATATGCTCCACATCATCCCCTTGTTGACCTTCATTGCCACTGATCATTATTATATGTGAATGTCTAGTCTTGCGTCACAACTTTATACTGATCCAGCTGATACTTGTCCAAAATTATCAAAACTTCATTGATATTTAGGGTGTAATATCACATTACTCATAATCAATTGAGTGGTATTTCTCTGTAATTTGTACAGGATGGTATTCGTCGAGAGGTGCAGACATTGAGCTTGATTAATCATCCAAATTTATTAAGGGCACATTGCTCGTTCACTGCAGGCCACAATCTCTGGGTTGTAATTCCGTACATGGCTGGGGGATCGTGCCTTCATATTATGAAATCTGCTTTTCCAGACGGTTTGGAAGAGCCTGTTATTGCTACATTATTACACGAGGTCCTTAAAGCTCTTGTTTATCTTCATACTCATGGACACATCCATAGAGATGTGAAGGTATTATGAATTATCACTATACTTGGTTCTGTTACAGGATTCATTGATTTTGTTCTCAGCATAGTGACTCTTGCATTTCTTTAAATTGTCACGAACAGTATAGCCAATTCACATAGAAAAACATATATGTTACACAGATCAAATTTCTGATGGAATTTACTCTCATTGTTTATTTTGATAAATTATTCTGTAGCATTTATATCCATTTATGTGTTGAAAATTGGAATTTATATGTTACACAGATCAAATTTCTGATGGATTTTACTCTTATTGTTTATTTTGATAAATTATTCTTTAGCATTTATATCCATTTATGTGTTGAAAATTGGCCATTTATTTAAAAAAGCCATTCCCTACTATGACAACTTTTTGTCATGTGATGGAAGTGTCCAGGATAATGCACCACTTCTGAATTAGCATTTCCTGTCCTGCATTTTTCAATTATATTTGCTGTTATTCTTACTCCCTCTAACATTACAATTTTTACAGGCTGGGAACATATTAGTTGATTCTAATGGTGCTGTCAAGTTAGCCGACTTTGGAGTATCTGCATGCATGTTTGATTCTGGGGATAGGCAACGTTCGAGAAATACCTTTGTTGGAACTCCTTGCTGGTATGTTTTCCTTTCCAGGTCCTTGATGTTTGCGTATTTGAGATCCTAATATCTGTTACCATTTGTAACAAATGGATTTTGGTTGTTGACTTGAAGGTGCTGTTCGCTAATGTTACGATGTTTTTTCTCAGGATGGCTCCTGAAGTTATGCAGCAATTGCATGGATATGATTTCAAGTGAGTGGTTGACTTGTCTGATCAATGTTTCTCTGCTTCTCTAATTTTTTTTCTGTTATTTTGTGTGTGTGTATATATATAATACTACATCCTTAGATGATATGTTTTGCGTAAACAGAGCAGACATCTGGTCATTTGGAATAACAGCACTGGAACTTGCTCATGGCCATGCACCATTCTCCAAGTATCCTCCAATGAAGGTTAATCATAGATTCACCATTGTGAACCATCTAATTTATTATAGAAGTAAACATAATATTGCTTTTTGCACAAGATTATTCAGTAAGCTATTTCCCCCTTTTACTACTTTTGTAGGTGCTGCTGATGACCCTACAAAATGCACCACCAGGACTTGATTATGAGAGGGACAAGAGATTTTCAAAGGTCTGTTTCGAGAATCTTGACATAACATTCCTGACAGTAGTTGTGGAATATTATTTTGAGAATGTGGTACTTTTGCAGTCATTCAAAGATTTGGTAGCTGCTTGCTTGGTGAAGGACCCAAAGAAACGTCCCACTTCAGAGAAGCTTTTGAAGCACCATTTCTTTAAACATGCACACTCAGTTGATTATCTGTCGCGAACTATTCTTGATGGCCTTTCCCCTCTAGGTGATCGTTTTAGGTCGCTAAAGGTCTCTTGCTCATCCCAAGCTATACATTTTTCATTTTGGCCTCTGTCAAGCCTTGGCACAATTTTATTAAGGCGAATAAAAGAGAAAAATATACATGTTTCTTACACTATCTGCCTGTAATATTCCTCATTAGTTCTCTGACTGCTGTTTCAGGCAAAAGAAGCTGATTTCCTTGTGCAGAACAAGGCATTGTACGGGGACAAGGAGCAATTGTCGCAGGTGAAATTACTGCAAACTTTAAGCACTTCATACAAGTAGAGTTTGCTGTATACAGTCTGTCACACTGTAGCATCACTCTTCTTATAGCATTTTTTGCTTTACTTCTTGCCTCTGCTGGTGTTTACTACATTGTACATATGCTGTATCTGTCACACATTGAAGTATATTGCTATTTCCCCTCAAAATTTGCACTTTCTAAGCAAGTTGATTTTTTTTTTGAAATTATTCTGATCGAAGCCATGAGGTTCTGTGCTCGATATCTGCTGTCTCCCTAAAGTATATTAATTTGTTAACTGGTGAGGGTAATGTTGGAAACATACTGCCCCTCTCGATCAGCTTAAGCTATTAATCATTTTGGTGGTTTATTATTGCATTGTGTTCTATCATTACTCTAATGTATTTTACTATTTTTTCTTCTCTTAGATAAGTATATGCATTAGATGATAAAGACAGTTGCCATCCTAGACAATGTATATCCTGGATTTTTACTTGGATTTATGCTGATTTCTTGTTTCTGTGCAGCAAGAATACATTCGAGGAATCAGTGCCTGGAATTTCAACTTGGAAGATTTGAAAAGTCAGGCTGCCCTTGTATGTTGTTAGCTCAAATGATTATTTCTGAAAATGTATAATTTGGCATTGTCTTTTCAAATGATTTATGTTGCTTGTAGATTCATGATTATGATGACATTTCAAATATAGAAGATTCTAGTGTCGGTGGGAAGCAAAGGAATGGGCACACTGATGTTGGTTTCCCAGCAGAGGATCCGCCTCGAGAGATGGTTAACTATTCAGATGCTTCACCTCATCTTCAGGTATATTTGCTACCTATTCTGTAGTGTCATCAGGCCTATCCTTTTTGTTCTGCGCATGCTCTATCTCTGGTTTTTATGTCATATTTCCACACTTGGCTTTCATTTTTCAGAGGTTAACATCCATTTTTTATATCTCAGGATGGGCCCGATATTATTCATAATTTGGAGAATTCACTCGCTGCATTTCCAATTAAACCTCTTCTGGCACTCAAGTACGGTCTTGCATTTTCTTCTTTTCCCCACCTCCCCCTCTTTTATGAACCCAGGTTTACAAATTTGTGTGTATGTGTAAAGTTTATTGTATGCAATCAACTAATTCCCCAATTATTTGCTCCCCCCCCCCCCCCCCCCCCCCCCGCGCGAGTAGTTACACAGAGTCTGGCCTTTAAATTCCTCTTTCTAATAAAAGAATCAGTTTTGTATTTACAGTTTATAATAGTTGTAAATGCATATTTTACGAAAATGTTCGTATGCTAACCAAGAACTTAATACATTACTATACTTGAAGTGCATGTAGTATAGTAGCCATTGGTAGGTTGGTGTATTTGTCTGGATATGGAAGAACTGATATAAAGTTAATTAGTACTTCATTCATACTTTTACGCAACCATGTATCATGTAGAGGTTGTTTTGATGTATGTGATGATGACGTGGCCACGGGTAGTCCAAGTCCGAAAGATTCTATTCTATCAGATTCTGAGCAACAGAGTCGGATGCTGTTGTCACCAAAAGCTGAGGGCCAAGAAGTTGGAAGAGGTGATATTGGGAGTCTGGAAGAAAGTAACTCCCTACCAAGATCTATTAATCCTCAGCAGAATTTTTTTTGGAATGGGTCACTGCTACAAGATAATGTTCCTTCTCCTAAAAAATTCATTGGTGATGTGGATAGGTAAGCAAATGCTCTTTCCGGGTTAAATTTTGTAATTCACTGTTCATTGTGTAGAACTTTGGTTGTTACTTGTTCTGCTTGTTTGTTTATAAGTCCATATTTTTCTTTTCTCCTGGTCCTTGTTTCTGTTGGATTTTTCTGATTAGGTATCTCAGATAATGAGATATTGCAAGTTTATGAACTGAAATTGTCATATAGCAAGGTTTTTTTTTCTTCACTTGGTGTGGTTTTCCTAAATTATTATTTGTTGATGTTACTTTCGCTTGTTTTTTATCAAGAGATAAAATACATATAGTACTCAACCAAAATATATAAAATACATCCAATGAGGCAAGTAGTTATGCATTCAGTGCTCAACCAATTTTTCCCTTCTCTTACTACTTAAATGGTTTCCATGGTTTTAAAAGGATACCGAGTATAAGTAGTAACTTGGATTTTGAAATTATATGAAGGGATAATCTACAACCGAGATATCTACCTGAGCGGAACTTCAGTGGGCCATTACTGTCTCGTTCAAAGAAGGATATTTTTAACCCTGCATCAGGTAATGCACCTACGATTTTCTTAATTTGTTCGTATGTTCTGGTTATCTATGTGAAGCACTCATGTTTAGAGTTGGTAATCTTTTCAAGTCTTGTTGCATTCTAATTGCTATTGCAGTGGAGGATGCACCTGAAGGAGCTGTTGTCCAACGTAAGGGACGTTTTAAAGTAACTTCAGCTGAGCAGAGCCCCAAGGTATACTTCCCTATCTGTTTCTACATAGCATTTGATCATAACAGCATCCACTCTGCCTCCATATCTGCATGGAATTACCTCTGTCCTCATCTTAGTTATACCTAATTATGTGGTGCACATATTCCTGACTTAATTGTTTAATTTTGGCGCTTCAGCTGCAACTCGAGCTTTGTGGCAATGTGCTGAGGATGTGTAGGGGCTCTTTTTTCCCACTCTTCTATTTAATAATGTTAACCTAAAGAGATTGCAAGACTATATCCTGTTGTTCTAATCCCAAATATCATAGATTTCTCATTATGTTCTAATATTCTTCGCTTGTTTCCCAGGGAAACGGAGCTTACTAAAACTTAATTGAGAAAAATAATTTATTGTTGAAATATATAGAAAAGCGAAAAAATATATATTATTATTTTTTGAACTTGTTATGAGATGACATTCTCATTAAATTGAGAAAAAGGGAATTACTTGCATCTATTGTAACTTATTTTCTCGTCTTTGGGCTGTCTACCTTCAACATTACTGCAACAAACCGCTAATGTCTGATCTGAACATTGTCCTTGAAGTATAATGTTTAATTTTTGAATGTTATTTTTTTGTGCATTTGTTTTTCAATTTTTGTCTTGGGTATGTATATACATAGTGATGCTTGGACTTGCTAGTTGTAAGAATAGAACTTAGCAATTTAATTTTTAGGCAATGGATCTGCATTCCCTTATCTTACATTCAGGCTCCAACAAATGGCCTGTTTAACTCGGTTTTTGGAGGTTCAGTAAGTCCAACAACCCCGAGCCTTGCAGCTACCTCAGTTCTTCCTTCATTGCAATGTATTTTACAGCAGAACAGTATGCAGAGGGTATGCAACTATCATCTTGATGTTACCAGTCTTTGGGAGTGACTTTCCCTGAATTATTCTTTTTGTCTATTTTGTCAGGAAGAGATAGTTAAATTGATCAAGCATGTGGAGCAGACATCTGGTAATGCCTTCAGCATCCACTATTGACATCTTAACTATTTTTTTAATTTAGTTGGAAATAATTTTTTCTTTTTTAATGCAGTGAATTCCATAGAATTTGGTGGAGGAGGAACTAATGTAATTTCACAGGTAATGGAGGGCTTCTCCATAAAGAATTTCTGTGTTCTATTTGATTATATATACACACACACATATATATATGACATACTGTATATCAAACTATGTTCTACTGTTAAATGTTTTACTAGATTGATAAGTCGACTGTTATTTGCTTCAGTTCCATGAATTTTTTTTCTTACAGCTATATGTTTTCATTGGCTTTGTTTTCAATACAGTAGTGTCCAGTGTGTCTTATATGATAAGTTTGGCTTGTATCCGTGTTCTTATTATTTTTTAGCATAATTACCTCATCTCAGAAAGAATATATACTGAAGTTGAGTTTATGCGTGTGAAAAACATTTCCGGCTATACTGTTTTATGTTTAAATTTTTTGACAATTTGAAGATATCTCCTGCTTCTTCTAAGGAGAGAGAGCTGCAATCTCAGTTGATTCAATTGCAACAAAGGTAATGAAAGGCGACAGACACTTTCAGGTTGCAAGTTTTGTTTTATATTCCCATTTATCTGAAAATGTTTTTATACGTCAGTGTTGGGAGTCTGGTAGAAGAATTGCAGAGACAGAAGATGAAAAATGCTCAGGTGTGTGAATCGCTTTGTTGTTGGTGTTCACATTTGCTATCTTCCTATTTTTTTGGTATCACTTGGTTCTAGGGTCTGTGGAACCGGTGTAATGGTTGAGCTCTATTCAATCAAACGTCTACCTTGCTCTCTGTAATCCCACGTGCCGCCGATAGTTTAGCTGTCTTTCAGAAAGATGGCCCTTGGTGCTAACTTCTGGCAACGCAAGCTTATTTTATTGGAGGACCATCATTCAATATTCTTGCCTCGAGACGTAGAATATTTATTCTACATACCTAAATTATGTTTTTGTAGTATGGCAATGTAGGCCTGGTTTAGATGTTTTAAACTTTGGTCTGTTTTTGGTATTTAATAATTCTCTAATTTGGCATTGGATGCCATTTTTCATTTGCAGTTGGAAAAGAAATTGAATTATTTGGTCATGAAAGAGGGAAAAATACGAGAATGAAAGCGAGGCAGTGAAATAAACAGACGAAGATAAACTTGTACTCCCGAGAATGCGTGCTTTGTATTTGTATTGTACTACCATTTGTTATGAAACTAGAGTGAAAAATGGGCCAGGCACCCAAATTTTTGAGATGCTAGTTTTCTAGGCGTGAAGTATATATGGTGTGTTGTAATATAGAATGGATATTGTAATTATCTCGACTTTATCAATATATATATATATATATTACATATACGAATATAGGGAGAAGGGGTAAAAAAGAAAAATATAGTAACTAGAGGTTTTTTTGTCAAAGAAATATTATAGCATAATCCTTGAGATTAATTTTTTAAAGAAAAAACTGATAATTAAATTTATTTTGATTTAAACTGGCCTAAAAGTCTTCATTGGTCCTTTCTTTCCCTCTCAATTTTGGAGGAAACAATCTTCTTAATTCTCAGTAGAAGGTTGTGGTTTTCTTTCTTTTTTGATAAACGTCGTTCATCATGTACTGTGTTCTGTGAGATTACTTTACATCAGGTATAATAAGATATAAATGAAGTGATTATGGGAGTATATGAAATCGTACGTCAAGAAAGTGATAAGACACATTCGTAGCATTAATTAATGAATTATTGCCTGGTGGTGGGTGAACATGGAAATACCTGGAAGTTATTCACTGTTCCCAATGGAAAGGAAAACCAATACGTAATAATGATATGGTATTCGTGTGGGGTACGATTCTTGAATATTATAATAAGTACAAAGGAAGGAATTGTGCTACTCCATTACCTCAGAATAATTTAGAGAAATGAGTTAGAATGAGACTTAAAATAATAATATAAAAAAAAATACTCTTATTAGTGGATAAATTATAATTAATAGAGAGAGAACCTGCCGCTACATTATTCACGAAAGATTTTTGACATCAATATATAGAATTATAACGATCACCAATGATATTATATTTATTTATGAAAGAATTATAACTCATAATTATCAACCTAATAAACAACAACTATAAAAAAAAAACCTTAAATATAACCTGCCTAGTGGTACCACCTAACCGCCTTTTCCGGTCGTTCGAATTCGTGTTCATTTTGAAGCCACTTGTTCCACTTCCACGTTGCTCAGGCCACCATTTGAGAAAATTTTCAGTGAAAGGACGGTGACGTATGTATTGGCGACGGAAGACCAAAATAGCTGATAAGCTGTGCCTTTTAGTTAGAGGTCAGGAGGCCTTTAATTATTTTTGTATAACCAACGGTAGCCATAACATACTCCTCGTCTACCACCACAGCTCCAGCCGAACGTACTTGTCATTCAACGCACGAGGACCGTAAACTTCTCCTTACCCAACGTTCACTGGCTGTAGCCAAGCCGCTTAGCCAAGCTAAAGCCACCAGATCGGTTTTTCTTTGTGTTTTTTTCCTTAGAAAAATAAAATTAATTACCGCGAAGGAGTATTGAAAAAATTAATAAGAAAATATTTAAAAAAATAATATTTTCATACCTAAGAGCGATAATTCTACAAAATCAAAAAGAAGGTAAGATTAAATATTACTACTAGTCTTTGTATTTCTCTTATTAGATATGAGTAGTATAATATCATGTCATTTTATATAATATTAATAGTAAAGGATAATATGACATCAACAATAACTCCACAAAAAATAAATAAAAAGGGAAATTTTAATTATCTAATAAAAAAACACAGTTATTTAGAATACTTGCACTAAAATGTGACGCAACTTGAGTGATAAAGTTTCAAATATATATATATATATATATATATATATATATATTTGCTTGACTTAGTCTACTTTGCTACAAGATAGATGTTAGGCAGGCATGAATCATGATCTATAAAACGCCAAAAAATTATTCAACTCGTTGAAAGTAGTTTAGCAATTGACTTGAGCTACAATTGTATGAACCACCTTTATGTTCAGTAAATAGTTTAAGAACAAAATGTGTAGCTGTTGGCCAGGCAATACATAAATACTAGTATTCTTTCCAACTTGTATGTTTGATATGCTTAACATAATTTTTTTTTTTTATTGATAATCAAATTTACTAAATAAAGTTTAATGTTAATAATAATTACTCAAAGTTTAATATTAAAAAATAACAATGTAAAGGACAATTAAGCTGGGAATTAAGAGGAGTTTATTAGTCTTCGGAACAATGTCAACAATTTTTTTTACTACAATATATATATATATATATATATATATATATATATATATATATATATATATATATATATATATATATAGGACTCAAATTCATATTAATACCAACTATAAGAATGAATGCGTGATATTTAAATGTAGAGCGGGCGCACCGCTGAGTCTTTTGGGTAGACCAAACTTTTTTTCAAAACTCAATCCTTAAGTTTAATAGTTTTTTTATTTTATCCTCAAAATTAAATAATACGTATTATATTATATCCTTTAAATTAAAATTTAAAATTAATTCTCACGCAAACGTATATCCCGACACCCTAGTTTTATATATATATCATTAATATATAACTAATAAAAATTATTCATGTAATATGTAATAAAAAAAATTAATATATAAAATTATAAAATATATCGTTTTCTCAAAAAAAAAAGTTAAAAATATATTAAATTATAATTAAAAAAAATAAATTTTGTGCTTAAGCATTTCGACTACAAGACGAACTTTACATGTGTCAAAATGATTTTAAATTCCAGTTACAAAAAAAAAAAAAAACTGTGTCAACAGAAATAAAAATATTTTAAAAAATTAATTGATTTTGTCAGGAGAATATAATTAAATATAAATAATTAATATTTTTATAAGTAAAAATAATAATTTTTTAAATTTTCTCTTATATGAGTAGTAAATGAATTTGACATTTATATAAAAAAAAATTATAAAGTAATTATTTTTATTTGTGGAACAAAAAACTAAAAAATGTTGAGCTGATTGGAATAAGTCAAGCCAAGCATATACATCCAAACGAGCTAGTGGAATAAGTCAAGCCAAGCATATACATCCAAACGAGCATCCAAACGAGCTAGTGTGCCTTTTGCATGTTTCCGATAGACCTTCTAATCTTCTAGAAGCTTTTAAATTCTTTTTCCCCTTCTTCTTTTTATTATATAAATGCTGAATTTATTCATAATATAATATAGCCTATTGACTTTGACAAGCTATTTACATAACAAGAGCTAGTAAAATAATCTAGTTCCAAATCCCAGACTGCCCGGAAAAAAATGGGGATTATACGGACGGATGAGAGCCAGAGGACGGAGATCGAACAATTCCGCCAATTGCTGCTATCATCCGCCGGAGTTTGGAGAAGTAAAGACGAAGAGGAGCTCCGGAACAGGCGTCTGACGGCGGGTGACACAAACGCCCGGCCACAAGAGAAGCTGGTGTGCGTCACCAGCGGCGTTTCTTTCTTAGGCCTCGCTATTGTGAATCAACTTCTAGTACGTGGCTATTTTGTCCGGATCATCGTGGATAACGAAGGTGAGGAGTGTTTTTTATTGGCGTTCTTTTTCTTTTCGTGAGTTTCGTATCGGTTGAACCAAAATAAGCTATAATATTTTGTTTTGCCTCGCCTCACATTTGTCGAACTAATCGAATTCCTTGTGAAAGAGGTTCATTTTATATAATAGAAATATTTTTATTTGAAAATTGGGGCGGATTAAAATCGATTTCATTTTTAAATTTAAACTAGACTTTGACATTAACAGATCACTTTTTGTTTAGAAATGATTGGATCTGAGACTCTGAGATGTTACTTTCTGAATTCTGATTGAGTTACTTATTGAAATCTCAAATCAAAACTCTTGTGTTATTCATCATATCATTTGTGACTTGATTTTTCCCTTTTAAAGATAATTTTTTTATGGCAAAGTAACTTGTTGCAGCAGTTTATGTGATGTCCCTGTTGGTGTCATGATCTACTCATAACTTGTTTAGTGCCTGTTTACTTTGTAATCTGACGCTGTCACGGCTCTGTATTAGTAGATAAGTGATCACCTCAGTAATATTTATATGTATGCTTTTGTCACAACTTTCCTTAATCAAACTGGAGTGTTTTAACTATATGCGTTTGCTCTTATACTTCCATGTGAATAATTAACGGCTTGAATTAAAAACACTAAAATCCCTGCCGCTGCCGCTAGAACTAGCGGCAGGTAATATTTTATTTTTTTTACAACCAAAATGACTGAAATGCCCCTTAAGCATTAACAAATACTGCTACAAATCTCCTTCCTGTAGCGGCTGGAACCCACCTCATATTTTTCAAGTCTTTCCTTCCTTGCACAAGTGCCTTCCTTTTGTTACACAAGTGGCGTGACACAATATTATATATTATATGTCTAATATAATATATCATCAGATATATTATATTAGACATATAATATATAATATTGTGTCACACCACTTGTGCAACAAAAGGAAGGAAAGACTTGAAAAATATGGGGTGGGTTACTTGAAAAATAGCGGCAGGAGATTTGTAGTATTATTTGTTTATGCTTTTAGGGGCATTTTTGTCATTTTGGCCGTAAAAAATAAAATAACCGGCCGCTAAAACCTCTAGCGGCAAGGGTTTTGGTGTTTTTAATCCAAGGCATTAATTATTCAAATTAATGGTTTGCTGGAATAGTAGTCCCAACAAAACGCATGTGGATGCGCCCCTATATATATATATATATATATATATATATATATATATATCTTATAAAGCATGCCCTCACAATACATGTTTAAGTGGACCTGTCAAATTCTCTTATACCACTAAAACTGCATTCCAGAATTTAGTTTCTAGTTAATATTCTGCGAGATTATTATATATTATTGATAATTCTTCGTACCAGTCTATCTAAATTCAATTTTATTTTAAGGATATAGATCATTAATTACTCATCATAATTTTTTACAGAGAATTATTTTTATGGAGTTACTTTTAGTTTTAGTACCTACTCAAATCCTTTTAGTGGTGGGCAAAATCTACAGTGTGTTTACTTTTTCTATTCATGCCATCACATGTTTGCATATGTACAATACCTATATATACATACATATATATTATTTGCAACAAAAGTATGTGTAACCTTATAGTATTTATTTTTTCCACTCTTAATATCATTTGAGTTTGTTTGTCTAATATTTATGGGATGATTTGATATTGCAGAAGATATAGAGAATTTGAGGGAGATGGAAATGTCTGGAGAGATGAGGGGAACCAACAACAGGATTGCAATTGTCATGGCCAAGTTATTTGAAGCTGAGAGCCTATCAGAAGTATTTAGTGGTTGCTGTGGTGTATTTCACACTGCTGCGTTTATTGACCCTGCTGGGCTTTCCGGCTATTCTGTGAGTCTGGGACTCATTCTGCTTATCTTTAATTTTGCCAATATTTTTTCAAACTTTAAAATTTTGTTTATAAATAATTTTTGAAGTAGGACCGTTCCATATAATGCTGCCATGATATTAATCACTATTTCACTTAATGATTATATTAATCTTTTAGGAATTTCTTATGGCACTGATTGTTGTAATAGAAAGTTAAATTTGTCTTAGATATTCAATTGTTTGTCTGAGGTTAGGACTGATATAAATACCATCCTGTATACACCATAAAAATAAAAGATAACGAGGCGTTGCTAATCGACTTTTCATTACGTATGATATCTAATTCACCCATTTCTGGAAGATTTTTGACTCCTCTTACAATTGACTTAGCTGACAAATCTTCATCATTTTTCATGCTTCTTTTGTGTGAAAATTCCAAAGAAAGAGAGGAGCAAATTATGTTAATACTATAAAGCAAATTATGCGTATTTTTGTTTTTGTTTTCCAGCTACTTTCATCGAGATTTGTCAGAGTTTATAAGTCCACATGTTGATACTTTCTGTATTTTCCCCTAAATTTGACATATTTCCAACTTTATGAAGAATACATGCTCAAAATTGCTGTTTAACTGTTTTAAAAACACTATTAAAAAATTCCTTAAGTTGACTTGCATAACAGATTTGTCAGTTATGGTTTGCCCAACATGTGTAACTATTAACTTTTATCAAATTTAGGTGTTACCCTTTGAAATCACTGTAATGATCCTATATTGAACGATTAGATGTTTCAACTTGTGTCCTTGTTAACATAAATTAACCTACGTTTAATATATAGCTCAATTTAAATCATCTTACTACATTCTTATGAAGTTCATTATCTCATTTATTAGAAATTCATGGCTGATTTAGAAGTGAAGGCAGCGGAGAATGTAATTGAGGCTTGTGCAGTAACACCATCAGTTAGAAACTGTGTGCTCACATCTTCACTTTTGGCTTGTACATGGAAAGATTACTTACTTGGCAGCGCCTCTCCTGTGATTAATCAGGACTGCTGGAGTGATGAATCCCTTTGTGTAGAGAAAAAGGTATTTCCCTTTAATCTACTCACAGGCTGATAAAAAAGTATCCATAAAGCAGCCTTGACCCTGATCTTTTGGCTTCTTGATTTACTTTAATACGAGATTAGGATTTTCTTGGAAAAATCATTCTGAGTCTAACAAACTGCACCTACACAGTTACACTATTTGTTTGTTCTTGAACTGCAAAGTTTAGGTTAAAATTATTAACCTCTCCAGTATTTGAAAAATGGCAGCTTTGGTACGCATTGGGAAAGTTAAGGGCAGAAAAGGCTGCCTGGAGAGTAGCTAATGAGAGGGGTCTTAGACTGGCCACCATCTGCCCAGGACTCATTACAGGTCCTGAATTTTTAAGTAGGAATCCGACATCAACAATTGCTTATTTGAAAGGTAAATTTGTCTTCATTACCCATGCAATATATTACTCCCTGCATCGCTCAAAAAAGACCCTCATTTACAAATTTGCAAATATTAAGGTTTTAAATTTGAAGTAATAAGTTACTTTAATCGTGGTGGCATGATATTGATATCGTAATGATAAATTTGAAGACATTGCGTCTCTGAGAACTCTTTTTGTGGAACATTTTTCTTAAGAAAACAAGGAAACAAACGAGACTGTTTTCTATGGGCCGGTGGGAGTATTTCTTATAGCAAGAGCTACCTTAGAAGTGTATTGGTTGTTGACAATTGTTGATGGAATGAATGTGCAGGCGCTCAAGAAATGTATGACAAAGGATTATTGGCCAGTGTTGATGTAAATAGATTAGCCGAGGCACATGCATGTGTATTTGAGGCAATGAACCAGACAGCATTTGGTAGGTACATATGCTTTGATCAAGTTATCAAGGGTGAGGAAGATGTAGAAAAGCTGGCTCAAGAGACGGGGATACGAATAAATTTGATATCTGGCAATAGTACACCTACTACCCAGTTTGAATTGTCAAATTTGAAGCTTTCCAGATTAATGTCAAGAGCACTGAGCTGTAATAACGCTAGTTACCAGCTTAATTTTGCTGGCTGTCAATGAATCCTATTTTCTTGTCGGTCCATTGTTAATTCAGGAAGAGGAGTTCACTTTTTGCCAATGTTATATATATATATATATATATATATATATATATATATATATATATATATAATGTATTTTTAGGTTACAATTTATGTTTAGAAGCAATAATAAAATCAAAGACGACAAATGTACTCCTCTTTTCTCTATGACTATCATTCTTTCCCCCCTCTTTTTTGAAGTCCTATGTTGGGGGAAGTACAATACAAGAACTTTTATAATATTAATAACTAATCGAATCTCATAAACAAACTTTTGAAATAAGCTTTATAAAAAAGAAAATAAATGCACTTAAATGAAAATTAAAAATATAAAGATCACGATATCTCAAATTTTAACTTTTAGGTTAAAATTTCGTCAGGTCTATTTTTTCTTTCTTTTTGTTGTCTGCAATAAAAAATTAATTAGAGGAGGCGTTTGCAGTTTGAAAATTAACATGCCAATTTAGTCTTTAAATTTTATCAATGACACAACTCTTCTAGTTTTTTCCTTTAAAAGAACAACAATAAACAAATCTATGTTATATTTGTAAATTACCTTACAAATTTTCGCCTTTAATTTTAAAATAAGTATAAGTGCACTACATAGAACACAACACCAAACACAACAAGATGATCTCGACCATTGAAAGATGGGGCCTGACACGGAAATTTGTGTCAGGTCCCACTTTTTAATGGTTAAGATGTATGTAGTGTTTGGGATAGTGTATGTAAAATTATCCTTAATTTTAAAATCAGTGCCATTCTTTCAAAGATAACTATTGCATAATTCAAAAATCTAATATTCTTTACCAACAAGTAACAACAACAACAAAGGGTGCCAAATCGATTAGGGGATTATAATAACTGATTGGGCAGGTATAGATAGTACTACTCAATTCCATTTATAGTCCTAAATAACCTAAATGAACTATACCGAATATGAATCTTAAGATGTGATATTAAAAGAAATAAAATTTTCATTAATTTTATAAACAAAAGGGGGCTGCCTGAATTTCCACTCGTATCCATAATAATACATTAATCATTATCATATACACATAAATTACAGATTAAACAGAGTGTATTGCTGTAGATGATGCTCTAGAATCAGATACTAACTAATAGAAAAAAAATAAAGAGGGCTCAGAGAGATGCTTTATGTGCTCAAAGAAAAGCTTATGAAGGCTCTTCTCATACAAGAGGTGTCAGAATTATCAAAGATATAGTCATCTTTGCCCTTTTCTCTTCTTTTAATAGTAGCTTAATAACTAACAATAATACTGTGCTACCATCATAGGCTGGTCCAGAAGTACTACTACTTTTGCTTGATATTTGGGCTTGAGGCCCATAAGTGATTCCAATATTCATGATCCATCCTGAAGTTACTTTTTCATAGTAGAGGAATTATGCAAAATTTGAATGGTCAAGGAAGGTTATCATAATGTATTGTAATAGAGTAGAATATTTAAATAAAAAGGAAGGTTATGACTTTCTAATAACCAGTAGGTGAACTTGTTTGAGACACTTAACTGTCTATATATTAATATATACTTCCTTTATTTTAATTTATTAGTTATTATAACATAAAACACATATTAAGAATATATTTACTTCATAATTAATATCGGTCTTAATTTTCATATTTGTCCTTTTATATTTTTGTTGGAAAACATTAAATAGGAGAGATTAAATAAAATAGTATTTTTATGAAAATATATCTTTTTAGAAAGAAAAGAGAAATTAAGGGTATTATAGAAATGTCGATGACTTTTTATTCTAGATAAGAGAGATTGACCATTATATTGAAACAAAAAAAGTCCTAAAATGACTAATATAATGAAATAGAGGGAGTCAAATTTATTTAAATATTATAATTGTACGTTTTAAAACATGTTTAATATATGTATTATTAATTAATCCATTCATCCACTATTCACAAAATTTTGATTAATATTAAAGGTCTCATCACATATTAATGTATATGAACATTATTAGATTAAAGTAAAGTTGGAAAACATTGTAAATATTTTTTGTTAAAATTCATAAATTATCTTTAATTGCAAAACTTTTATCTAAAATTTATAATCCCTAAGCATAATTGTGCGGCTACTAGTAACAATTGAAGGACCATTCGAGTAAATTTATGTATGGACGGAGTCAATTCATCTCTATACATATGTGGTTGAGAAATATTGAATATATGAATATATATAAATTTTGTGGTGGTGAATATGTATAAATAGTATAGATGAAAAGATTCAATTGCATGATTTTTAAAATATGAATGATTATGTATTTTTTAGTCAATGTATATTACGAAATGTATATATTGATGAAGTTGAAATGTCTTAAAATTTTGAATTTTTTTATTCGATAAAAAAGGAAAGGAAAAAAATTGCTATTAAAAAATGAAATGAATGAAATAAAAAATAAAAAATTAACTTATTTAAATTAATTTGATCAACTAAATTAACTCACTTGATCGAATGTAAATTGAATATCATCCTTTAGATATAAGGATTGATAAGAATACATTAAATAATAATTTGTGTAGAAGATGTATGGATCATGACATGCTTTCATCCTCGAGCAAATAAATGGTGGATACAGTTGAAGTGCATTATTTATTTTAGAAAAAGGTCAAGTGCTGCTCCAAACATAGTGGGTGGGGCTTTTGGTCATGACAAAAAAGCTGTAATTAGCTTAGCGAAAAATTATTCGGTACTCTTGAGTCATGGTTATTTGTAAGAATTATAATTTCGAGATTATAGTCCCAAGATTATAATTTTAGGATCATGGATTATAATTCCAGGACTATTAATCCTAGGATTAAATAATCCTAATCCCATGTTTGTTTTTTATGAAATTATTCATGGAATAACTTAAAATAATTTCATGTTATGTTTGTTTTTTCAAAATTACTTAAAATATTGGATAAAAAAATATTTGTTAGACTACTATACCCTTACTAATAATAACATATTTTAAATTATAATTTAAACTTGTTTACACATCAAAAAATGATGAACAATTAAATTTAATTTAATTATCACAAATTAGCACGTAAATTATCATATAAATTAACAAATAAATAATGCAAAATACATGATATGTGAAATTTAATTTAATTAATAATTCTTTTAATAAATTAGAAATCAATGCAATAAATTTTGTAGATTTTGACAATTGTTACAAAACTTTCGTATTTGTTGACACATTAAATACTCGTCAAGAAAAAATATGATCAATATATTAATTTTGTCTAAATGAAAATTTTAATTTAATTAATTTATTTAATATACATAGACATACACATGTATGACCAAAACTAAAATTAAAGTGTCATCATTATGTCAGTTGGTACGTATTAGCGCAATAACTCTTTGCAGCCAACCATTAATTGGATACAATTATTTTCAGTTAAACTACAGCCCTTGAAACTTGTTGACAAAAATAAAAATCGGTTGACCTTGATCTTATTAATTTTCTCACTTGTATACTATATATATATATATATATATATATATATGTTGTCAACTATTGCCAAACCTCATTAAATTAGAGAAGACTTCGTAAAATACAGGTACCGATAACAACCATCAAACAAAATCAATAAATTAAGAGAATAGATATTTTTACAATTAAAATTAATATTTTCACATGTAAAGTTTTTTTTTTTATAACTATAATGATAATTTCATCCGTCGTTATAAGTTAAAAAAAAAGATCTATATATAAAAATATTAAATTTTATTGTAAAAATATTTATTCCTATAAATTAATTAAACAACTCAAAAATTTAATTCGTTGAGTACTTAATAGTGAGCCAAGTAATAAGTGTCAAAAAAAAATATAGGTCAAGAAGTAATGCTCTTTTCAGAGGTCATCCAAATATAATTTAAATATGAATTTATTTAATTTTATGAAATATTACATGCACCTGAAAATGAAAGGAATATATATATAGAGATAAAAAAGTTTAAGATCATTTAAGTATTTTCAATAGTCATATACCAACCCAAATTAGTAAAAGGTTGACAAAAGATTTAATTTGGCCAACTTACATTTTAATTCTCTCTTTAATTTCTGCATGCATGTCTTCTAGACTTGTAATGCTCTTATATAAACCCTTTACTCATTCTCTCAATCTATCCGCACAGTCAAATGAATTAATTAATTTAATTAAGATGGCGTCCTGATTAATATGCTCAGATAGTGATGTTACTATTTGTAATTGCCGCAAATTTGGCAGTTGGTGAGGCCAACAAGAACTTCACAAATTATGACCAGCAGAAGCTTTAATTCAACTCGAAGCTTCCGACCGAAAATCATGTGCGTTGCGCAATATTAGTAAATAGAATAGGATAATATGGTCATTTTATAAAAAGGCTGAGGGTAATTTTGACTAAAAAAATTAAATCCTAAATGACAGGAATTATAATACCATGTTGAACATGGAATTAAATAATCCTCCATCTTAACTTATTTTATAATTCTGGGACTAATAATTCCAAGTTCAAATTTAAAAACAAACAACACACTTAGAATTAATAATCATATTCCAAGTGTAATACTTGTAAACAAACATAGCCTAAGGGTATTATTATATAATATTTTAGATTAATCATATGTTATTATTTTAATATATGCAGTGAACCTTTTATATATGAGTTCATTACGCATACTAAAATATCAGTATATAATTAATTTAAATTACCACATGATAATACCTCAGAAAAAAAAGCTTTTTAATGTCAGTCTATCCTATATAATACTTTGTCACTAATCCATTTGTTGCTATATTTTTCTTTAGTTCCATATTTCTGAGTTACGCTATATAATGCCGCCATAAAATTATGTTAATGTCAAATTTTGTTTTAAATAAAAATAATAACATGACGCCAATATAAATACGCTTGTTTGAACAATTTATTGATGATGTACTGTCTAGTCTAATCGTCTACTCACAATAAAAATGGTTAGTTTTTTATTATGTTTCACCAAATTAATTAGCTTCTGTCTGAGGTGTCCCAGGTGTTTAAAAAAATCGGTACAACCGGTCATTTATCGGTATTGATTAATATGATTAATTTGCTAAAATTTAAAAGTGGTACAATATTAGTAAAAATAAACAGTATATACTGATTAATTGGTCAAGTTTTTATCGTATTGATTTGTTCGGTTAATTTGATAAAATTTAAAAGTGTAATATCAGTAAAAATAAATGGTATATACTGATTATTCGATACAAGTATTAGTATTTAATTTTTTTCAAATGATATATATCGTATCATATCGATATATATTGGTTATATTATAAATATTTAGATTTAATGCTCTGAATTATGTGTGGGATATTAATAGGGCCAGCAGATTAAGAAAATTTGGATGAGAAATCAAAACGGCCTGTCGCTTGACTCGCTTTAACATTTCTTCCATAAACATGCTCACAACAGAACTGAAGAACCCCTATTTGCTTATATGCCTTGTGGCAAGTATGCAGAAGATTTTGGGAGACCATTTCCCTTACAGATTATGATGATCTCCCTTTCACGGAAAATTCTCTAATGCGATCCAAGCTCAATGTTATTAGATATCAATATAGGAATATATTTTGGGTTTTAAAAAGATTGGTACTTATGGTACCGGACTAATATCGAACCGGTATCAATGTCGGTATCTATTTTTAAATAAATTCGATATTAAGTACAATACAATTTAACCCGATACATTTAGATAAATTACCATTACACACCCCTAGGCATCCCTGTCCTCACCCTCTCTAAACCCCACCTTCTCTTTGTCTCTCTCTTCTCCTATCTATATCTATATCTATATATATTATATATATATAATATAATGGGAGAGGGGATGGTGACAACCTTGAGACTAGAGGAGAGTATTCTTTTTTTCTTTTATTTTTGAGTGTCCTTATCTATAACAATTATTTATTCTAACTTATGAAAGAGAGGTCTACGTAGGAGAAAGATAATTTACTGTCTTCAATCTTTATCACACGCTATTGTTGTCTTTTGGATCTGTCCGCTGTCAATAAGAATCGAACTCTCTACCTCTATATTAATAGACGTTAGTTATACCAGGAATTCAAGTGATCATCGGTTAGAGAAGAGTATTCGATTATGATCGAATCAAATAATTAATTTTATAAATTTTACTATCCGAATAAGTATATGAAATATATACTAACCGAATAACCGAAATCCTAATAGCCGAATTATACTATTCAATTATTTGGTATATAACCAAAATATGAAGCTATTTTTACCAAACAAAAACTTGATTTTAAATTTCACATTAGAGTTTTCAAATAATATACAAGCACAATCCACAATTATAATAATAATTCATAAACTAGTTTAATAATTTTGAATTAACAAGACATGAGTACATAATTCATAGGACAAAATCTATCAAAGTTTAATTAAAAAGAGTATTTTATTTTTTAAAAGTTTTTAATCCAGTTAATCGGTTACCCGTATAGTCTAATTTTTATGTCAAAAATTGAAATCGAATACCAAATTGCGAAATGGTTATAACCAAATATATCCAAACAACTGAAATAATTTGATTAATAAAAATACAATTCGGTTCAATTATTTATTTTTTGCTCAGCCCTGCTTCAGGCTATGTCACCAATCTCGTCCTCCTTCTTTTACCCATACAATTTCGATTGTTTTATAATTTATAATTTTTTTAAAAAAATATTATTATATTCTTAAAATAATTTCATATAAAACGCGTATATCACAGTGATTATTACAAATTAAATAGGATTCTCGTATTGTTCACGTCAAAATTTTACAGTCAAACATTTAATAGGTGAAATCTCTCTTACCAGAACATTTTGGGTACATATAGAAAATAGTATTTTCATATACATTTTTGATATTTTTTTACCGCGGCAACTTTATTTAGCTAGGAGCTCAAATCACATCCACCACCAGATTACCACTCTATATTGACACTGGCTTCAAATTTTTTGTAATTTTCTATATCATATCTTTATTATGAGAGATATGATATATAAACATTATATATACAAATATATATATTTATATATTATATTTTTGATAATAAA
This sequence comes from Hedera helix, assembly GCA_947179155.2. Lineage (NCBI taxonomy): Eukaryota > Viridiplantae > Streptophyta > Magnoliopsida > Apiales > Araliaceae > Hedera > Hedera helix. The sequence continues at coordinate 38,839,114 of OX359270.1, read as the reverse complement.
AATATAATATAAAAAATTAATACAGAGGACCTCATGCCATACTACACTAATCAGACGGTTAAAATTGCACTTGCACTGTTTTGTTCACAGGCAGAAGGAAACAGTAATTTGGCCTTCAAATTCCCCAAATAAGTTCTAGTAAGTTGTTATAAATTTACCGCTACTTTCCACGCGCCTTAATGAGACTGAAACAAAGCACGTACTTTGAGATTTTAAAGAGCCAGTTTCAGGTTACCCTATAAAATTCTACTACTTGAGATATAGATATAGAGATTCTTACCTATTCTTATCAAAGGCCGTAAATAGGCTTGGCAAACGGGTTTTGTGGGGTTAAAATGGTTTAGGTTTTTTTGGATAAAAAACATGCAGTTCGTGACTCGAACAGGTTAGGCTGGATCGCCCTGCAGGTCAATTGATTATTATTATTATTATTATTATTATTATTATTATTATTATTATTATTATTTTATTTTATAATTATGATACATAACATGTTTTGATTTTGAACTATTAAATGTAGCATACAATTTGTTTTATTTAATAAAAATGTACTTATTAACAAAAAAAAATTAAAAAACTTTTGTTTAATAAATAAATAATTTTAACTTTATAAATTATTGTGAATATTATTTATTTGATTAAATATGTGAAACTAATAATTGTAATTAAATACTAAATGACTAATTTTAAAAAAATACTAGAATAATACCACAAACATATTACACATGTATTTATTTATATAGTGACAATGATTTGATTGTTCATGTATCGTATTTTGCTATGTGTAAGTATATAAAAATATAATTAATTAATTATTATTTTTTATTAACATTTGATAATCAATAATATTTTAAATTTTGCCTTATTTATGTTCTTTCATATATAATAGCTATATGTTTGGAGATAATAGTATTGTGAACAAATGAATAGAAGTTTTATTCCATAAATTGATCTAAACGATTAATGAATTAAGTTATTTTTAACATTTTTTTTATATATTGATGTATTTATTTTTTTTGAAAAAAAAAATTTTGTTCTGCTGGACGGTACAAAATGGCCCACTTTTTTTTGGTTGAAAAATGTAAGCCCGTAGCCCACTTTTTTTTCAGGTTGGCCCGCGGGCTTGAACCATTTTTGCCATATCTAGCTGTAAATGGTAACTGAAAAATTATTATTCGTCCGCATTCGTATTCGAAAAGAAACGGATATATCCGTATTTGGTTTAAAGGTATCTGCAAATAAACGGATACGAATACAAATATAGGCGTATTCATATTCGTTTAACATCTGACCGTAAATATATCTGGTGGATATCTGGAATCCGATATCCGAATTCGGATCCGTATCCGAATAACTTTGATATATATTCATTTTTTTTTAATACGAATAATATCTGTTTTTTTCTGAATACGGATGCGGACGAATACGAATTTTCCGATTACCATTTACAACCTTAGGAATGAGACAACGTGCTTTTGAGCTGTGTGATTTATGGAGACACCAGGCAAACCATCACTTCCATAAAGTACATTGCTCTGCTGTTTTGCTTCCTAGTTGCTTTTGCTTCTTTCGTGTAAACTATGCCCTTGCCGCATTTCTCATTAGCATGCCAAACTCTGGAATTCCTGTAAGCTTCGTACAGAAGCCAATTATGAGGGGAAGTAACTTCTGGGCAGTTGGCATGAAACTTTGATACTGTGGATTTTCGGACCAATCCCAATGTTTGTTTCCTCGGCCACTATGGTATCAGTTTTGCATAATCTTGACACCAATTCAACTCCCCCATATCAATTTCAACCACAGTTGAGGTTGAGGCATAACCATTCCCCAAATAATGACGAAGAATTAGCCATAGGCACCAGGGCTTTTGGGAGCTAAAATATATCAAGTGTAAATTGAAGCAGCAAGCTCAGAGAAGTAGCCTGCACCTATAAGACAATTTTCACTCAATTCACAAACTACAAGCTTGTAAAGTTCATCACTTTCCATTAAAATTCATCTTTATGCTAGGCAGGTTCCACGCCTATATGAGAGGGGGAATGGAATGCCGTAGAACTACTAAACTACCATAATACTTGATGGAAGTAGTAGTTCTACATGGGCAAATTCCAAATACTATGTAATCACAGTTTAGTCCCATATTTAGGAGAAGTCTGTATTCATTGACAGGCCCATATGATGCCATTCTGCAATGACCATGGTTCCAGGCACACCACCCTGTGCTTGCAACGCTCCACAAAGTTCAACCCATAAGAGGTGTTCGAATGATGTGATAATACATAGTTTTATAATAGAAGAGACTGTGATCCTTGCTTCTGTTTAATAAAATTGATCTTGGAAGATATGTTGTTTAAAACCAAAAACAGTCCAAATTCTTCCAGCCTCAACACATACACTCAAAATATTCAATTCAATGAGAATCAACAAATATATTCAAACACCTTTCTTGACTAAGTAGAACTATCTGTAGTAATTCAATACTTAAAAACTAGCAACTAGCAGCCATATTGACTGGATTTCTCATATTTGTGTTTCGGCCACGACTACTATGCAATTAGAATCAAAATAAACTATAGGTCTTAGAGCTTCCACAATGACATGCACAAGCAGCACAGCATAAATTACCCTAGAAAGAGAGAACTCTTGTACAGATTTTCTAAGAGACATTTATTCGACACTTTAACTAATGAGCGACGGTATACAAAAATCAGGATTTAGTTTTTAAGTTTCTCCAACTTGTGTTCAATAAAACACATTTCCTAGCAATAAATGATAGAATATATATCCAGGAGGAACTTAGGTCATACAACGGTACAAGTGCAAGACTCAAACCATAGCATGAACAAAGGAGAGTGTTTTGTTTATGTTCAGAATTTATCCCTTTCGTTTATTTTGATTATGCAGGATTCAAAAATCTGATGTATTATAGTTTAAAAGCACGGACCACAGAAAGTTCTATTGGAAAAGAAACAATTTAGCTTTTATTTTTAAATGAAAATGAAGTAATTCTAGTGTTACTTTTGACTTGAAGAAATTGAATGGAAGAAATAATGGAACGAAAAAGAGCGTATTTTGTGATCATTCCGGCGGATAAGCCATTACGAATAACTGAATAAGTATGACAATTATGTCGCCCTATCACACCATTTATCACCACCAACAACCAAACATGCACTTAAGATTGTAAAATTTATTTCATTCTTTTCTCCATTTTATTCTTTCAATCCAAAACGTCGCGTATATGATTGTATTTTGTGCGTAGAAATGTACTTTGCTGGATCAAGCTTTTTTAAAGACTAAGCTAAGATAATTACGCTAAACCCCAAATTTGTAATGTTTAAACGTCGCATATATGATAGTTATTTGCATTCTCAACTAAGTGAAATATTTTGAATTTGGTTGGAATATTTCATAATTCAATTGCAAAGTAGAATCAGAATGTTCCAAATATATATATATATATATATATTAGACATCAATAATGACAAAAAAATTCAAATCCAGCAAATAATTGATAATCTTCCAAGGAAATCCAAGTTGAACTTAAAAGGCATCGCTCAGATAGACGAAAGAAGAAAGGATACAGAGTTGGGAACAGCTCAGAGCAAAGCTTTAATCACGATTCTCAGTAGTGAAATTTAATCAATAAAAAAAAAATTCAAAATTTAGTCAATTTAACGCAATAAAGAAATAAGTAAATACCAACAGAAAGAGAGACAATTACAGGTGCTTCGGAGGTGAATTCAAGAGCTGCATTTCCAGTGGACGTATCACATAAACAAACTCTCTCCCTGTTGTCCCTCTCTTAATAATACACTATTTGATCATTGATATTAATCCTCAAAATTCATTGAAAATTGTGAGCTTGAACAAGATATTATTGGGCTAAAAATAAACTCGAGTGATTCAAAACTTGGTTCGAGATAGACTTAAAAAATTGCAGCTAGACTCGAATTTTGATAATTAAACGAGTCGAATTCGAGCCGTTGATCCCTACTTGATATAAGTCCTTTTGATCTTTAGGCCCAATGTACTTTCTCAATAGTATCTTTCGTCATATCGAGCACATAGGGCAAGGTTCAAAAACTTTACCTCTCTAGCTTTTGTGTCCCCATCTTGGGCAACCAGATCGGATGACCTGACTCGAGATTTCAAGAGTTAGCTCTAATAACATATATAAAAACTTGGGTCAAATCTCAAATTCGAATCAAATCATAACACAATAAGGCCTAATGCGTTTTTCGATAATTAAACGAGTCGAATTCGAGCTATTGATCCCTACTCGATACAAGTTCGTTGATCCTTAATTAGGGCGAATGTACTTTTTCAATAGTATCTTCTGTCATGTTGAATACATAGCCATGCAAGTCTTGATCGGATAATTTATCTCCATTTTTGGGCCGGGGGATAAGTTTCAACATATATATACAGCTAGAAACCCTATTTTATCATGCAATTGTATTTAGAGAACCACAAAGTACTAAGATGATGGATCAAGAAATCTGGCTATATATTATCATAAATATTTTAGTGTAACAATTAATACCATTAAAAAGAAAATTAACCTAGCTATAAATAATTATCTAGGTCAATGCAGTCACCTGTTTCCCCACTTAGCCTGGAGTTCCACGATTAAGAGTTGTTCTTCTGGTGTAATATTACCCCTCCTAACATCAGGACGGAGGTCGTTAAGCCACCGGAGTCGACAGCTCTTTCCGGTACGTTTCAAACCTAAAAATTCAAACAATAATTTAATAATTAATTAGTTAAGGTCTCTAGCTAGGATTACCCACTTTTGCAATATATATATATATATTAAAAAATATAGATGGTATTTATGTATGCAGTACCAGCAGATCTAGGAAGGGAGTTCCATACACCTTCACCATGATTGGCGATGTAGTTGATTAGAATCAAATCTTCTTCCATAGTCCACGGCCCTTTTCTCACTTCAACATCCTGCTGGGAGTTGCATGCTTTTTTATCCATTTTTATTATGACGGAAAAGGATAGAGAAAGGGAGAGATAGGATCTATATTAATCTGAAGAAGCTAGTACATACTAGCTTGTGGAATTTAAGGAATATAATGGACGTGGCAGTTGGTTTTATAGAGCTAGCTAGCTTGGCTAAGATGATATTTACTGAGTAATTAAGCTACTGATCAATTGTGATATTATTATGGAAAGTACGTAAGAGAGCTTTCGGCCTAACTTTCATGTACATATATAACACACATAATTAATCCATGCATTCCAATTAAATATTTGAGCAAAAGAATTTTTAGTTTGTTCCATATATGACCTAAATGCATGACATTTGAAAGTATAATTACATATACCACATGTTACCTCATTTTTCAAAAGGATAAACTATCTCCTTAATTTTTACATTTTTAGTAGACATACTCTCATAGTTACTAAAATAGGTAGTACTGATGATATGACAATATTCAATTGCCTTAAAATATAAATAATAACATGTTTAGAATTTTATGTCAATTTATAATTTAAATAAGAAATATATATTTAATTTTAAAACGGACGTACTAAAAATAAAATTATATCTCTACTATATATGGATTGAAGGGAGTAATCATCAGCTTCCAATTATCTTGAGCTTCACGAAGCTCCACATTTATCAAGGGAATAAACTGTAGTAAATAAAAATGTTGAAGGTGGTGCATTCACTTGAGATTATGCTCGATTTAATACAGTTATGAGCAACCCTAATAATGAACTAAAGGGAAAATTAGTGAATAAATTAAGAAGATAGAGTGAAACTTCAGATTACCCATAAGGCCAAATAGAAGCCATATTTTGGGTCCAAAATAAGGTCCACCAGCAGCAGGTTAAGTTGGTGAAGGTTTCCATTTCCATTATACGAGACTTTCATCTTCCTTTGTTTCACAGGTCAATTTGATAATCTCCTCTTGCGTGATAAAATTATAAACTTCTTTTGTTTCAACCGGTGTTTATATGTATTATTACACTTTTATTTTAATATACAAAAATATAATAAAATTGTGGTGCAATATGCTAAAAGTGTTTAATCTTATAAGAAAATTGACTAATAAAATTATAAAGTATTTCAATGGGTCAATTAATTTTAATTGATCAAATTAACCGATGGCCAATCATTCAAACTGATTTTTGACTAACCTAATTTAACCCGATAAAATTGAATTGATCATAGAATTGGAACTAATTTCTTGTCTAACTGGTTCATCCGTCCAGTCCCATTTGATTTCAAAACATTGCACCAAGTAGGCAGCGGGGCTCGTCAGTACGTGGTAAATGTAAACATTTAAAGTACTTGAAAATTAATTAGATTAAAGCTACTAATTATTACTTTTTGTATCCTATGTTAATGATTAACGTACGCATAAAAGTTGATGAGATCTATCCACACACACACACACACACATATATATATATATATATATATATATATATATATATATATATATATATATGACAATTATGCATGCTAGCTTAACCTCTGTTGAAAACGAAACTAATTCTGTAATCAAGGCCAAAGTGAACTTTTACTGTTTCACAAAATAGTACTTCACCTAAATATAAACAAAGCAGGTTGATTCTCATATCGTCCCAAATAATGGACGTGGCCCTATTTTGCAAAGATGATATGGAGAAATGTAAGATCCATGATATATAAAGAAGCCTTGTGACACCTTCAGAAAATGGCAGCTATATTTTTTGTTGTTACTCCCTGTTCACAAAAAACACCAATTTAACGATATATTTTTATTTCGTGTTTACTTTTATAAAAATAAATTATTAATTTAATTATATGATATAATAAAAATATAATAATAAATTTAAAAATCTTGTGTTATGTTGTATGAAAAAAATTATAGAACTAAAAAGATTTAAAATGAGAGTTTTTTTTGGATAATGGACTGAGTAGTATATTTTTGGTATCTGTCATCCTAAAAAGTTGAGAAAAATATAAGTGCATAATATTCATTAATAAAATTAGTGACAAAATATATTTTAACAATTAAAAAATAGGGTCTGACACAAAAATTTGTGTCATATTCTATTTTTTAATAATAGAGATAAATTTAGTGTTTAATTTTATCACTAAATATTATATTAATTTTGTTATGAGTAATGACTCATGCAATTATAGATATAATAATTCGATATAAAAATAATAAGACCCATAATATAAAAATAATAAATTTTATTATTTTTATATTAAATTATTATATTTATTATTATATGAATCATTATATATAATAAAATTATATTATATATGTGGTATTGTCCAAAAAATTGTATACCGGAAAAAGAAAAAGGTAATCACTTGAATATATTCCCATCATTAAGAAAACGTCAAATCCTCTTGTCTCACATTTCTGTCAGAAAATATATATCGGGCAGTTCATGATTATGTTCATTTGTATGTATTCTTATACGATTTTTACGGCTCCAAGCCTTTTCCAGTCATGGATCGATATATATAATCAAAGGGTATTCTTAATATGTGTCTTTAGCGCATATGTTAAGCGCGAAAAATAAGGATAAATTTTATTTGTTTATATATTTGTACGAAATTCAATACATGAGGTCCATTATTATATTATTTTTTTATGTATTAAATTCAGTGCAAATAAATAAATAAATATTATTATGTATTATTTTCAGCGCTTAGAATTTGCCATTAGGGCACATTCTAAAAAAATTCATAATCAAATAATTACTTGTACTCTCTCACAATTATGTCATTTTTCACTTGTTACGGGTTTAAGCTTATACGGGACTTCCTAAAAAGATTAAAATATTCTAGAATTGTAATTTATTACAAAAAAAATTAAAAAATCATAATGGAAAAAATTAAAATATTAAGTTTTTCAATAAAAAATAATAATTAAGAAAAATTACAATCATAACACAACTAATGGACACTAAAATATTCCTAAAAAATAATTATATTTTTAAAATAGCAACAAAGTCTGTACACAAATTTAAGTATGCAGTTCTTAAACACAAATAACGCAATAACAAGTCATTATAATAACCCCACATTTAACTCTGGAAAAAAAAACCATCGTCAATTTGATTTCTAATTTCCTTACCCAATGGATAAATTCTAATGTATTTCAGTAAAATTTCACTATTTATTCCTATATATATTTCACAAAAATTAAAGCGATCCATATGTGAATGTTTAAAAAAAAAAATTGTATAATTTTCTAAAATTAATAATTTGTTAGTTAAATTTAATAATTTAATATGATAATAAATAGTTACAACTATAAACTTAAAAATATTATGTAATTTTATACTCTTATCATTAAAAAAAAAAAAAAAAAAGTCTACCTCATTGGATATGCTTTTCGTGAAACCAACGAAGGGATAAAATAATTAATTCCATGTTCGAAAGGTCTTGCGATGTCATATATGGGACATATATAATTTTATAAAATTTTGTTAGAAGACTGAATAAAATTTGTAATTTGTGCATTATAAATTTTTACTCTTTCGTATTCCGTACAAAATTACTTTTGTCGTTTGAAATGACAACACTAGCTATCACTTTTGGCTGAAAATAGAATACATACTGAAAAATAAAATAGAAAAGAGAATATATATATGAGTTTTTCTAAAGGAGCGGTCTTAGTGATTGGTCCAAAAAATATTTTTATTTTTTATTTTTAAAATATTTATAATATTTATTTTAATAATTTTTTTTATAAGATTTGATAATTTAAATATAATTTGAATGCATATAAATAATAGTATTATTTATTTAAATTATTAAATTTTATAAAAAAAATTATTAAAATAAATATTACAAATGTTTTTAAAATAAAAAAAATAAAAAGGGACGGTCACAAAAACCGATCCCCTTAGATATTTTATATATATATATATATATATGAACTTTCATAAGGGCACTTTCTAAGCGCTAAAAATAATGCATAATAATATTTTTTGTATATATTTATGTATTTGTACTGAATTTAATGTATAAAAAAATAATATACTAGTAGACCTAATATATTGAATTCCGTGTAAATATATAAATAAATAAAATTTATTATTGTTTTATGTGCTTAGCATGTGTCCTAAAGATTACAACCAATTATATAATGAGCTGTTAAACTTTGTTCAGACTTCAGAAGAGCTGAAGTACTTGACAGTAAAGTACAGATCGATCGTTTGACTAAAATAGTACGTAGAAAAAAATTGCCTTTAATAAAATCGGCATAAGAAATTAACAGTTTTGTTATGAGTAATAATTTATATAATATTTTTTATAAAAAATAGTGAAATTTATTATTTATATGATAAATTTTATTATTTTTTATAAAGACCATTAAATGAATTATTATTATTCATCATTACTCATAATATTTTTCAAAAATTAAATAATGGTTAATTAACCTAAAATATTATGCATGTACCACCATACTTAAATTCGAGTTACTTAGCTTCTGAGTGGCTTAATCCTTTAATTAAGGCGAGATTTGATTTTTTTTTACTTCATTGTCTTCCAGTAATTAAGATCAGTTCTCAAAATATATATCATGTGCAGTAATCCATAGCAAAAGAAAAATGACTAAATTTTATTAACCGTCAGTAAAAATAGCGGCTAAGAAAATGACCGGAAATAACTAAGTTTTACTTGCCGCTACTTCTACTAGTGGCCAGATTCATGTATAATTGGACGACGAGAAATCTGTTTACTAAAATAATATTTATAACAAACGTTTGTTATGAATTACTTTCCTATATATATATTCTTAATTTAATTGATTTAGTAAAAATGAAAATTGGATGGTTCATATAAGATCACTTATGATGTCGTCCTCTACTGACTACAAAAATTAAACTTTAGATCATTAAAATAACTCTAAATGCTTGAATAATTTCTTTCCCAAAAATATACATACAAGTATATATTAATAGCTGTTGGACATTAATTTGTTTTGCCTCTATTTAAAATTAAATACATTTTAACTTTTTAAGTCAATAGTTCATGTTCCAAAATTCAAATCTTTATGAATATATTTAATTCTAATCAAACAATATAATTACTAAAGTATTAATTATTATGTTTGTTTTTTTTCAAAACTTAAGTTAATTTATATCAATTTTGAATTTTAAAATTTAATAAATTGGCTTTAAAAGTCTAAATATACATTTAATTTTAAAATGAATGAATGAAGTATCATAATGCTTAGACAAAGAACATGTTAAATTAGGTGTAAACAATTGTTATACACAGAAAAATAGAAAAGAAAGGAGAAATTAAATACAATCTAGAACTAAATGAGTAGAGTTTGACATTTGATGCAAAAGTTCCATGGCAGCATTACTACTATAACAAATATTATTTTGTGGCCATAAACCATAAGATTGTATTGTCTAGCTCGCTTAACTTTAAGGCGCGTATTTGACAGTTTTATCCCTCAAATTTACATTTTATTAACGAGTTAGTACATTCTCAACAGTTACAAGATTACGAAATTTAATCAAAATACGAAAAATAATTTATATGTTGAATATGGACTGCGACTAACGTAAAATTATAAACAATAAAATAAAACTCTAACAAATGAGACTCTTCTTTACACTATTATATCTCATTATCCATATATATTTGGTATTTAATATTAACATGAATTTATTGTCATATACAGCAACAATCTTTTAAAATGAAAATTAATTATCCTTATAACATGGACTAGATTGAATTTAAAGGGATGTTAAATTGAAGTAGGGAAATCCGAAGGAGTGTTAGCCACGCATGGTGATAGCAAGTAAGAGTTAAAATTAGAGATGTAATGATGAATTGAGTTTGAAGTGCCATCATATCATATCATTTTGTTTATTGTTATTAAGTTCCAAAGAAAAGAAAAGGGACCCTTTCTATTGTCGAGGAAGAAAACTGTTTTGGTTTCTTTCCGAAAATGGAGTAGGACGGAAAATGACTCAACAGCCTAGAAGGCTAGAATTGAGGAATAATATTAATAAGAGAGATTTACATTTCCTAGTACATTTTTAGAAAAAATTACAATAAAAGTGTATCTAAAAAATATTTACAGAATTAATACATTTTTAATATTTAATTTCCAAAGTAGTACATTGTTAGCTGTGTCAGAAAAATTTCAACGCAGCTGCGTGAGTTGTGAAGCAGCTGCGTCAAAAGGCGAGTTGAGGTAACCAAACACTAGTATAGAGGTAACCAAATACTATTATGGAGGTAACCAAACATTATTATGGAGGTAACCAAACACTATTATGGTATTTTTTAGACGCAGCTGCGTGATATGTGAAGCAGCTGTGTCAGAAGATTTCAACGCAGCTGCTTGAGTTGTGAAGCAGCTGCGTCAAAAGCCGAGTTGAGGTAACCAAACACTATTATGGAGGTAACAAAACACTATTATGGAGGTAACCAAACACTATTATGGTGATTTTTTTGACGCAACTGCGTGATATGTGAAGCAGCTGTGTCAGAAGATTTCAATGCAGCTGCGTGAGTTGTGAAGCAGCTGCGTCAAAAGACGAGTTGAGGTAACCAAACACTATTATGGAGGTAACCAAATACTATTATGGAGGTAACCAAAATATTTTTTTGATTTTGGGACAAAAGATTTCAACGCAGCTGCATGAGTTGTGAAGCAGCTGCGTCAAAAGGTGCACTCTTTTTGTAATTATTTTATGAATGTACTAATTTTGTAATTTTTTCTTAATTATTGTATATTACTGTAAAGAACCCTATTAATAATGGATGTGATTAGATTTGGGGTTAGTGGCTAACGATCCATCTCAATCTAAACTTTTTCATATATATGATGATACTAATATAAAAACAATTTCTCCTTTCGATCCAAAAAAAAAAGTCGGCGTTTACAAACTTTAAAATTATATTTTAGATAAAAAAAGAAGCGTAAGACACCGCATATAATTGCATGATAATTGAATACACTTCTTCTCTCATGTTATGTTTTATAATTTTTTAAAATATTATTATTATTATAAAGGACGCCTCACGCAAAAACGTGAGGTGCCTATTATCTCCCGTACTTTCTATATTTTATTACAAGTTTACATGAAAAATTATTGACTGTTTAATTTAGCTGCAATAGTATTGTAATTAAATTGTGATAATAAACTTACCAACTTTATGTCATTTAACAGAAACGGAACAAAATAAAACTCCTTTATAAAAGGAAGGGAGGATATTGGGCTACGAGTACTAGCAACTTGTATTTGCTATTTTTGTAGGAAATGGAATTGGCAAAGGCTTGGCCCTAACCACATGCTCTAGTGTTCCCATTTATGGCTATAATATCATTCATTAGGGAGGTATTTTCATAATTTGGATTTGGCTACTTTTTCTTGGCTTGGACCATGAAATTATATAGAAACCACAAATCTGTGACCTAATCAACGCTTTTGTACTTTGCCATGTTCAATCACTTCACAAAATGTCTAATTTATGGATAAGATATCCCACTGATTATTAACATTGAAAAGTAGGTCCCTTGGCGTACCCAGTTCTAAACAGGCTTTGTTCAATTCAATCGAGTTGTACTTGTACCCCTCTTTTTATTTTATCAATTTAATGTGATTTTTTCTTTATTATTAATTATAAGCAATTTTAAAAGTAATTGAAATACATTTAAACTAGTAAAAAAACTTAAAGTCTTTTATATTAAAGAAATTGATTATCACTTATTTCAAGATAAATAAAGTTTAGAATAATAAAAAGGAATAACGGGTGAAACTATTAAAATAATTAAGGATAAATTTATAATATATTTGATCAATTAGATTTTGACAAATAATACTAAGCTCCAAATTAGTGCTTAATATTTTTATAAAATTCGTTTATTTCCGATTTTCAAACACCTTATACTTTTTAAAACATATTATATCCTAAAAGTGTAGATTACATTAATTTCAAATAATTTATAAAATTAAAAGTGCATTTTGATTACATAAATTGGTCATAAGCGGACTGGATTGGGTTGGGGGGTGGGGAGTGATAGTTTTCAACCTCGGGGGGGGGGGGGGGGGGGGGGGGGGTATAAATAATAAGTGATATAAAAAATAAAAAGAGTTGAGAGTAGGGTGGGGTGATAATGTAAATGACCAGGCTTTTTTTCTTAAAGAGTTTTGACTCATTCTCTTTTTTTTTTTAAGAGCAGCAAAGAGGAAGGCTCTGTGCGAAAAAGGTGGTGCTAAAATGTGGCTGTCAGACACCCTTACTTGATCAACATTTTACAAATCAAAGAATTCTACAAAAAGGCTAGTTTTATTTCAAAATAGTTGAAACTCTAAACCAAATGATTACAGTACCAAAAAACTTGGTTGCTCGGTGTGTTCATCAAACGGCAGATGAGTGGCGTTAATAGTTCCCGCCACAAACCCGAGTCTATCAACATGACAATTAAATTCTTTGCAACAATGAACACTGCGTAGTGCGTACAAATTCCATTGGTCTATAAAGGTTGGGCAAAAAATATATATTTGGTTGAACTTAACAAAGTCTCATTTGCATTCCCAAAATCTAAATCCGTTCCATACCTCTAAAAAAAAAAATAGACCAACATGTTTAGTTCATTGAACATTTAAGTTTTGCATAACAAAATAACAGCCAAATAATAGCCAAAGCAGTGATTTCAAGCTAACAATAAGCTTCAACAGTTGTTTCCAGCAACCATTTCGCTGCATCGCTGCAAAATTCAATGACAAAAATAGTCTCTATGAATTGACAAACATCCAACCAGCAACCAAATTCATTGAGCTCATGCATGCAAACATCTAGGGTATTGCCTAAATAAGCAAAAGTGATAGACCAGAAAAGGGAAAATAAAATTGAGAACACAATGCGCTCAAATGTCTTTGCTTGCTATTAATTTGGAAACTTTGAAACATTCTGTAGATTTTTGCATTTAAAGGTTCTGCTAATTTTGAATGTGGAAGAATCTCTATTGAGCAATCTCATGTTGTTGTATCATTACCTTGCAAAGCTTATTCATGTACTTGCCTTGTTAGCTATGTTGTTGGAAAGCCAATCCAGCCCTTCATAAAGACCCTCCCCTGAGGTGGCAAATGTGCTCTGGATGTACCTGAAAATGGTCCACAAAATCAAATTAGCCTCAATAGTTCTTAATTTTTCTTAGGAAGTGGCCAATGGCGGACGCAGGATTTTCCTAGGGGCTAAATTATATTCCCTCCATTCCACGAAAAGAGTCCCAGTTTAACTTTTAAAAGTCAATTGACAACATATTAACCTTTAAAATTAATGTCATGCATGAAATTTTAGAAAATAACAAATTTTGTGATTAGTAGTATTTTTAACAAACTATACAATAATAATACTTTATTCAACAAAAATCAATGGAATTCTCATTAATTTTGAAGTTTTAAATGTCGTCGTTTGACTTTAAAAATAAATGACTCTTTTTGCGGAACGAAGAGAGTAATAATTATGTACTGTTTGATGTGGGACTTGTCATTAATTATATATTCTTATGCTGTTATGCAGTTATTTTTAAAATTAGAGATACATTTCTAAAACGACGATTTTCCAAATAGATTTCTAACATTAGGTTTCACATGTAATAGTGGTAATATGATAATACTCGATCTACTTAGAATAAGTAATAGCAAAACATGAACTTCATACTACTTAATAGTCTATAATTAGAAATATATTTCTAATTTTGGAACAAACAAAAAGAAAAAATGTATGTCTAATTTTAGAACGGAAGTAATATACAATATCAATTCCTCAAGTGTACGAGATAATAAATCCACGTACTAAATTAATTTTAGCCCCTTAATTAACTACACATATCCCTAAAATTTAGCAAATACCTAATACAAAAGGAAAATCGCCAAAATTCCAGTGGGGCCTTTTAGACCCCACTGGTCCCTTCTTGCATCCACCCCTAGAAGTGCCTCAATATATTTATCTTCAATCTATACATATAGATGGTTAGTTTTTTATTTTAAAACCATGTTTACCATCCATCTTGACCAAAATTGCAAGGCAACCTGTCTGATATAACCAAACCTTATGTAACAATTAGCGATCCAAGCTTCCAGCATCAACATCAAGAAATTCACAGAGATTTAAAATAAATGTTTCCTCTTCGTGACTAAAAGTTTAATAATTATTTCATTGAAAAAAATATATGGTTTCAAAATGCTGCAAGTTATTAACCAAAATGACCGTTTACCAGTGATGTTGACGGATAGAATGAAGACCAAGCTTGTCTGTTATCTGCGCAGCATTCATTGCATTAGGCAAATCTTGTTTGTTGGCAAAGACGAGTAAAACAGCATCTGAGTTCATCCTAGAACCACATTAAAGTACATATTTTAGTTTCAAAAAGCTCTGCTTCTTGACCCCTTCTGCCCTACTAAAAAGTTGATACAAAACATACGACTGTAAGAAGATGATAATAAGTTTACGCCTATCATAGTAGTCATCAACTCATCATGAAGAAAATACTAACTTTTACTCCCAATATTGCATACAAACGCCAAAAATATAAACAGCACCTGCTGCTTTAAGTGACCAACTTTTTAGCAATGATGCAGAAAAGACAATAATAATAATAAATGTAATCCAAACTACGAGGAAAGTGACAGCTGCTTTTCTAGAGTAATTATACCCTTTGCAAAAGCTGGCATGCAACAAAATATCCTTCTTCTTTTTTCCCGGATGTAGACTAGGCTTAAGAAGCACATGTAACCAATGTTCTCAGACTCGGACCGGTCATCGAACCGGAAAAGTTATCGGGTGGATGGGTCACTGGTCGGACCAGTGGTCGGACCGTTATTGAACCGGTGACGTCATTAATATGTAATAAATAATAAATAATTAAATATATTAATTATTATTATATATTATATATAATATTTAATAAATATGTAAAATTAATCAATTTATCTTTACAAAACAAAAAATTAAACATATTTGTATAATGTTTATTTTATACAATTTAAATAAATACTAAATTTATATAATATAAAACCAAACAAAGAAAAAAAATTATTTTATAAATGGGTGAGGAATGGAATGCAGAGCACATGACAACACACACCAAAAGAAAGATAACAAGTTAAAAGGAAAGAGTGCGAAGATATTCTCATTTCTCAAAGTAAAATAATAGAATATTAAAAATATCAAGTTATATCCATCTGTCTTTCCTTTTCTATAAATAAATAAAATTAAATATTTATTCACTCACAAAAAGGAAGACAGAGATAGGTTCTATGTCCCCAATTTCTTCCAACATCTAATTTTATCCGTTTACTTTTTTAGAGAGAGAAAGGGGGAGAGACTTCATCCCAGCATAAGTGGTTCGGTCCCATGAAAGTGGTTTTTTTTTGCTGATGAAGGTAAACTTCAATGCCACAACCTTGCCATCTTTCCATCATTTGTAAGTTTGGTTATTAAAGCAAAAATTGAGCAGCATAAGCAGATATTGCTACAGAAAATGGATACTGCATATTGTCCCGATCATCTTTTTGCGTTTTCATCATCTGCTTCAATTGTGTAGCTAATACCATTCATTATGATCTATTGGACCTCAGGAATTCATATAACCACAATAATTTAATTAAGTTACACATCTACCTTTTCTTCTCTCTCTGTTTGCTTCTTCTCCGGTTGGTGGATCGGTAAAAAAAAATGTAAGTTGTGAACCGGTAAAACCGGTGACCGGGTCACTGGGCCAACCGGTCCGACCGCCGGGTCATCGATTTTGACCGGGTTTTGACCAAATCCGGTTTTTTGGTTTAAACCGTACCGGAGGACCGACCGGTTCCGGTTTTTTCCGGTCGGACCGGCGGTCCGGTCCGGGTTTTACAACCTTGCATGTAACAACAAAGAAAAGATGCAGGTATTCAAGAGCATACTCTTCATATAACACCATGAAACATACTCAATTGTATTTCAGATTCTTTTTCATATTCATCTTTCGGCTACCTGAGTAATATTGTATGAAATAAACCATCCCTACGAAACAGCCACACGATGCCAGGCATTGAAAGGATTAGACTGCCTATATTTGTGTTTTTGACCATGAGCTGCTACACCTCATAGCACCAGATTTTCTTTCATTGCAACTTCAAAAGAAACAGGTTATCCTAGCACTAAGGGTTCAGATTTCAGTACATTCATAACAGAAGGCAAAAAGGTCTAACATCCAAAGTTATAAAGCTTTTCAATTTTTTACAAGTGGGAGGGAGGGAGAGAGAGAGAGATAAAAAATGCTTCTGTTTGCCTGCACATACCGTATCTGTAGTCTGTACAGATAAAGAAGATTTGATGACTATGTTAGCACTCACTAATATATAAAGAACAATAAGAAGAAAGTGTACATTACTTCCTTCTTAATGGCGAAGAGAAAAGAGAGAGACCTGATTAACACATCAGTCAGCTCAATTCAAATCCCTTTGCCTCCATCATTTTGTCAAATGGATGAAGGTTGCTGTCCTTTTCACGTCATTATTAATTCTAATATTCAAATCCTACTTCAAGTTCTACCTAATTATGAAAGAGTAATTCTTTGCAGTAAAGCTTAGCCTCAACAGATTGCCAAAAATATAAAACATGAATTCCTGGCTTATTAAGAAATTTTCTTTAACCAACCTTACTCTAAACAACCTGCTCTAACTGTCTAACACAAGTGCAGCATAAACTAACTTGTAAACTTTTGTGAATGAAATTTATATGAAGCATATTACATAGATAGCATATCTATAATTTATTAGGTCAACATCTCAATGCAACACACCTGTGTAAATAAATAAAAAAGGACAAGACATATGTATGAGGGCTTAGAGACTCAGAAGCATACATCCTCTCACTAGCAACAACAGAGACACCAAATTCTATTAGTATATAGAAGATAATAAGCTTAAATGCTTAATTAAACACTTCTTTTCTATGTAAGATTACGATCTGAAAATAATATGCATAAATAATAATTGTTTCCAAACAGCACACCCAATAATCCTAATTAGCCTGTAAATTTCTATAGTATTTGCATGTAAAGGAGACAATATAGAACAGAAGAGACTTAAGGAACTTGGAAAGGAAAAAAAAGTTCACCAAACCAAGAATACAAAAAAATAGCTTAACATAATAAAGGGGAAACTTTTTAAAAGTTTGAAGATTCTCGTAGTGCAAATAAATTATACAAAAAATATGCCAAACATTGTGTATGTAAAAACTATGATGTACAAAAGGGCAGGCCATTAGCAGAAAGAGAGATAAACTAGAAACAGTTGTACCAATCAATTCTAGGGATGTCAAATGGCAATAGCTTTCAAGTAATTCTTTAAGAGAAACACATGGCATACACAATATCAGCCATATCATTTTATTAGAAGTCCAATGAGACAGTCCAACAGAAAGTCCAAATTTACTTCATGATCATGCAAAGTGGAAATGAACAGCACACTCAAAAGGCAAATACCTCATTCAACATCCTATGCAACTCATCCCTTGCCTCAACAACTCTATCTCTGTCATTGCTATCCACCACAAAGATAAGACCTTGTGTGTTCTGGAAGTAGTGCCTCTACAGTGGACGGATCTGTAATAGAAACAAAAATGCAACAATGCCACATAACAAACATACGAACTGAAAAAAGAATGTATAAGACGATTCAACAAAGGCACACTTCCTGACAAGTGGTTCAATAGAATAATAAGTAACCGCGAGGCATCCCTTCCTTGTTTGTTGAATTGGTTCACGCACGGTAGTGTTCTAAAAAGTGGGCTAGGCGGCTGCCTAGGCTCTAGGCCCCCTCCCAGCACCTCGCCTAGGTCCAAGGAGGAAAAAAATCCCTCTAAGAAATTAGGCGGGGCCTAGGCGGGCAAAGCGGAGAAACTAGGCGAAGCCTAAATGAAGAAATTAGGGCTGCAATTGTTTTTTTTTTTAATAACTAAACTATAAAACGACGTCGTGGGAATGAATGATGAAGTTGAGGGTTGTTCGGGCCTTACTTTGGAGGAAGTTGGTGAAGCATTTGGAGTGGATAGCGCGCTAGAGCCTAGGACAAGTAGTAGAAATGTTGGAGTAAGAAAACTCCATAAAGAAAATTTTTTGTCTGATAATGACACGGAGGAAAAGCGAGATGAAAAATATGAGTGCGAGTCCAATGAGGACATTATCTTGGAGAGATATGGAGAAGAAGAGTTAGAGATATAGAGAGACATGGAGATAAGGATTATTAGTTTTGTAATTTTTATTATTTGTTTGTGTTTGAATTTTGAACAATTGCATGTTTGTGTTTGAATTTTGAACAATTGCATGTTTGTGTTTGAACTTTGACATTGATAATATGGATATGTGTTTGAACTTTAAGCAAAGGCTTTTATTATCTTTATTATAAATTGTTTTGTTTTATATTATTGTTTTGTTTGGATAAATGTAAGATAAAATATTAAAATTGACTTAAACTAAAAAAAATTGCTTAGACCCCCTAGGCGCTAAGCCCCCCGGCTGCCCGCCTCCCACCTAACGCCTTTTAGAACATTGACGCACGGATAAATGAGCAAAAAAGAAAATAGTATAAATCTCAGAACCTCCTGATTTGTATTAAACATGAAACTAGGATTTATTTGTATTATGTCACAAGAACAGTATAACTTGATTAATATTATATTATTATTTAATAATGTTCAATACGATTTTGGAATATATTTGTTTAGTGATATTCAATGTTTAGTGATATTCAATTATAAGACTAATTTGGTAAATCATACAGAGGTTTATCTTCAATTCTACTCTCAATAGCACGCGGAAAAACAACTTATTATTCATGTTGCTGATTGGTAACATCACAACTTAAATGCTTTCTGGCTCATTAATAACTTTTTAAGTATTACAGATAATGTTGAAATTAGGATTATAGGCTTTATATTAAGAGAGAAACTTATTATCTTTGCAAATAGTTTTGACAGAATACTCAATTCTTCTGCATAATTCAAAAAGAAAAAAAAAATTGTGTCAAATAACACCAGAAACCCTTCACCAATTAAATCATGTTTACTGGAAAACCTAGAGAGTCAAAATTCTATATACAAAAGTTACAAGGAAGAAACAAATACAAGGGATTCCATTCAATTTCATTAGCTTCACTCTGAAGCAGCAGAAGACTTCTTTATTTAAGTGAAACAAACAAAAGAAGTGGAAAAAAAATGCATACCTTATCCTGACCACCAACATCCCAAACAGTGAAGCTAATGTTGTTGTATTCCATAGTCTCAACATTAAATCCTGCAAGCAATGACATCTTTCTGGTAAAAGATTGAAAATCGCATGTCGGTAAACAAGATATTATGCGGAAAATAATTGTGAAACCAAGAAATAATCGAATAGGAACTAATGCCACTAGGATAATACAATATTTAATTGGAATGAAGAAACCTAAACTCATATCGTTGTTACATTTTTCTTTTTGATATGCATCATATGTTAATCTTAACAGCATAAGCAACCTAAAAAAGATGGCTTCTTAGTGGTACATGACTTATAATCCTATCGTTAAGTTCTTCAAAATTCAAACAAAACTAGATGGTTGGCAATTTGGCATAGTCTTTCTTTCTTTGGCTTCCAACAATGTAAAGCGCGGCTAACCTTTCTTCAAACAAAAAGAATAAAGTCATAATCTTTTTTTCTTTTCTTTTCTTTTCTTTCTTTTTCTTTTTGGTTATTCCCAATCCCACATAATTGGATGTTCTAACACAAAGGCCCCAAACCATAATGTGTGCCACCGCCAATTTTGTATAACCAAACTTGAAATCTACCATGTTGTCAAAAATAGATGCGACTCCATTTGCATCCAAATACAAGTATTGCCATATCATTTGAGCTTGTTAAGGGACTTATTGCTATTCATGGCTTAGACCTCTCTAATTATGTTCTCTATGCATTTGCATTATTTCTGACTTTTCAACTAAGACAAAAATCCTCTTTCAATATCTTAAGCAACGCGTGATTACAGCATACTCAAAACGTCCGATGTAACCTTGATTAAGTACTTCTATGCAACAAGCTAAAAAGACAGGGATGCCTTGTACAGTAATTTAGATGAGTAGCAAACTATCAAAACTATGACATCACTCGCATTCAATAGAACAAACAGCGTGGGAATTGTCATTTAATGGAACAGCAATAACAACATCATTAAGTAATAGCAAACTCATGTTAACTGAAGAAGCAACACTCGTTTATCCTCAGATAAAAAAAACTCACGATAGCTGGGATTGTTGTGACAATTTCTCCAAGCTTGAGCTTGTACAAAATGGTAGTCTTACCAGCAGCACCTACCATCAGAATGCGCATCTCTTTCTTCTCAAAGAGCCTGCTGAACATCTTTGTGAAAGACAAACCCATCTTTCTTGCACCTCAGCTGCTTATAACTCACTCGACACTGAGACAGAAATACAGAATCAGCACAATGAGAATTTTTCTGCATATCAAAACAACGAAGATGATAACAATGATAACATTCGAAAATCAGGATTCTTCTAATATTTTTAAAATAGTATTTACTATATACATCAGTCCTGACAAAACAGGGTATAAGATATTGAGCACTTAATAAAACTCGTACCCATTTCATTAAGCTGGACATCAATCATAAAATATATAAGAACAAATATCAAAACCCTAGAATTAAAACTCGATCACATTAATGAAATTATTGATCAACCTCCAGGCAAAGTTCGAGAACCTTCAAAGACATTTGACTGGCATGCAAAAAATCAAGACATCAGACAAATAATTCAACAGATTAATGATCAAATTTCAGCCACTAACAATAAAAACACAAATAATAAAATACAGATCGCAGCAGATATAATGATGAATGGTCTCTGAACAAAAACAATCGATGCATACGTGTGTGCATACTAGATAAATATAATTGATTTCATTGTGCATTAGATCCTACATGTCAAAATCAGCAGAGATCTGAGATCAACGTACCAATATGCGCTTGCCATGAAATGAAAGGTAAAATATACTTTTGTCTAGATAGAAAATGTAGCTTACCTGTTGAAAGCTTAGCATGAAGAACCCACTAAGAATTGATTTCAAGAGCGACGGAAGAGATCCGCGGTTTTGAGCGACGTGAATCTTTCCTTCTTATTCGTAATTTAACCTGACAAAGGTAACCACAGTTAAGTTCCAAAATTATTAAATGATAAAAAATTAAAAACATTATCGGATGTATTCAATTATAATTTTTAATAATTTATAAAGATTTTTAAAGACTTTAAAAATTTTGTTGCATTTAATTAAGACATTTAAATAGTTTATCAAAATTTAGTGGTATTCAATTACAACTTTTATAATGTCTTTAAAAGTTATGTGATATTGAATTGAGACTTTTACAAAGTTTATAAAAATATTTTGGTATTCAAAAAGTCATAAATTTTTTATATTTCTATCAAATGATGAAATTTGACAGACTTTAAAATAAGATATACTCATATTCAACGTCTGACTTTATGCCCAAAAACTTTTAAATATGTGAGAAAAAAATAGGATGAATAGACGTGAGAATTAAAAATATATATAATTAAAATACTATTTAGAGTTTCTATGTAATCAATCAAAATGTATCAACCCTCAACCAAAAAGAAATATATATATAAATTAATAGTAATAGTAATAATAATAATAATAATAATAATATATACAAAATATCCTTGTATTTCCTTGAAAAAAGATACACATGTTGCCATCTGTAACTAAAAAAGAACACAATATTTGCACATGGAGATCGATCCACTAATCGATGCCCAAGTATGCTTAACTTAAAAGAAATACCTAATCGAATGAAACTATCTATAATTTTTACATAATCAAACAAAATGTATCAATTTATCATAAATCACTAAACTAAATGCTTACATAACAATAAATCATGTCAAAAATTACGCAGTTAACAATTAACCACAATAATAATAACTAATGAGATTATAATTTATTTGAAATATTCATTAGATGTGTTCTTTTTGCTATTTGGTGTAACAAGAATAATATTTATTTTGATTAACGATAATTAAAATAACGAATAAATTAACTGTAGTAAACATAACTAAATTAACATTGTTATTGATACACTAAATTAACTATCCATAATTCAAATAATTAGACTTTAAAAATACTTTATTTTTAAAATAAAATTAAAATCTAACGATGTATAACATTTAATAGTTGAAACCCTCATAATTAAAAATATACTTGGACTCATTTACATATATTTAGGTATATACAAAATTTAAATATAGGTATAGTGTAATATGAATTTTTTCTAACAATTTTTTAGAATAATTAATAAGAGGGATAGGTTGTATATCTACGCTAATTAACAATTAATATAAACTGCAAGATATATTAGAAGTATACAAAAGTCTACTAAAAATTTGATAAAAAAGTCTATAAAAGTCGGTCATTTAATTTATGGAGTATTTAAAAGTCATTTTAAAAAAGTCTTTAAAAGTCATCAAAATTCACTAATTCTATAAAAGTCTGTCACTTAAAAAATATTTAAAAATATTTAAAAGTCTTAATTGAATACATCCCTAAAAAATAGTTCAATTTTTACAGTTCGGTAGAATTAAAAATCGTTTTGGCATAAATAAAATAATAGTTAGAATCGAAATTATACTATAATCGAAATTGAACATTTTCAAACTGTTTAGTTGGATGAAATCGTTATATATATATATATATATATATATTATCCTAATAAAATAATAAAGTTATGTATATATGCACACAAATAAATAGTAATATGTATGTGTGTGAGTGTGTGTATATATATATGTACAATAATACATGTACATATATACTTTATGTAAGACCCCGAATTTTATGAAATATAAAATTAATTTTCTTCATATATATTTTTTCTGAAACAGTAAGTGGTTAAATAGATAAAGTTAAAAGTTAAGGATGTTATGTGCAAATTTTATTTTGTCGGACAATATTCGCTTTGTCGGGGAATATTCGTTTGGTCGGGGAATATTCGGGCCGTACGACGGCGCCGAAATAACTAATTATTGGTGGACCCCACAACGGAATAATTGTCGGATATAGAAAACGACAGAAGTAACCTTTTTAAATAAAAATAGTCAACGGTGTTAACTGTTTAAATACTGGTGATAAAAGAATAGTAGCATACGGTAATTTATGGTATTTTACGGTAGCATGTGGTACTCTATAGTAGCACACGGTATTGCACAGTGTCTCGTATTATTGGTCTAATAATTGACACCGTAATTGTTACGCATCATTTCATCAATAATTATCACTGCATAATATTTTATGTTATCAATTCAATAATTGTTGCTACACAGTATTTTGCATTATTGTTACTACACGACATGTTGCATTATTAAACCAATAATTGCCACAGTAACAAATGCATAGTAATTCATATTATTGATCTGATAATCGACACAGTAGTCGTTACATTATTTTGAATTATTGTTATCACTGTGGTAGAATTATTTTAGTTGTCATATTACTAATTGGTATTTTTGTTTTATTAAAAAAAATATATATATATATATATAATATTATTATTTTTCAAAAATTACTATTCATTCCCGGAAAAGTTACTATTCACTGACGGAAGTTACTGTTCATCTCGGGAAAGACACTGTTCATCTGCCGACAGAAGTTACTGTTCATTACTGTTCACTTTTTGAAAATTTTTAAAGTTACTGTGCAAGTATTGAAAAAATTTTAAAAACGTTTGCGCAGCCGGGGGGAGGCGCAGCCCCCCAATTTTTCCTTCCCCGGCGTGCTACGCATAGTAACTTCATTTGCTATAAATAGGCCCTTCGCTGAATAAGAAAATCATATCTAAAATACATAAATTTTTCTATAAGTTTATTGTGAGAGAATTTTGAGCATAGTAAGGTTATTTTGAGAGTTTGAAAGCCAAAAGGAGTGCAGGAATTTTTCAAGTAAGTCTTTTATTAAAGAGTAGTAATTTCATAAATTCCTATTTTTCACGATATTCACAAATCTTCCTTTAGAAGACTCTTCTTTAAGAAGATTCATTTTTAAAAGCTTTCTTTGGAAGATTTATTTTAGAATATTATTTTAAAAACTATTTTAAAGTAGTTATATTATACTACAAAAATTATGTTAAATATATATAATTTTGATAATTCATATTATACGAGTTATCATACACTTTGAAATTTATATATTGTAATTACTAATTTTATTATAAATATATAGGTTGATCAACCTCATTTAAATCAATATCCAGTCACGTGTTAAGGTAAGGGGTATCATTCTTTGCATCATCATAAATGGATATTATTTTCTTTCTTACTTGAAGGGATTATCATTATTTGATTCTCGAAAATAATATCGTTTCTTTCTTGTGCCATTTATTTCCATGTATTAAATTGTGGGAATAACCTTACGGCGCGGTTTACCGCCTGTTGAAGAATAACCTTTTGTATTCATTCCTTATTAATCTTTGAGAATAACCTTACGGTGCGGATTATCGCCTGTTTGGTGAAGAACTCTTCGTATTCAAATTGATGGGAATAACCTTACGGCGCGGATTGTCGCTTGTTTGGTGAATAACTCTTCGTATTCAAATTGATGGGAATAACCTTACGGCGCGGATTATCGCCTGTTGGTGAATAACCCTTTTTATTTGTCTCGTGTGGAAATAATTTGTCTACACGAATTATCAAATGACACTTTTATTCCATATTCGTAAGTGATATCATTTTCCTTTATACTCATAAGGGATACCATCTTTTTCATCTTCCATTATTCAAACTTACTATGGTAAGGGATATTAATTCCCTTCACCTTTTGATAATCAAACCTGCTACGGTAAGGGATATTATTTTCTTTCATACACCTAATTCGAAACTTATTATGGAACTATTGCTTCTATAATTCCTGAAAATATTATATGTTCCATAATAGTTGAATTTCATTATTTCAACTGAACCTTCCTATTTTCTGAACATTTCTATTGAACTGTAATCATTATTCTGAACTGTGGAGCTTGAATATCATTTTTAAATTTCACTTCACATCATGTTGGCAATTTGGACATTATTTGAATCTGCACAAAGTAAACTTCCGATACTTATTGTTTATCCTGTTATTCTGTTCATCATTTGTATCACTGTTATTTGTATTAATCATCAAGAATCAAGCTGTTGTGAATATCTGTGGCCGGGGGCACATATGTGATATAATTGTTGAACAGATGATAGGTTAAAGGCGATATACTAGGTTAAAGGCGATACATCTGTTCGGTGTCTTTTATGGCACGTGGTGAATGTTCTCTTTGGCCCGTAGTGCAAAGATGAACTGTTGGTTGGTATGATTATGACCAAAGGCTGAATCTGGTATAATCATGACCGTTGGTGCTTTATTGAATATCTTTGGCCCGTAGTGCAAAGATGAACTGTTGATTTGCATGATTATGACCAGGAACTGTGAATTTTTATTATCATGACTAATGGTATTTCAGATGATAAAAGTTGATGATATTTTTACTAAAAAGAGAAGCGAGTGAACATTATGGTCTGCATTATTCTTCTAATAGATTGCTCATTCCGCTGCTATTATTGATCTGAACGTTGTTTAAGAATTTAACTACAGTTTTTGATATAAACCTTGTAGTCTATTGTATTCTATCAAGAACTCAACTGTTGAAGACTAATGATAATTTATTCGTCATTATCTTAGTCATGATATTTCTTACTGGGCTATTTGAGCTCACCCTTTCTTTTGTTCCATTGTTTTCAACAGGAGATGAGAACGTAACGGGGTCTAGCCGGGGGATGGAGTGAGAGTCCGAGGAATAGCTGTCCTAGTCTTCACATGTTGTAAAATAGTGTGGCAATAATAGTGAAGACTTAGTTGTGTATTATTATACACTGTATTGTTGTACGTTGTGCTTTGTTGTAATAATTTTATTGTAGTCTTTTGACGACTCAAGTTTGGGCTGTGTGGGCCTAGATTTGGGGGCGTCCCAGTTGGCATCAGAGCTTAGGGATATGGTCTTTAATGGAGATCTGGGGTAGAACTAGGAGGGGAGAGACGAATATAATCAGTCACTAGTGTGTCCCACCTAAATTAGATTTTATTATCTAATTAGTTGATTTGAATATAGGGACATGAAGTGATGAGTCAGTTTGTTTGAACTAACAATTATTTTGTGACCACAGTTAAGTATGGCATCTGAAAATCAAGAGATTAACTATGGAATACCCGAAGCAAATGTAGCCGAGAATCAGGAGGCCCCAAACAATCCTCCTGCCAACTCAGGAAATAATATTCCTGATAACATGATGAACGATGGATTCTTTAGGAATTTCATGCAGTTCATACAGAATCAAGCAAGAGGAAATCCAGTCAATAATAACGGTAGAAACGCTGGTAATTTGAGGATGGTCACTGTCAAGCAATTTAAAGAATTGGGACCACCTGAATTCCACGGGAAGCCTGACCCACTCAAAGCAGAGGCATGGCTAAAGCAGACGACAAAAATACTTGATGTCTTACAATGCGCTGATGATCAGAAGGTGCCATTTGCCACTTTTATGTTACGAGGTGAGGCGGATCATTGGTGGGAAGCGGTAAAACGTATCCAACCTTCAGCACTCGAAATGTCTTGGACAGAATTCGAAGAACTGTTTAACGAGAAGTATTTCCCAGAAAGCATCCGCCATATGAAAGAGGTGGAATTCATTAAGCTGGAGCAGGGAAACATGACAGTCTCCCAATATGAAGCTAAGTTCGCCGAGTTATCTCGTTTTGCCACCCATCTAGTGGATGACGAAGCACGAATGAGTCGGATGTTCCTAAGAGGTTTGAGACTCAAAATTCGTCAACAACTTAGCTCTCATAAATTCAATTTGTATTCAGATGTTGTGGATAGGGCTCAAAGGGTGGAGCAAACTGATGAAACATTGCAGCCAAGAGTTAATGATCAGCATAGAGAAAGGAATGACAACAACCACAGGAACGAGAACCATCGAGGAGGTAACCAACACTTCGGTGGTAATTCCACATCAAATAACAGAAGAGGAGAATCCAGTGGGAACAATTTCAAAAGAAAGAGATTCCATAATAATTATGGAAGGGCACCAGCACCAGCACCGACCCCAGTTTCAAGGGGAGAAGATCGACCACCAGTGAGATGCTTTAGGTGTGGTCAGGAAGGTCACATCAGCCCAAACTGTACACAGCAGTCCAAAAAGTGCTACAGTTGTGGGAAAGAGGGTCATCTTGCGCGGTTTTGTCCTGCCACAAAATCGAGTCCAGCTGCAATGATGATACCAAAAGCTAGCGCGGATAAGGGAAAATCTGTAGTTCAAGGGAGAGCTTTTGTTGTGACATCCCAAATGGCACGAAACTTGAACGAGGTGATAACCGGTAAGCTATTCATAAATTCTCGTGAAGTCTACGCTTTGTTAGATACTGGCTCTACCCATTCTTTTATCTCACCTGCATGTGCTCAGCGTTTAAACTTAACTCCTGAAAATTTGGACTTTGACTTATCAGTTGAAACCCCATTAGGAGAAATGACCATTACATCTACTGTCTATAAATCTTGCCTAGTTCAAATCAACAACCTCACATTACCTGTTGACCTTATTTCTTTGGAAATGCATGAATTTGATGTGATTTTAGGAATTGATTGGTTGACTATCCATCATGCTAAAATTGATTGTTTTCATAAGATTATTAGTTTTCATATTCCTAATCAACCTATCATGCAAATTCAAGCAACTAAACCATTTAAATCTATAACTGTTATTTCTAGCCATAAAGTCATTCGTTTATTGAAAAACGGATGTAAAGCCTTTTTAGCTCATGTCACTGATTTGAACAAAAATACGTCAAACTTGAATGATATTCTCATTGTTAATGAGTTTCCTGACGTTTTTCCTGAGGAACTTGCTGGCTTACCCCCAAACCGAGAAATTGAATTCTGTATCGATCTTGAACCCGGTACTAAGCCCATTTCCAAAACTCCATACCGAATGGCTCCCATTGAACTTCAAGAGTTAAAAGTCCAACTACAGGAATTGTTGGATACTGGTTTCATTCGCCCGAGTGCATCACCTTGGGGTGCTCCTGTTCTATTTGTGAAGAAGAAAGACGGGAGTATGAGATTGTGCATTGACTACCGAGAATTGAACCATGTCACCATAAAAAACAGGTACCCGTTGCCTCGGATCGATGACATGTTTGATCAATTACAGGGTGCTCAACATTTCTCAAAGATTGATCTCCGTTCTGGATATCATCAGTTAAAGGTTAAAGCTGAGGACATTCCAAAGACTGCTTTCAGAACTCGTTATGGGCATTATGAGTTTTTAGTCATGCCTTTTGGACTAACCAATGCTCCTGCAGCTTTCATGGACATGATGAACCGAATATTCAAGGAATATTTGGATCATTTTGTGGTTGTCTTTATTGATGACATCCTCATATACTCCAAGAGTCGCGAGGATCATGAACAACACCTGAGATTGATACTCCAAAAGCTCCGTGAGAACAAATTATATGCCAAGTTGAAGAAATGTGAGTTCTGGCTTGAGGAGGTCACATTTCTTGGGCATGTGATTTCTAGTCAAGGAATATCAGTCGATCCTGCGAAGATTGAAACGGTACTAAATTGGGAACAACCCAAGACAGTAACCGAAGTCCGAAGTTTTCTGAGCCTAGCTGGTTATTATCGGAGATTCGTAGAAGGATTTTCTCGAATCGCCACTCCATTAACTCAGCTTACTCGGAAAAGCACAAAATTCATATGGAGCGAGCAATGCGAGAAAAGTTTTCAAGAGCTTAAGAGGAGACTTGTTTCAGCTCCTGTTCTGACCATTCCATCAGGATCGGGAGAATTTGTCATATACAGTGATGCTTCAGGGAAAGGTCTAGGCTGTGTCCTTATGCAACATGGAAATGTTATAGCCTATGCCTCTCGACAACTCAAAGATTATGAGAAAAATTACCCTACTCATGATCTAGAGTTGGCAGCAGTCGTTTTCGCATTGAAGATCTGGAGACACTACTTGTACGGAGAAAAGGTGGATATCTATACGGATCATAAAAGTCTCAAGTATTTCTTCACCCAGAAGGAACTCAACATGCGACAACGACGTTGGCTTGAGCTGTTGAAGGATTACGACCACACAATCCAGTATCACCCGGGAAAGGCAAACGTTGTAGCTGACGCTTTGAGCAGAAGATCTTATGCGAGTACAAGTGCACTGCTGACAACACAAAAGTGTATTTTGTACGACTTGCAAAAGATGGAGATACAGCTAAAGACACCAGGGACCCATTCGAAGATTGCTCACGTGCGAGTAGAACCGGCTTTAATCGATAAAATTAAAGTTGCTCAAGCTACCGATCCGGAACTGATGAACATGATGAAGAAAGTACAAGAAGGTGTCATCCCCGAAGCAAGAATCGACGAGAAAGGAATACTTCGAGTCAACTCTCGACTCTGTGTTCCTAACGATCCTGAATTGAAGCATAAAATCATGATGGAGGCACACAACACGCCATTTGCAATCCACCCAGGAGGTAGCAAGATGTATCGAGATCTTCGACATACATTTTGGTGGAACAATATGAAAAGGGAGATTGCAGAGTTTATCTCAAGGTGCTTAACTTGTCAACGTGTCAAGGCAGAACATCAAGTACCTAAAGGTTCATTACAACCACTTGAGGTTCCCGAATGGAAGTGGGAACACATCAATATGGATTTCGTGACGGGTCTTCCCAAAGTTTCTCAAGGCTTAGATGCAATTTGGGTCATCGTAGATAGATTGACCAAATTCGCTCATTTCTTGCCTATACGAGAAAACTTTTCACTTGAACGTCTTGCCGGTATGTACATAAATGAGATCGTGAGATTGCATGGTTTGCCAGTTTCCATAGTTTCTGATCGAGATCCTAGATTCACTTCACGCTTTTGGATCAGTCTACAAAAAGCTATGGGCACTGAGCTACGGTTCAGTTCTGCATACCATCCTCAAACGGACGGACAATCGGAAAGGACGATTCAGACCCTCGAAGATCTTTTAAGACTTTGCGTACTAGATTTCAAAGGAAGTTGGGATAAGTACTTGCCATTGGTGGAATTTTCCTACAACAACAGTTACCAAGCAAGTATAGGTATGGCTCCATTCGAGGCTTTATATGGACGCAAGTGTCGCTCTCCAGTATGTTGGAATGAGGTAGGAGAAGCAAAACTGTTGGGACCCGAGTTGGTACGCTTGACAACAGAAAAGATCCAAATGATCCGACAACGAATACAGACCGCACAAGAACGACAAAAGAGTTATGCCGATCTTCATCGGAGAGATGAGAGATTCAACGTCGGAGATCATGTATTCTTACGTGTTTCTCCATGGAAAGGGGTTACGAGATTCGGAAAGAGAGGAAAGCTCAACCCTCGATTTGTTGGCCCATTTGAAATTCTCGATCGAGTAGGAACCGTAGCCTACAGACTAGCCCTACCACCAAGTATGTCTCGCATCCATAACGTTTTTCACATATCTATGTTACGTAAATATGTAAAGGACCCAAACCACGTCATTGAGTTAGAACCGGACGTTATAGAAGAGGATTTAACGTACGAGGAAGTACCTGTGAAGATCCTAGATAAGAAGGAGCAGATTCTACGCTCAAAGGTTATACCTCAAGTTAAGGTTTTATGGAGGAACCAAGATATTGAAGAAATGACCTGGGAGCTAGAATCTGAGATGAAATCTAAGTATCCTTACCTCTTCGAAATGCCAGGTACGTCAATTTCGGGGACGAAATTTCATAAGGAGGGGAGGTTGTAAGACCCCGAATTTTATGAAATATAAAATTAATTTTCTTCATATATATTTTTTCTGAAACAGTAAGTGGTTAAATAGATAAAGTTAAAAGTTAAGGATGTTATGTGCAAATTTTATTTTGTCGGACAATATTCGCTTTGTCGGGGAATATTCGTTTGGTCGGGGAATATTCGGGTCGTACGACGGCGCCGAAATAACTAATTATTGGTGGACCCCACAACGGAATAATTGTCGGATATAGAAAACGACAGAAGTAACCTTTTTAAATAAAAATAGTCAACGGTGTTAACTGTTTAAATACTGGTGATAAAAGAATAGTAGCATACGGTAATTTATGGTATTTTACGGTAGCATGTGGTACTCTATAGTAGCACACGGTATTGCACAGTGTCTCGTATTATTGGTCTAATAATTGACACCGTAATTGTTACGCATCATTTCATCAATAATTATCACTGCATAATATTTTATGTTATCAATTCAATAATTGTTGCTACACAGTATTTTGCATTATTGTTACTACACGACATGTTGCATTATTAAACCAATAATTGCCACAGTAACAAATGCATAGTAATTCATATTATTGATCTGATAATCGACACAGTAGTCGTTACATTATTTTGAATTATTGTTATCACTGTGGTAGAATTATTTTAGTTGTCATATTACTAATTGGTATTTTTGTTTTATTAAAAAAAATATATATATATATATATATAATATTATTATTTTTCAAAAATTACTATTCATTCCCGGAAAAGTTACTATTCACTGACGGAAGTTACTGTTCATCTCGGGAAAGACACTGTTCATCTGCCGACAGAAGTTACTGTTCATTACTGTTCACTTTTTGAAAATTTTTAAAGTTACTGTGCAAAGTT
Organism: Hedera helix; assembly: GCA_947179155.2. Classification (NCBI taxonomy): domain Eukaryota; kingdom Viridiplantae; phylum Streptophyta; class Magnoliopsida; order Apiales; family Araliaceae; genus Hedera; species Hedera helix. Next base: position 38,806,348 of record OX359270.1, on the reverse strand, counting down.
ACTGTGCAAGTATTGAAAAAAATTTAAAAACGTTTGCGCAGCCCCCCAATTTTTCCTTCCCCGGCGTGCTACGCATAGTAACTTCATTTGCTATAAATAGGCCCTTCGCTGAATAAGAAAATCATATCTAAAATACATAAATTTTTCTATAAGTTTATTGTGAGAGAATTTTGAGCATAGTAAGGTTATTTTGAGAGTTTGAAAGCCAAAAGGAGTGCAGGAATTTTTCAAGTAAGTCTTTTATTAAAGAGTAGTAATTTCATAAATTCCTATTTTTCACGATATTCACAAATCTTCCTTTAGAAGACTCTTCTTTAAGAAGATTCATTTTTAAAAGCTTTCTTTGGAAGATTTATTTTAGAATATTATTTTAAAAACTATTTTAAAGTAGTTATATTATACTACAAAAATTATGTTAAATATATATAATTTTGATAATTCATATTATACGAGTTATCATACACTTTGAAATTTATATATTGTAATTACTAATTTTATTATAAATATATAGGTTGATCAACCTCATTTAAATCAATATCCAGTCACGTGTTAAGGTAAGGAGTATCATTCTTTGCATCATCATAAATGGATATTATTTTCTTTCTTACTTGAAGGGATTATCATTCTTTGATTCTCGAAAATAATATCGTTTCTTTCTTGTGCCATTTATTTTCATGTATTAAATTGTGGGAATAACCTTACGGCGCGGTTTACCGCCTGTTGGTGAATAACCTTTTGTATTCATTCCTTATTAATCTTTGAGAATAACCTTACGGTGCGGATTATCGCCTGTTTGGTGAAGAACTCTTCGTATTCAAATTGATGGGAATAACCTTACGGCGCGGATTATCGCTTGTTTGGTGAATAACTCTTCGTATTCAAATTGATGGGAATAACCTTACGGCGCGGATTATCGCCTGTTGGTGAATAACCCTTTTTATTTGTCTCGTGTGAAAATAATTTGTCTACACGAATTATCAAATGACACTTTTATTCCATATTCGTAAGTGATATCATTTTCCTTTATACTCATAAGGGATACCATCTTTTTCATCTTCCATTATTCAAACTTACTATGGTAAGGGATATTAATTCCCTTCACCTTTTGATAATCAAACCTGCTACGGTAAGGGATATTATTTTCTTTCATACACCTAATTCGAAACTTATTATGGAACTATTGCTTCTATAATTCCTGAAAATATTATATGTTCCATAATAGTTGAATTTCATTATTTCAACTGAACCTTCCTATTTTCTGAACATTTCTATTGAACTGTAATCATTATTCTGAACTGTGGAGCTTGAATATCATTTTTAAATTTCACTTCACATCATGTTGGCAATTTGGACATTATTTGAATCTGCACAAAGTAAACTTCCGATACTTATTGTTTATCCTGTTCTTCTGTTCATCATTTGTATCACTGTTATTTGTATTAATCATCAAGAATCAAGCTGTTGTGAATATCTGTGGCCGGGGGCACATATGTGATATAATTGTTGAACAGATGATAGGTTAAAGGCGATATACTAGGTTAAAGGCGATACATCTGTTCGGTGTCTTTTATGGCACGTGGTGAATGTTCTCTTTGGCCCGTAGTGCAAAGATGAACTGTTGGTTGGTATGATTATGACCAAAGGTTGAATCTGGTATAATCATGACCGTTGGTGCTTTATTGAATATCTTTGGCCCGTAGTGCAAAGATGAACTGTTGATTTGCATGATTATGACCAGGAACTGTGAATTTTTATTATCATGACTAATGGTATTTCAGATGATAAAAGTTGATGATGTTTTTACTAAAAAGAGAAGCGAGTGAACATTATGGTCTGCATTATTCTTCTAATAGATTGTTCATTCCGCTGCTATTATTGATCTGAACGTTGTTTAAGAATTTAACTACAGTTTTTGATATAAACCTTGTAGTCTATTGTATTCTATCAAGAACTCAACTGTTGAAGGCTAATGATAATTTATTCGTCATTATCTTAGTCATGATATTTCTTACTGGGCTATTTGAGCTCACCCTTTCTTTTGTTCCATTGTTTTCAACAGGAGATGAGAACGTAACGGGGTCTAGCCGGGGGATGGAGTGAGAGTCCGAGGAATAGCTGTCCTAGTCTTCACATGTTGTAAAATAGTGTGGCAATAATAGTGAAGACTTAGTTGTGTATTATTATACACTGTATTGTTGTACGTTGTGCTTTGTTGTAATAATTTTATTGTAGTCTTTTGACGACTCAAGTTTGGGCTGTGTGGGCCTAGATTTGGGGGCGTCACACTTTATATATATTAAATACATAAAAATTATATTTTATATTTAATTACTAATAAATATATAATTATTAATAAATATATAACTATATTTTGTATATTACAATATTATTATTTTTAAATATATATTTTAACTTATTTATGAAGATCCAATATATTGTCTAGTGAAGAGGAGGTAGGAGTGAGTTATCTTTATTTATTTTTTCGTGTCAAAGGCTATTTTAGTCTCGTACCTTTCTTTTCATTTCATTAGCCAACGGAAACACAATTCCTAAGCCCCTATGTCTATAGGAATGACAATTCACTAATTCTAGTATCCAATTGATGTAATCGTCATTCCAACCATTATTTTCCTACCAAACATCAAATTGGAATACTCGGGCAGAATAAGTATTTCATTTCGCCAATGATTTCAGCAAATCGAATACCACTTTTTTCATGTATTTAGTACGTTGTTTAAAAATTATATCTTAATATAATAAAATATAAAATAATGATTAAAATATCTCTAACAAATTAACTATATATATATAATATAAATTAAATATAATGTACACTAATACATGTAATATTATATGCTATATTAGATATTCTATAAATTTGTATATATAATTATAATATAATATAAAACAAATATATTAAATTTTAAAAAAATATAATATGATATGCATTATATTATATATTAAATATATATAATATTATAACTTATAATATATATATATATATATATATGGGGGCGCATCCACTACATACGTTTGTTGGGTACACTGTTGTAACAATCAATACATAGGCAAACTGAATGTGAAAGTTTCTACCGCTATAGCCTCTATCGGTAAGCCAAAAAAAATTATTTACACATGTCGTTAGAGACTCTAATGACAGTATGATGTGGATTTGACACCTATATATATATATATAGTACCCATTCATAGCAATCGGCTATTGTAAGTACTGTTATAACAATCATATGCAGGGGTCAAATTAGCTTAAAAACTATCTGTAGCTATAAGTTATAGCGACGGGTCATATTTTTTTGTTTTTTACCTTATCACTAGATATTTTAGCGACAAACAGTTGTTGTGGATAACTGCCCATATATATGTGTGTGTGTGTGTGTGTGTGAACATTTTTGTCTTAATATTTTTTCAATACTTTACCCGTTGGAATTGTGATTCCCTATAGGTAAAAATTACGATTTCAATATATAAAGGAAACGCGATTTTATCGAAATGGTTATTTCGACCAATCTTAACATACCAACCATCAGACAAGAGTTGGTCAGAATGACCATTCATTTATGTCCTCAATTTCTTCGTATCAAACGACCCATCAATTTTTTTCATAAAGTGTCTATTACATAAATAAAACATTTCAACTACAAATTTAGAAGTTAATTTTTTTCTTTATTTGGACATACAAGCCATAAATGTTACCAAATGAAATAAATTTATTTCTCAAAAGTTAATCTTATTTGCTATTTTCCTCGTTTTGATCTTGAGATTTTTATACAATTTTTCTGTACTCGTATGGTCAATTTGATAGTTATTAATGTCACGATGTTCAATTTGGTAGGTAATCACCGTAATCACAGTACCCAAATGACCATTATACTCTGTTTCATATTTTTTTACACATTCGTTTGAGGAAAACTTTATCATTGTTGTGTTTAGCAGGATTATAATGATAATTATGTTATTAGAATAAATATATATTTAACGATATTTTTATAATTAATTTGATAATATTTAAAATTTTTAATGACACTTATTAATTTGATAACATAATTATGTTCTGACATTATCAATAGTTTTTTTTTTATTATACAAAGTTGACGAGTTCTAATACATTATGTTTGGTAAAGAGAATAATCTTCTCTTTTGAGTTTGAAAATAATCAAAAATGGAAAGTGTTCAATTGAAACATGAAAACGTGACTAAATTGGTTCTAGTTACTCTTCGGGACGGAGTGAAAAAGGGGAGGGGATTATTAAACGCGAAAAAAGATCCAATGACTTCGAAAGAATTGAACGAGGAGACGTATGAGGTGAAAATCTCATGTACGGTTCTGTAAAGTGACAGTAAGAGTGACTTATCTATCAACTTGTTGAAATTATGAGACGAGAAATTAAACATAGGGAGCTCAAGATCGATGAAATCTTTATATTTGGTGGCCATAAAGATTTATCCGAGTGGTTACAACTTCATTCGTGGGTCAGACGATAGTTGAACTACTGTCGATGGTATTACTGTGAGAATATATTAAAAATTATATATTGGATAAGCAAATGTAATAAACGACCATGGACAAAATAAACTTCAACAACTAAGAAGTATATATAAAATACTACAATATAAGAAAAATGCGTGAAAATAAATGCAAATACATTTTTTTGGAGCTCAAATATCTCTATATCATATAACACACATATAAAATATAATTATTTGTGTTACACAAAAAAGAAAAACATTTAAATGGTATTGTACTTTTATATACATCTACTCAAAAAACAAACAAACAAATCATATCAATTTAAATTAAGAAAAAAATTAATTGTATAAAATTAAAACTAATCTTATATTTTAGGAGAGAGAGTATAATTATTTAGGCTTCTTGAGTAATACAGATAAGTATTTTAAAAAGTTTATTTATTATAGATGACATGAGATGTGATAGACAATGGGACACCTCACGTTTTTTGCGTATATTTTTGTATATAATATGAAAGAAAGTGTACTTTTTATTTATGTACTTAATTAAACAAAATGATGTCATTTTATGTAATAACTTACCTAATTATACATGTCTCGTCCACTCCTCTTTTTGCTTGTATTATACGTAGGGTGTTCCAAAAAAATCGGTTTAATAAGTATTTAGGGTATATCGAATCGGTCCGAATCAAATAGTTCGGTATAAATAGTGATTAGTTCGATATATTGATATAACTGATTTTTGAACATTTGGTAGTCCGGTATATACCGGACCGAATTGGTTATACCTGTTATCTTATTTATTTTTTAATTATTATTATTATTATTAATAATATTAATAAATAATTAAAAATATTAATAATAAAAAAATAATTATTATTTTTGGTATTAACCAGTATCGAATCGATTCAACCGGTACCGGTATCGATACCGAATTTTGGACCGCTTCAATATCGATCCGATCGATCTGATTAAAACAGGTTGAACAACTCTAATTATATGCATGTTTTTAGAATAATAATAATATGTTTAATGCAAAAAGTAATTTACAGTAGAATATTTATTATAAACCTATATTGTGTGCACTAAAAGTTATATATTTATGCTGATTATCACAACTCTATTTTATGTGAAAAATAATTTTTAACTATACTTTCGATACATATATCATATGACATGATATTTTTTCCCAGTTCATTATAATTATTTTCGTAAACAAACACAAGTAAATAATTTATAAATTAATATAAAGAAAAAGTGAATTTAAGATATGCTTTGGTCAAATTTAATAAAGATTATATAATAATTTTAGTAAAACAATTTAAAAAAAAAAAAATTACAATCAAAGTTTTTGTTAATAAAATAAAATTTACGCTATTTTATTAAGTAAATTTAATCAAACTTAATTAAGGCATAACCTTAAATTATTTTTTTATTCATATAAATACCTAAATAATTAATTGATGAATGTTTGCGTGCAATAAAAAATGACATATTTTTTTGAGAATTATTATTTTTATAAATAAAAATTAATATTTTTATAAAATTTTACTTATATTTAAATAAATCTTATTCATTATTTATATAAAAAAAATGTTATAAAAATATTAATTTTTTCTGCAAAAATATCAATTTTTATTATTTTTTCCGCTATATAGATATTTTTTGCATCCATTCAAATTTCAAGTTTCAGCAACTCCAAAGTCATTAGTCGGAAAGCAACCAGAACAACCAACCAATCACTGCCACGTTTCACCCAGAAAATGAATACGGACTGGGAAACTCTTTGTAGACAAAATTTGATAAAACTACATGGGGTCCGCTCTCTGCTGAATCATCAGAATCAAAAAAAGAAAAAAAACCGAGTCGAGTGGAGAGCATCCAAAGTCGGAGAGAGTCTGTCTCTCAGACGGTCAAAAGCTTGTGTAAGGCTCCGTTTTCACTTTTTACCTCCTTCAATTGGGAAATTTTATAGGGTTTCTTTGTTGTTTTTGGTTTATTATCTGTTTCCGGAACTCTTTGGATCGCAATAACTTTCGAAGCTTGCAAAATGTGGGTGGCTAAATGTAGTTACTTCTTGGTTATTTCATTAATTTCCCGATTTCGACATTATCAGCCTCTGTATGTTGGTGTTTTTCGTTGCCGATAAAGTTTATCAATTTTAATTAGTGTTTTTTAATTGGAAGAGTTGAATCCTGCACTGAACCAAGGTTGATGCCTAGCAATTTGTCTTAACATTTTACTTGAGCGGCTTATATTAGTACTTGAGCATAAATTAAGCTGCATTGTAAAGTTTGTATTTGACAAAACAGCACTGGTATATGGATATGTATGCTTAAAATGCTCAAACTCTTTTGAATTAGGTATCCTATTTCCAGATTCTGATGGGGAAAAAATGAACGCATAAGCTAAGTTGAGTTATATCTGCAGTTATTGTTTGCTGATGTATGTTTAACTGACATTTTGGCCCGTCGTAAGAAAGTTCACTTTTCAATATTTTACATCTTGTGGTTAAAAACAAAGTTCCATGGTCATTTCTTATCTATATTTTGGGTCGGTTTAGAGTGAGTTAGTCATTGTATGGTGCTCATTCATGGTTTCAGCTACTGATTGTGGAAGGCTTTCGTTAACTTTTACGTAGTACAGACAAAGGAAGTAGTAGTCTTTTCCATTAAGCATTGTTCATATGAGAAGTGCCATGGTTAAGTAAGGCCACATTGATTCTCAATTCAATACGTATTTGAGGGTGCGAACTGAACAGTCTAGGTCGAAGCTTTATTTTCTGGAAGAAAATGAGTTCTGTAGAGTGGTGGTGAAGTAGATTGACGTGATTCATTCCTAGACTCCTAGTTCAGTCCAGTATTTCATTTAATTGTACCTTGAAGTGGTTCAAACCCCCTCACTTTATTTTTATATATGTGTGTGTGTGTATACATATATTTGTGTGTGTGTGTGTGTGAATGCATATACATATATATACATACATATGTACATGTATGTATATATATATATGCACACACACACACACACACACACATATATATATATACACACACATGCACACATGCACACATACATACATACATATATATATATATATATATATATATATATATATATATATATATATCCTGTGATAAAATTATCGAAAATGTAGATAACTGAACAATGTGGTGCTGTGGTGCACATGGATTTACAATTATAATCGGTGAATCAACCCCTCTTTTCCCATATAGTAATAGACTTGATAGATTAAGTTAGAATTGTGTTATTACTTTTATTGCATGTGTTCAAGTGCTGCATGCGATATCTCTTGAAGCGACATACATGCCTGAGAGTCTGAGGCTTCCATATATGCATGTATAATTATATATAAGAATCAGTTTATATACTTATTATGACAGAGGGGAACACAACGGAAGCCTTTACTATCACATTTTAGTCTCTCGTGGTTAGTTCCTTTTATATGAGATTTGACAAAACAAGACTGATTAGCTTGAGTCGAGTTATTTGTTGTTTTACATTTTTCTGAATTACGAGATTATGCTAAGAAGGATTAAGTAATAAGCATAATTGAACTTATCAGGGAAAAGTAATAGACATTCAGAATGTACACCATTATGGCTTCTGATGGTATGATGCAATCAGCAGTTGGAAAATCTGGTAGCAATATAATGTCAGTTGACAAGCTCCCTGAGGAAATCAATGAAATGAAGATCAGAGATGATAAAGTGGAGAAGGTTGGCTTCTAAATACTCAGAGAAAATAGTTATTCACTTTTAATTATCTACCTTTTGATTTATACTAATATTTTCTGTCATAGGAAATGGAAGAGACTATGGTGGACGGAAATGGGACTGAAACAGGCCATATCATTGTGACAACCATTGGTGGTAAAAATGGTCAGCCGAAACAGGTACATTTTGTCAAATAATATCATTGTAACTTTATCATGTCTGGTTTATGGATGAGGGGAAAAAAAACACCAAACACAAAATAAACATATCAAATCAACATGATCTGATGTAGGCGAATAGCTGCAAGTTAAGAATAGTAAATTTAGTTTTCTGTGCATTTTAATTGTGACAAACTTATACCGGTAAATGAACCCAACAAAAATTAAGAATGATTCCAAAAATTAAATAGCTGGATTAGTTTTTGGTGCATTAGTACATGTTATTGAGCAAACATCCAACAAGTGTCAGATGCGTCATTGACGCAAAATTTATAGGTTCAATTTAGGGACACATAAATAGAACTGTCATATGTTTGAGAGTGTCCATAAAGTGTCGGTGCTTGACACATATCTGCTACAAATACATTTTGTGATGAATCTGTGCTTCCTATCTGGGACTGATTATTTAGATCTACCCATTCTGACCCAAAATAATAAAATTAATCCAGAGAAGGATCATCTACAGCTAATTGCTGTCTTGAAAAAGTACATCCCGAACTCATCTATAAATATAAGTTCATCTAACAGTTTAAAATAATCATAGTTAAGACCTTTTAAACTGCCATAGACACTCTATTTGGACAACTAAGGCCTCCAGTTCCACTGATTATCATATGTATTATCCACTCAGGATGCATACATGGCTGTATCTCTATTCTCTCATATGTTAATGATGCAGACAAAATCTTAGTCAAATTCACCTCATTTACTTCAGAAAATGGCTAGAAACATTTTGAGCATGTAAATGGATAGAGCCTAGAACACATACAACAGAATTGATGGAATGGTATTCCTGTGGTGTTTATATTCTTCATGTTGTATAGCCTCAAGTGACATTCATCAATTTTTTTTTCCTATTGTCATAAAAGTATAGTTCAAATGTACACATTCTTGTATCATTAATAGAGTGTACGCCTTTGTAGTAATACATCATTTGGTGCTGCTCCATAACTATATTTTTACTAATTTGTATTTCAGACCATCAGTTATATGGCGGAGCGCATTGTTGGACAGGGTTCATTTGGGATCGTATTTCAGGTAATACGTTAATTTTTTTATCAAGACTCTGACTATTAGTACGTTGATAGCTTTGGAGCAAGGAGGTAGTATCATTCTTAAGCACCATGTGTCATGTTTTATAGGCTAAATGCTTGGAAACTGGAGAAACTGTTGCAATCAAGAAAGTCTTGCAGGATAAGAGATATAAGAACCGTGAATTGCAAACTATGCGCCTTCTTGATCACCCCAATGTTGTTTCACTCAAACACTGCTTCTTTTCCACTACGGAGAAGGAGGAACTTTATCTCAATTTGGTTCTTGAGTATGTACCAGAGACAGTCTATCGTGTTTCAAGACATTACAGTAAAGCAAACCAGCGAATGCCTATGATATATGTCAAATTGTACACTTATCAGGTCCGTAATATGATTATAATGATCTTGCACGTGTTTCCTTATAATAAAATTATTTTTTGATTTTTTGTCGCCTCAATCTTCAGTCGGATCCTTCTTTTTTTCCATGTATTGAATTGCATGCATGTTTTCCTGATTTTTACTTTTTCCAGTTCATTGAGAATGTTGTTATGGATAAGCTGCATTTATATGAATTTTCAAGTTTCAGTAAAACATTTAATAATAACAACTGCAAGGAAAAAAAAATGTTAGAAAACAACTTTTCATTTGTCTTGCCAACTATTTTTATGTTATATTTTTTAATATTATTCTCAAGGAAAATACATTTGTCCAATTTCCTTTCTAGGTTAATTTTTCATCTGTTTAACTTTGCTTATCCATCCATCTTTCACCATTCTTTATTGATCAGATTTTTAGAGCTTTGGCATATATTCATGGGATAGGAGTCTGCCACAGGGACATCAAGCCTCAAAATCTACTGGTTTGTATTTGAAAACTTAGATATTGTCCCAACTTATGTTCGAATAATTGAATTCTATTAAGCATGGTATGCTGTTGCAACTTGCAGGTTAATCCCCATACTCATCAACTTAAACTCTGTGATTTTGGGAGTGCTAAAGCTCTGGTACAGTTTATTTTTTGTTATGACTTATTGGATATAATGTCTTGCTTTGGCCTATGGTGTATTTGCTTAGTATTGTTAATCAACCTGAATGTACATAAAATATTATGATAATGTCATTGGCAGAATTGTATTAAATGCGGAATACTTCTCACCTTTCATTTTCGAAGAAAATAAAAAATTGCGGAATACTTCAGGTCAAAAAATTTCAGTCATATAGGCAAGAAGAGTTCCTTAGTTGTACCTTTGTTTAGGTTCATAACATATTTCTTTATTTAGCAAAAAAAAAAAAAATGTTCTCAGCTAAAAGGTGGATAGATCCTTACTAGAGTTTGAGGGTATCTTCGGAACAATGGATAGTTTTATTTTAGTCTTTCAATTAAAGGGAAAAAAGGGGAAATAAGGAGACATGCTATCCAGTAACATTTCTATCGTGCTTTTAATAATCTTTAAGGATATTCTTCCTTTTAAAATTTTTCATGTATATCCGACATACTGTCTGTTACTTTTGTCTATAGTTTTATGTACTTGGGCCTTGTCTCAGTTCACTGGCAAAGTTGCCTGGTCTTAGCTTTTATCATCATTATCAATACAAAATAAGACAGTTTATTAAACAAGTCAGATTTATTTCATTCAGAGAATGGTAGATAGATTTATTTGCATGAACGAGGGACTAAAAAATAATCTCTTCTGCATAGTTAATGTAGGGGAATTGATATTTCCACAAGCTAATTGGGTCTCATTTGATCTTGTGGAAATATCAAATTAGCTTGTGGAAATATCAGTTCCATATGGGCATTGATATTTCCACAAATTAAGTTGATATTTCCGCAAGTGGGTCCTATTTGATCTTGCGGAAATATCAAATTAGCGTGTGGAAATAGCAATTCCCTTGATGTATGATGGCATCACAGTCTCTCGGAGGCCCCATTGCAGTACAATAAATGACATAACCTAAGTAAGTGTAGTTGCATAGAACTTTGCATGTATCAGATTTTTATTGTTGAATGATACTCACCCAATACATGTTTGTTTAGATTTTTCTAGGCCTTGTCCATTATGTCAATTCTGGCTATCTTACACATCCATTTTTGACATTGCCTTACATAGTCCCATCATTTGTAACAGGTCAAAGGGGAGCCAAATATATCATATATTTGTTCACGTTATTATCGTGCACCTGAACTCATATTTGGGGCAATTGAATACACAACTGCAATTGACATATGGTCTGTTGGTTGCGTCATTGCTGAATTGCTTCTTGGACAGGTTTCCAGTCGCGCATTAATTATTTTTTCCCTTACTTGGAATTGGGTAAGAGTAAGGACCATTCATGATAACTATTTATGTTATACTTTTGTTTTGGACATTCCAATTTTGGTAGCCTCTCTTTCCAGGCGAGAGTGGAGTCGATCAGCTAGTTGAAATAATCAAGGTAGCTACCTAAGCGATGCCTGAATGAAAATAATAGTGTGCTGCTGAAACTATTCTATTTTATTTTTGGTTTTTTACACGTTTTTCCTCTTAATGAGTTAAATATTTCTTCTTGTTTTAGGTGCTTGGGACACCTACTCGTGAAGAAATCAAATGTATGAATCCAAGCTACACTGAGTTCAAATTCCCACAAATCAAGGCGCACCCGTGGCACAAAGTAAGATAGCGGCTTCTGTGCTTATCTCCGTTCAATGTATTTGCTGCTGTGTTGTATTACATGCAAAAGTAGTTGAGCTGTATTGCTGTTCTGCACCCGTGGCACAAAGTAAGCTGTGCTTGCTGTTCATGCCCCCTGAAGCTGTAGACCTTGTATCAAGACTTCTTCAGTACTCTCCAAATTTGAGGTGCACTGCTGTGAGTATATCTTTTCTTTCTCCTTCTAAAGTTTATCTGTTATGTTATTTTTTCCTCTTTCCTCCGTTACATATACAATTAACACACATCCAAATGTGTTCGTATGCTAGCTAATTTCTTTCCATCTCCAAATCTGTGGTTGTTTGCCTATATATTTTGATCACTAGTGCTCAGGACAATTATCTTAATAACTCATTGAAGCCATATTATTAGCTTAGAGGGAGGGAGGGGGGGGGGGGGGTATCATTGGAAAAACTCGGAGTGGAAAAGCACTTAGTTTGCTATCTGGTTGGAATACGCGAGTTAAAGGAATGGAAAAGGAAAATATGATACAATCCACCTAATGAACATGTTCGGCTACATAGGGTGAAAAATTATCTACTTTAACAATATTTTTCTTTTCCTTCTCCCTCAAATTTTCCCAGTTCAAAACATAGTTTTCTAATGCTCTGAACCTCAAAATACTTCAACTGCTATGGAAAGAGTGTGTGGATGAGGTTTCTTTTCTTATGGGTTTAACCATAATATTTTTCTGGTTCTGTTTGTCTTTATCTAATCTTTTTGAATTGGTATTTTTGGCAGTTAGAGGCCTGTGTCCACCCCTTTTTTGAAGAACTTCGTGATCCTAACTCACGTCTCCCCAGTGGACGTCCCTTGCCACCCCTATTTAACTTCAAACCTCAAGGTTAATCTTCTATCTATTTTTGTTTGCTCTTATTTTAAGTCTATGTTTTACTTCATAACCTTCTGAATTATGCTGCATTTGCAGAGCTGAAAGGAGCTTCTTTGGAGCTCCTGGCCAAACTGATTCCCGTACATGCTCGAAAGCAGTGTCCCTTCCTAGGTTTCTAGTGTGCAACATTGATGTTAATATTTATGATTTGCCATGTTTATCGTCCATGTTGTGCGTCACTGTGTTGACCGAAGAATAGGGGTTGCCCCACCTGTTGCATTGTTGACTGAAGAATAGGGATTGCCACCTGTTGCGGTGGTTGTATTATTATTGTCACAACAATGCTTCTCTGAACAATCTTGTTTTTGTTATCTGTACACTGTATCAAGATTCAGTAGCGCTGCTAAGTGCATCATTTTCACAATGTATTAAAATAGTGTTCGTAACAAACAGGTCTGGTGCAGTTATATCTTGAAATGGAGTTTCGAAGTTTCACTTTTGCATACCCAAAATACACGGTGAATATATTCTCTTATATCTTCATGGTTCTGGTTAATTTTATGTTAGGAATATATTCTCTTATATCTTCATGGTTCTGGTTAATTTTATGTTAGGTAACCTTAAACAATGCCTGGTACTATGCTGGTAAAAATTTAGCCATTAACTTTATGATTAGCACCTATCAGTGTGGTGGTCCTTCGCAAATCGGAAGAAAGAACACTATCGGCGTTACTGTTTAGATTAGCTATGCAAGTACTTATGGCTGTGGAGCAGAGATGATAACAGAGATGAAAGGTGTTTGCTGGGAAGTTTTCTTGCAAGCCTGCTGCAAGGGCCTTCGAAAGGGCCCTCTAGTTGTTCGTATACTAAAAATTAAATGATCGTGTTAATGGCATTTGGTTAGATTTGGTGATGTTCACAACGATTGAGCCAATGAACCAAGTAGAATAAATAAATAAAAATCCACCCAATTTACATTGCAATATGAAATTGAGCAATGCGAGCATCAACATCTCACATACAATGATAATTAAATAAGTTGATAAGGATTCAATTTTTATTACTAATATTAAAATAAAAAATTATTTCTCTAAACTTCTCTGAAAGTATCTACTATGCTTTAAAGTTTTCATCCTAATAAATGCGCATTTATTAGGTATATTTGTGTTTTCAAATATAATCTTAAAAATAAGTTATATAGTCTAAAAAGAGAGAATACAAAATTCGCTCTTTGTACACTTTTATCATTGTGCTACACTAACAAAATCACAAGACTCACATCTCATATTTTATAATATCAAATTTTAAGACCAAAAAAAATAATATTAAATTGAACTCTCATTTCAAGGTCGTGGGAATCACCGGATTATACAAACAAAGGTTTTTCATTGAAAATTTAGTCACGCAAAATGTAAGGTTAATAAAAAATGTATCCGACGTGGAGCAACTGAAAATTAAAATTTCCATCGTGGCGCGTAGTTTTCACCGTCAGCCTCCCGCGCAAATTTCTGCACAAAAGGACTTTCTTCTACCCCAGAGCATCATTTATAGGGAGATTTTTTTTTTTTTTTTTTTTTTTTTCTCATTCAATTTGTTAATCTTCACGAGCTTCTTTGCTCTCACAGCCACCGAGAATTTCCTACTCGCTTTAATTTCTCTCTCTAAATTTCTACTTCTGTATGTATATCATCTCTGCATGGACTATTTTCTTTGTTATCTGCGTTTCTTCTTCATTACTTTGGCGTTTTTGATTTTAAATCATCACATTTATCTCAAAATCCCCTAAGTTCTGTAAATTGAATTTATTTTTTCAGGAAGGGAGTGCATTCTGGAGTGTATGGACTATAGTTCAAGAATACAGTGATTCTTAGCTTATCAGGTAAAATTTAATTTGAATTTTGTTATTTTTCTTCGTTTAATCGCCAATTAAATTGTTTTCAGTTAGGGATATATATTATTTTAGAGGTTATTAATTCTTCAACGGGAGACTAGAAGTTGGTTGTTCTAGAAAATTTGATCTTGTATAGTTTTTGTACTGATGTTTTTATTTTATATTGTTTTATGCAAGACTCATATTAGGGTTCTCAAAATTATTTGAAGGGAGAATCAGTCCCATGAAATTAGTAACAACTAATCTTATTTTTCAATAATAATCTCTCTCCCAAATCAAGACTCCAACTTTCTCTTCGCGATGGCCATGGCCATGGCCATGGATAAGAGTCTGATACACAAACTTGGTTCCGCACTTTCCTCACTAAATTACTCCTCCTAACTATATTAAGATTCATTAAAAATTGAAATCTTATCATAATGACTATGTTTAATTGTATTAATATGCCGATTTCCTTACTTATTTAAACTTCAAAACTTATCAAATTATGCGGGTTAACTGTATTGATTAGGTATGAATTCTTTTGATCAAACGGTCCAAGGATTCAAATATATTAAAAATGTAAAATGTTACAAAAGACGAAACGATTACAATAAAAAGAATTGAAATGGTAATCCTTCTAAATGAAATAATAGATAACAAGAAAGAGGGTCAATTGTAGCAACTTCTAGTGGACCACAGATACTCTTGAAAACCAGTCATATTCCAAAAATAATAATAGAATATACACATCTGAACAGTTTTTCAACACGAGTAACGGAAGAACAAACCGCCTATAATTACACTACACCAAATCTGAATAATCTATTTTCAATAATCCTTGCAGCGAAAAAATTCTCACGAATTGAAAAAATAATCTTCTAAATGGAGAAAACAAAATCTCATAAGAGATGATAATGAAATCCTCAAACAAAAGAGGAAAAAGTCCTACAAAAAGAATAGAGACTAAATTATTAGAGTAGAAGAATATAGATGTAGGGGAGGGGCGTTTAAAAAATAAGAGAACCCTCCCCTAAATCTAAGATAGAATGGTAGAAACTTGACTTTGTGTTCTCATGTTCTTCTTTGCATGGCGATGGGCCAAGTCATAGCTCACATTAGGCATGAATTTAGTTGAAAAATAATAGTAAACTCCTTACAAAATTAGTGTCATAACTAAATTAAAATTCATTAAAACTAGTATGATGAGCTCTATTCGGATTAGTATATCAAGTAAATTTCTTCTTTAGATTGCCAATATAAATCCTATAGCCAATACAATAACCGTGTTACACATAATTTCATTACTTATCTATATAAAAATCTAAAAACCTAATAATTATTTTCTCATAGTCCTAACCGCTACAATACATTCAATTGATTACCTTAATAGTTGACTAAAAAAACCTTTACTATATAATTCAATTAATTATCTTCAAAAAAATCTAATAATTCAATAATTATATTTTCAAAATCCTAATAAATATATCTACAATATGCTAAATTTATTATATCAATAATCGAATAAATATCAATACACGTGTTTGAGATATTTTCTAATTCAAAATTGATGCGATTCCTTCTAATTAATAATATTTTTTAACAGTTTACAATTTTCATAATTGTATTGTTTAAAATTAAGTAATTTCATTATAATTTTTGAATTTGAAAATTTTTAAAGTTGACTTCAAAAAGTTAAAAATGATCCTATATACTAGAACTGAGGGAGTATATGTTATGCATTTAACTAATCTAATCCATAATTGAAACTGCTAATACTATGTAGAGAAAACCCATGTAATGCAATGTATCAGTTAACAAATTATTTACATATATTATAAATTAATATATATATATTTTATTTTCCATCTCTTCTCTCAAGCACATTGAACATCTTTGGGTTTAAATCATGTTTCTCGGAATGGGTGTAGCTTCTGTAATTGTTTCTTAATCCATGTTACTTGCTTTGATTTGGCTTGACTTCTTAGGTATGCTTTTAGTAACTTTTATAAACTTCATATTTTAATAACTCCCATATGATGTCAGTCTTGTTCCTAATATACTTCAAATAGTCTGTTATAAAACTGAACAACCAAATGGTGTCGTTTCTGTTATACTTTAAAAAGTTTTATGTGGTACTAAATTCTCGTGGTCTATTTATTGAACAGCTTGAAATCTTTGCTTGGCCCAACGAAGAGCCTACTTAGTAATGGTACTCTTTTATTTCCGCATAAAATTTTGTATCTTTTCATTTGGCTTACCTATTATTCGTTTGGCGTCTCATTTTTTATTTTCTACTTCTGTTTTTTTATATGACTAGTCAATTAGCAGAGAAGGATCATTTTCCTCATTCCCAATTAATTTACTTCTACTATTTGATATCTCCTTTTCATTTCTTGTGGTGCTTTGATATCCGTACATAGGATGGGAACGCTTCTGATGAAGAATGTGGAAACATTGATTGGGATACAGATGATGAACTAGAAATTCAGAACATACCCCTATCGTCTAGTTCTAGTTTCTCGGTTCCCGGTGAAGTTATTGCTGGCAATGGGGAGGTAAATGTAATAGTCTTAGGGAAGAAGCCAAATGGAATCTGTATTTTGGATATGGCATCAAAAGTTGAGTTGTGGGAAAAGTATTGTAGAAATAGAGAAGGAAACTTCTGTATTGGTATTTTTGTGCATCAATTTACTAGTCTTATCACTTGAATTTAAGAGTTTCATGAGGAAAATTATTGCACCACTTGTTTTATATATATTGATATGCTATCATATATTGCTATACTATCATTTATGCTTGCTAAAAACACTTAAGCTTTGCAAGCTGTTTTTCTGAAGGCTGCTTTTGATAAATACAGCTTCCATTCATTAAAAATCATTGAATTGCTCATTTGGGGTATTTGATTTCATGTGCTAGCTACCAAACTATCACTTGCTGAAATACATCCAGTTTTCATTGTTTTGTTTGTTACCTAATACTACCTCCATACTGCATGTGAATACACACACACACGTACTCACACACACACATTATATTTTCAACTTTATTAAAAAACAAACAAAAGTATAACGTATAAATGTGTTTCCTAGTAGGCCTTCTTCCATACTAGAAATCAGCTTTATATAATCCCATAAAAAAATTAAATTGTTTAGCTACTTTTTTTCCACCCAACAAATCTACTTTGATCAAATACTATACGGAAGGATGTGTTGCGGTGGTGTTAAAATGTTGTTCCAGAAAATAATTAGGCCCTTGTCCACTCACCAATTCAATTCCCTTTTCAATCATTTATCCATAAATTCCTTGTCCGGTCACCAGTTCAGTTCCTCATTGAGGGATGTACATTTTGTCAGTAATGCAAAACATGTCAACTCCTTTGTTTTCACACTTATCTGATTGTTTTTTACAGAAATATGAATGAGTAAATTGGCTTTTTCATGAATAGATATATATAGCCTACCTATCTTCTTTTTCTTCTGTTTCTCATCTTAATATTATGCTTTCTTTTGGTAACTCCCCTCTGTATTTTCTATCTATTTTGCTTATTATGTGGACCATATTTTGGACTAACTAACAGCTTCATTTTTTGGTTATCAAGGGGTGCTCTTCAGCAGGTTCTTCAAATTCGAAGTTGATTAATCATTTTATAGGGATGGGGTTTAAGGAAGAGTTGGTTTTAAAAGCAATTCAAGAAAATGGTATTGCATTTTTATCTCATTTAGGGAACAAGTTTAATCCTCAAAACATCTTTCAAGAATTTCTTATAATTGTGCAGGAGAAGAAGGAAATTCTGAATCCATACTAGAAACTCTCCTTATGTACAAGGTGAGAAAGTCTGCTCCTTCCTCAGATACTTATGTAGATGCTTTAATTTTGATCTAGAGATAATGGGCTCAGAGGTGCTTTATGGCATTTTTTTCTTCTTTCATAAAACACAGAGTTCCACTTGGAATTGATACATGACTTTATTTTTATATATCCTCGATACATGTATGTGCTAAAGCTTTTAAGAAAATGCATATACAAATATTTTTTGATATATGTATTAAATGCATATCCTGGTACCCCTGATACTGGATATAAAGGACCTTATTTTTCTTATTGTGGAATTTCTATCATTATTTAAGCTTGTGATGGCGGAAGTAAAAGCTTTTAAGTTACAGAGGCATTTGATCTTCATGTTTAGGAGATGCTTATGGCTGTTCTAATTGTGATTGACCAAATACAGTGAGGGATTTTCAGCCATTGCTATCTCAAGTTCTCAACCTCATGCCAACCCACACCCCTTTCCATGCCTTTAAGAATTTTGCTACCGACTTTGGCATTAGCCATTATGGAAGACAATATAAGCTTGTATACAATAATGATGAACTGTTCTTGCTTTTTGAATGAAGACAGATTCTTGCTCCTTGGACTGAGGAATTTTGTTGCTTTTGAGTGAACAAGGATTCTTGATTCTTGAACAATGACGGGATGGAAACCCCTCTTCCTCACTATATCTCATAAAAAATAAAGCTTACTCATGTATATCCTTGAACATTTTATAGAACGAAATTATCTTAAATAAACTGAGTTTAATTATGCAAGACTTGTCCACGTGCCTGTACAGTGTCCTAAATTTTGGGGTTTAGGGAGTTTTGATGCATTGATTCATATGTTCCCAAGTCCACGTAACATAAGCTTGCAGTAAAAATTTCCACACATGAAAAGCCTGCCTTAAATTCTTCATTTTTCACTTGTTTTTTAATTCCTCACAAATTAAGAATGTGCTTTCCTTACATTGAGACTTTATAGTATTTTGACATTTAGATATCATTAATGTCTTGCAGGTTGTTGAAAACTCTCCTGAACAACATAAATGCATCAATTATGACCAGTGCTCTTCGGGATATGATGAGGGGTTTCTTAATGATCTCTCTGATTCAGATAGCTGGTGTGGAAGTGAGATATCTGTATGTAGTGCTTACTTCAGTCACTGATCATACCTTCTGTTACTATTTCATAACTAGTGTAATCATTTGCTACCATCGGGAAGTGTTTGGAATTAATATGGTTTAAGTAATTGAAATGTTTCGAAGATTGTAAATACTAAGTTCTAGACAGTTCATTTACTTAACTTGCATGTCTATTGTGATACTATAGATCAATGTTCTCAGACTCGGACCGGTGATCGAACCAGAAAAGTTACCGGGCGGACGGGTCACTGGTCCAACCAGTGGTCGGACCGTTATTGAACCGGTGACGTCATTAATATGTAATAAATAATAAATAATTAAATATATTAATTATTATTATATATTATATATAATATTTAGTAAATATGTAAAATTAATCAATTTATTAACACACAAAAAAAAATTTAAACCTATTTATATAATGTTTACTTCATGCAATTCAAATAAATACTAAATTTATATAAAAAAAGATATTAAATCACGATCATAACACAAAATTCAAGACTCAAGAGTAATAAAATCAAATATAAATGAACAAAACATCTCTAGGATATATTCAATCAAATTCGGTAAAAAAATAAATCTATTTGTACAATATTTATTTTATATAATTCAAATAAATACTAAATCTATATGAAAAGAAATATATTAAATCATGATCATAACTCAAAATTCAATCAATGATATATTTAATTAAGTTTAAATGTTTAAATTTAAAAAAAAAAAAATTTAAAAAAAAAAAAAAAAAAAAAAAGAGGTAGGGAACCGGTGAACCGGTCACCGGTTTTTGACCAAAAACGGTTTTTGGGCTTGGACCGGTTCCGGTCGAACCGCGGTCCGACCGCCGGTCCGGTCCGGTTTTCAAAACCTTGCTATAGATACTTAATCGGTCTACTGCTTGCAATTCATCGACACATTGAGTTCCACTTTGTTGTCTCTACAAAATCTACTGTGCATGCCAATGAATTAGTGTTATAAAAATTACCCCCAAATGAAGAGTTCTTTTCTTTTTGGACATACCAAGAAGGAGTGCACTTTGAAAATTCAGATAAAAAATCTTATGATATTCAAATAAGTTGACAGGCTGTATAAAAGTAAAAATTTTCTTTAAAGTTTACCTTTACATGGGACTCCTTTGGAGGGTAACTATAATAGAAGGTATGAAAATGAATATAGGAATACATCTCATGAAGTAGTTCTTTTGGTGCATATGTATGAAGGGAACTTTGGAGCTTTTGATGGCGTAGAGTTTGTTATATTTCAATATTTCATGCTGAATGCCGTGGGTTTTCTGGTAAGGAGCTGATTCAGGGCTCTTTTGCATCTTTCGTGATTTTTTGTTTAATAAACAAGATGTTGTCATTAAGAAAACCCGTTGTGAGTCGCTCTGGAGTGGAGTACGCCTTTAGTTTTGTCTGCCGTATATTAGATTACCTCATTCTGTTGTAGCAATCTTGAAGATGTGATGTGGTATCCCAGTTTAGAAAGGAAGTAGAACTAGAGCACTACTCCTGTTTGATTAATGCGGACTGTTTAACAAGAAAGTAAGAAGAGATTTTGTTGGGATGAGGAGGCGGCAGGGATTAAACTGTGATATTTTGTGTGTAGATTGCTATCTTTAAGTTAAATTAAGGTGTATGAGTTCATGAACTTTGTTTAGGAGTTCTTCCACAGACTCTGTGACATCTAGTGTTTTCCTTTTACCTAGGCTGTTTGGGGGTTCAAGGGGGGTTTTATTTTATTTTTTGTGTTTAGGGTTTAGAGCCACTTTTAGGTTGGGGTAGGCATATTTTTTGGTTTTTCGGTATTATAAGTATACCGAACCGGTTCAGCACAAAAAACAACCGGTTCGGCGTTTTGGTGGTTCGGTAAATACCGAACCGCACTGGTTGAACTATTTTTTTTAATTTAAAATTATTATTATTATAATTATTAATAAAAAAATAATATAAAATAAAATAAAATAATAATAAAAATAAAAATAAAAATAATAATAATTATTATTATTTTTGGTATTAACCGGTACCGAATCAATCCAATCGGTACCGAGTATTGGACCGAAACCGGTTTGGTACCGGTTCGGTCCGGTTACTTTTAGGTTGTTCTCTAATGATAATTTTCTTGTTGGGGAAAAGAAGGGGGTAGGGGAGAGGAGCCCTTCTACACCTGGAGTATACAAATCATAGAAGCAATGTAGACAGCAAAAAGAAGCAAAAAATTACCCACAAGATAAGGGGAAAAAAGAGACAAAAATATTGCATAAACTCAAAATGGCTTTAAGAAGCCTTTAATCGCAACATAGCATACTCTGACCAAAAAGTTTGAGCTTTTGTAAACTTAAGAGTGGCAGGTTTACCCAATGAATAAACATAATGTATACATGGTTTTGTGCCCCAGCTTTGGTACCTTAAAAGTAATCCTTATATATTGAAAAAATAATAATAAAAGTAAAGGTTTAAGTAATTACTACTTTTCAAGAAAAAACTATGTCATTGCTGGAATATGTGCACGTGCTCGCGCGTGTGTAGTAAATATCTAGATAATCAAAGAACGTAATATATTTATAATTCCAGATGTCCAAATAAGAAACAATTTTTGGAGCCGATGAAGGAAATCTATATTTTTCATTTTGACTTGAAAACAAAAGGCCATTGGCGCATCACATCTCAAAAGGAAATTGGGCCCAAGGTGTAACAAAGTTGAGATTGAATATGTGAGTCATCGTTGCTTCATTACGAAGGATTGTACTTTTACCTCTTCATTTACCCTCCACATATCAATGTAAGATGTTTAAATTTCGGTTTTATGCCTTCATGATTCTATTATTTTTATTACTATTATTAATTTGACAATTTTCTAACCATTTTTGTTAGTAATATGTGCCTAATAAAAACACCAGAAAAGACTGAAAAGTTATAGTAATAACTCTGGGGAATATTGCCCAAGGATTTCTGAAACTAAGATTGTTTTAATAAAATTGTATAATATTAAAATGAGTACACTGTAACACACAACTGTTCCTTGTAATGTGTGTGCTGTTTGTTTGCTTAGTTATATAGGTCTTTGACATTGTTTTGCATTGCAGGAAAATACAAATTCTTTGTCTGACAAGGAGAAAAACATTTTGTCCTTGGCAAACATGGGGTACACAGTACAAGAGGCTTCAATTGCTATGGATAGATGTGGTGCGTATATGATATCATGTTGGTTTCTACTAGTTTAGCACATAGGTTCATGCATGATTGTATGTGTTGATTCATCATGGAAGGCTTTTGTCTTGAATAAGGAATCCTGCTATAGCTGCCACTTCTATCTGATTTTTCCCTTGATCTATCGCTGTAAAAAACTGTTGGTTGAGATGAACCGATGGCGTGTTTGGGTTCAGTTATCTTCTCATTGATTGCTTCATAATTGGGAATGGTATATCATATTTTGCAAGATTCTAGTAGTGCTGTAGCTTTCCTTTTGTTTCTTCCTGTTGTTTATCCTATTTTGTCTTCTACTGCTTCTTTGCATCAACATTCACTCTAATAATTGTACGATTGTACGATGTACTATGTTAATCTGTTGAATATTTATCATCCTTCTTGCTGTTGATACTTTTACTATAGATTTTTGTTTGCCAAGAGAAAATGTGTAACACTGGTACTCAGTAAAGGTTTTTGGAAAGACTTTGTGCTGAATGATTTTGATAGAAACATGATAGAATTTTCTTGTCAATATTTGTGAAGCTATACCTAGTATCTCCAGTATGAACCCAGCTCTGTCATCTATATGGAATGTTTTGTGTTGTACCCAAGTTAGCAGAGTGGTATCTATAACAAATTGTAGTTTCTGGACGAGGAAGGAATATGTCAACTTCAGTATATCCAATAAACATGAAAGGAATTCCTAGTGTCTGATATCAGCTTGTTTATTAATGAACTAGAGATGAGCTCATTGATACTTGAGAGATGGTTGCCACACCTTTTTATACTGTAGAGCTATTTAAACCTCAGTTGAAAAGATCATCCAGGTTGACTAGATTACATAGTATTTTTGTGCTGCTAAACTGTGATGATGATTAATATCTGAGGAGTGACTTTCTATGATTTTCTGATATTTTCTTTTGGACAAGTATATATTTTGGTGATATTTATACTTCTTCCTCTCATCTGTTGTGGCCCCACTGAGCTGCATTTTTTATATATGTATTTTCAATATATAAAAAAGTTTGTTGTTACCATCTGTTATATCATAATTCATAGCAGCAGACTTGTTTGTGTGCTTCTTTTCCTAGGATTGAATTCCCCTTCAAAACATTGTAGGTCCAGAAGCCTCAGTTGCTGAGCTAACTGATTTCATATGTGCTGCTCAAATGGCGAAGGCAGAAGACATCTACTTCCAAGAACTACCTGATGAAAGCAAGGTTTTTAATGTTCTTGGGATTTCTCATTCTCTTTATTTTCAATTTCGTTTATTGAAGTTTTCCTTAGCATTTTCTTCACAACAGCCGCCTATATCTGGTAACAAAAAGAGGAAATTGTACGAGTATGAGTTGTTGAAAAAGAAAAAACAGGGGGCTTATCTTGCTGAAGATAACGAGACTATTCGTCTTCCAATACCAATGATAGGGTTTGGAGTCCCTACAGATGGGTGTCCACTAATTCATAGGAATCTTCCAGAGGCATCCATTGGGCCTCCTTACTTCTATTATGAGAACGTGGCACTAGCTCCAAAAGGAGTTTGGGACACCATTTCTCGGTTTTTATACGATGTTCAACCAGAGTTTGTTGATTCAAAATTTTTCTGTGCTGCTGCAAGGAAAAGAGGCTATGTTCATAACCTTCCAATTAATAATAGATTTCCTCTTGTTCCTCTTCCACCGCGGAACATACATGATGCTTTGCCCTTGACAAGGAGATGGTGGCCTTCATGGGATAAACGAACAACATTGAACTGCTTGCAGACATCTATTGGAAGTGCAAAACTAACAGAGAGGATTCGAAAGGCTCTTGAAAATTGGGATGGTGAGCCCCCACTGAGCGTGCAAAAGTTTGTCCTTGATGAATGCCGAAAGTGGAATCTAGTCTGGGTCGGAAGGAATAAGGTCGCACCTCTAGAATGTGATGAAGTGGAAATGCTATTGGGGTTCCCAAAGAACCATACTAGGGGAGGTGGTATAAGTAGGACTGATAGATATAAATCTCTTGGCAACTCATTCCAGGTGAACTTCTCTTCATTTGTTCTCTCTCTATAAATCTGTTTTCTCTCAGCAATTTTCCTTGTTAAAATAATCTTTCCGTAATGGGATTGCTAGAAGTTGGGCAAAATCTCATGGAGAGTCAGATATCAATACATTTACTCTTAACTGTATGGCATTCAAGCATATATTTACTTAAAAGCCAAAGATTATCATCTCACCTCATTTTATCTCTCCTATTTATTTTCCCGAATTACGATTTGTGTGATTGTTGTGTTAGGTTTTTGTTCGGGTCATTATTCCTAAGCAATCTTGTACAGCTTTCAACAGATTTCCGATTTTAATATCCTTTTCATCTATAAAAACTCTAAGAAAGTTTCATTGGAAAGAGAAATTCCAATTAATATACTAGAAGTCTGCTGTTTGTTGGTTGCTACTCTCTTGGTAAATTGTTCAGGTACAAGTCAAGTCTCAAAATTTTATTCTCCTCATGATTGAGACTCTTTTCAGGTTGACACTGTGGCCTACCATCTGTCTGTGTTGAAAGACTTATTTCCCGGTGGCATCAACCTTTTGTCACTCTTCTCTGGGATTGGCGGTGCAGAGGTCGCACTTCACCGCCTCGGTATCCCTTTAAAAAATGTTGTCTCCGTCGAAATTTCTGAAGTCAACAGAAATATAGTCAGGAGTTGGTGGGAGCAAACCAGCCAGAAAGGAACCCTGATTGACATTGCTGATGTCCAACAGCTTAATGGCGATAAGTTGGAGCAAATGATGAGTTCATTCGGCGGATTTGACTTGGTGGTTGGTGGGAGCCCATGCAACAATCTGGCTGGCAGCAACAGGGTGAGCAGGGATGGACTGGAGGGAAAGCAGTCTTCACTTTTTTATGATTATTTCCGTATTCTAGACTTGGTCAAATGTATATTGAGCAAAGAACAATAGCTTTCTGTAAAGGGGGCCTTCTTCTTTGCCAGATAGTTGTATCTAATTTGAATTTCCCAGGCCTATTCCTTTTATTTATTTGCCCCCCTCCAATGCATATTCAATGAATTAAAAATAAACACGAATTTCGATTCTAGCAAAGAAATTTAATTATGGACTGGGATGCATTTCTGCAAATTGCCTGAGGTTTGGGCTTGTCTTTAGGTTTTCGGGATCACTCGATATGGTTTCAGTGTTCCAAAATTTTTTATCATTGGCTAAAAATTTAAAATTCATTTAACTCATTGCTCAAGTGACACATCCTAAAAATAAAATAAAAAACTACCCCATTTTCGTAGGAAACACGGTTACACTTAGCATGTGTAACAAGCCTTTAAACCCCAAGGTTACCCCAAGTGGACGAGTTTTGTCTCGTGAGGGTTTGCAGTGAATTTACCCACAAAATTCAAATTTTCAAAATTTTTTAAAATTCCCAAAGAATAAAACAATTGTTTTTTAAAAAAATAAATAAATAAATAAATAAATAAAATAAAACAAAAATTTCCTAAAAATAAAACAAATATCCTAAATCCCTTCCCCCACACTTAAAATTTACATTGTCCCCAATGTAAAGTAAAATGCAAAGAAAAAGGCACAAATAATTATAAAAAGAAAAAGGGAAAAGAAATGCAAATCTGTTTTCTTGGGTTGCCTCCCAAGCAGCGCCTTTGTTTATTGTCCTTGGCTTGACAGCAGACCAAAGTACTACGTCACTCCAACTTCATGAATTTTGAGTATCCCATCCATCACGTTATTCTTCATAGGTAGATTCAGTCTCCCTTGCACGTGACATAAACGTTTTACTCCCTCTTCAATGAATAGACATTTAAGATGATTGGAGAGAGCCTTTATATTCGGAATGGGATCCTGCAAAACAAAAGATGAAAATTTATTATGAGTAACAGGCAATGGAATGGAAATTATTGCATTATTATCAAAAATCATTGGCAAAGAATTTAATGGAGCTTCAGCCTCCTTCAAATCTGATTTCAGCTCAATTGTTTCTTCTTCCAACTCCAAATTGTTGGTAATTGCAATGTCTAACTTTTCCTTGTTTATCTCCTCAACAATTTCCTCCACCTTAGGCATGTCATCATAAACAATAACATCATTGTC
The DNA here is from genome assembly GCA_947179155.2 of Hedera helix. Classification (NCBI taxonomy): domain Eukaryota; kingdom Viridiplantae; phylum Streptophyta; class Magnoliopsida; order Apiales; family Araliaceae; genus Hedera; species Hedera helix. The sequence goes on along the minus strand of OX359270.1, from coordinate 38,779,243 downwards.
TATAGAAACACTGTCTGCTTCATTGATGTTGTTTTCTTTCTCTTGCTGTGACAATGGAGGAACTGTCTTTTCTGGATCTTCACTTCTTAACACTAGTGCACTTGTATTCTCCATTGGATTATCCATCGTTTGAGAAGGTACTTGCTCAAAACTTTGCTCCTCCAATTGATCGATTGTCGTTTGTCCCATTGAAGTACCCAAACGCTGAATAATTGCATTATTTTCTTGAATTCGTGCCTGCATGTCTTGTTGAAATTGCAAATTATCCTGTCGTAATTGTAAAGTGTTAGCCTCCATTAATTTAAGCATATCTTCTAAAGACATATCAGAATAAAGTGATTGGCCCTGTTGTTGTTGGGGATATGGTTGTATGTATTGTTGATAGCTTGAAAAATTCTGATTTGCAACCGGATTCATTGGTGGATTCTCATAGCCAAAATTAGAATGATCCATCCATCTTGAATTATACGCGTTTGAATAGGGATCATATCTCCATTGGGGTTGACCAGGAAAACCACTTGCTATATTGGCTTGCTCATAGGACTCCTCTCGAAGAATGGGGCACATATTAGTCGGATGTCCTACCACCGCACAAATCCTACAAGCTTCCATTCGTTGTGTACGATCTGCAGCCATTTGATAAACAAGAGAAGTTAAGGTATCAATTTGTTGCTCAAGAGAAGAAATAGTTACCTCATTGGCATAATCATGCCTCACTTCCATCCTTAACCTGCACAACTCAATTTATTATGAAAAACTAAAATAATAAAATCTAACAAAAATTAAAATACAGTTTACAAAAGCACAAAATTAAATGTAAATCATTCCCCGGCAACGGCGCCAAAATTTGGTGTGATGTCGCAAGCACCCAAAAAATAAAATCTTACTTTGGAAAAATAAATATGTAATAGTGCAAGTAAGAGTCGATCCCACAGAGAATGATTATTTAATTTTATGTTTTGTAAATAAGAATTGGGGGGTTTTGTAATTAAAGAAATACTTTAAAATAAACTAATTAAAATAAATATGAAATAAATAAATAAGAAGAAAAAGCCTTGGTTTAAGTTAATATCCACCATCAAGAATTTACAACTGATCACTGATGCAAAAATAAATCAATTAATATTTTGAAGATTCACCGTAGAAAGAACTACTCGCAGGTGGAATAATTTTTCTCCTCTCTCCTTAATTTTAGATAAGTAGAGCCACGTGGTCTAAATACCCTTACTATTAAATAACCCCCGGCACGTGCTAAAGATTTAATTTAATAGCAGCATAAAGAATTAGAGAGATCGTTGAACTAAACAACACAAGCCACGTGTTTGCATTTAATTTAGATGAATATTCTTCCTAAGATAAAATAATCTTTTGATCTGCAAAACAATTATTAAACTTAGTTGCTTCATTAATAGCAGTAGATTAATATGATTAATAAACTAGTAGTACTCCTAGCAATTAAACAAATTAATCGTAAAATTAAGCATAGAAGAATATTCAATAATCAAAATATAAATTGAACAATTAAAATAAATTAGATCTCACAGTGTATAAATCTTGATGGCTTCAATCACTTAAACCAAGAAAAATAAACTAACTACTCATAATTGTAGAGAACACTAAAGAATAGAAGAGAGAATTTTTATTCTAAGAGAAGTTGTGTATTACAATGTGTATCAAGCCCTCTATTTATAGGCTCCAAAATCCTCCTAAACCTAGTTGGAATTAATCTTTCCAAACCCTAATAGGATTTAAAATACAAATAAAAATAAAAGAAAAAGAAAAATAATTATTATTCTAACCCTAGTTGGAATTAAAATCCAATTTGGAATCAAAAAAATAGCAAAATCCCGAAATAATCTGTTTTGTAGCAATTTCCGCGCAAACAAACAAGACTTAACCTCAGCCTTGACCGGGTCAACGCGGTAACCGCGTCAGGTGACGTCAGCGACACGTCCGCGCATTGCGCGGGCGTTATTTTTTTTCTTCAACTGCATTTCCAAACGACGTCGTTCCATACGCGGTATAATTTACTCGCGCGCAATGCGCGCAGCCAAGTTTCCGGAATTTACGATTCTGCCACCGGTCTTTTGCTGAAATTACACCCATGTCCCTCCGCGACTTTTCTTCCTTAATTACGACTTTGCCATCAGCGTGGTTATTTACCGAAAATGCCATCAGAGTTTTGTGAATTTTTCAGATTTGCCCCCAAGCTTTATTTTTCCTACAAAATAAAATATAAAAATAAATAAAAATAATATAAAAATACTAAAAATCCTAAAAACACATAATAATAAATAAAACACCTAAAACACTAAAAATAAATAAAAACACATAAATAAAAATAAATATAAAAATACTATAAAATTACCTAAATTAACATAAATTAATTAAAATCCTATAAAACCTATTAAAATCAAAATAAATTAGATAATTAAACATTTAAGCACACAATAAATATAAAAACTAAGTATTAGGGCATAAAAATACCATATAATTTAGCCCTATCAATGTCAATCCTGTAGAAGTGTTGTTTCTATGGTGTTGATGTTTGATTTTTGTTGCTCTGTTTCAGTAATAATACAAGGAATTAGGCAATTATCAGCGTTACATTGACATGCAACTTTACCGGACCAGTATGCCTCTCTTACACGTGCATTTCTTGTAGGTACTGCTACTCTATAATGTCCACTTTATTAGATGTTCTTCGTTAATGTTAATTGAAGGTTAATGAGAATTGTAGTGACATTTTACTAAATAGTTATATGCGTTTGTCATTTATTTTTGCTTCTTCCATTATAAGCAATATAAATAGTTCAGTTCTTTAACATATCATATAATAACACAAGTAAAAGGAAGAAGCTTAGAAAGAGTCCTCTTTTTATTATATATATATATATTTAAAAAGTAGGAAATATAAATAAATATTAAAAAAATAGCAAAAAAATGTATGAAGCTCACATTTTTTGCTTCAAATAGTAGTATAATTAATGTAAATGGCGACGAAATACTTTTATTATTGGCCTAAATAGAGATTAATACATTGAACTTTTAACGTTTTTCTATTTTGGGGATTGAGCTCTCAATTTTTTCAATTAAGTGATTAAACTTTTAATTTTTTTTCACTTTGGGGATTGACTTATATGTTTTTTTAATTAGGGGAATGAACTTTTAATATTTTTTACAAATCTAAGAATATCGTCTTTCTGTATAATACTCAAACAGTCTATTTTTTTAGATGTATCAAAATGATGGCAATATATGTTCCTGTTGTCAAGATTTTTTTTTCAACCACATATATTTTATTTTGAATATTTTTTCAGTGTTCAATTAAAGAAAAAATGAAAGTATTAATTTGTATATGAAGATAACGTTCCATGAATCAATTCGTAAATATCTTTAAATCTATTTGCTTATTTGTTGAATTTGTATATGTTGTTTAGCAATTTACATCGTTATCTTTGCGATTTTGTTCAAGTTTTTATTTAATTTAATTTTAATTTTAATTTTGTAACATTATAAAAGGGTTCTTTTATTTTATTTCTATTTTTATTTTTAATCAAGTTTGATTTCAGAAAATGGATTGGCACCAAGTAGAGCAGAGATGCTCAATTATGGGCCGAGGACAGGGGGTGGGTGAACATTCGAGACTGGGCAAAATCATGGTATGATGCTAAATTCTAGGGCAGTGAACCTTTTGCTATACCTAGCTGAAATACTCAACATGACATGGTCAACTATCAAATTCAAGTCCAGTATAAAGCCACCAATTACCAATAGCACAATTTTAATAAAAGTCCATAAAGAAATCAAGAAATATATATATATATATAAAAGGACGAATCTAAAATATACTTTTTAAATAATATACTCTTTTTAAATAATATATCTTTATTAAAATTATGTTGTTTTGATTTTTTTTAAAAATAAAATAATATTAAAAAAGTGATTTTACTTGTTTTTCTTTTACTTACAAAAATATCACCCGCAACCCCATTTATTTTTTAAAATAGTATCTAAAACGATGTAATTTTAATAAAAATATGTTATTTAAGAACGATATGTTTTAAATCCATTCTCATATATATATATATATATATATATATATGTATGTATGTATATATATATATATATTCAAGCATCCCATAAATAAATAAAATAACTTACAAAGTAGTAACAATTATGCTATGATTGTCAGTTTTAGTTGCTTAAATAATATTTAAAAAACAATATATTATACATTCACCAAGTTTGAGATGAGATTTCAACAACATCATCACTCACTTCATTAAAGGAGAGCAGTTATTTCATAAATTGTAATCCTTTTTGTCACCTTCTAAAATTATAAATATATACCCAACAAAATTACTTGGAGAATTTTATTGCTGAAAAAAATATTCCATTTACCCTACCGAGTAATAAGATTTAATTTCTTCATTGGCATAGTGTAATTATTTTTCCCTCGCCGTTTGCTATATATACCTCTCCAACCCATTGCGCGCTTTCTGTCTCCCTTCTGCGCTTCTCATCCTTAAGAAGCGCGTTTTCTCTCTCCAAATTGCAATATATAGAGAGAAATCGAGAGAAAGAAGGTAGTCCATAAAAGAATTGGAGATTCTACCGCTGCTTCTGTGTATCGGTCTATCTAAGTCCTCAATCTCGACTTTCTGGGCGACGTCATTAGGTATGCCTTATCCGTTATAATTCAACCAGTTTAGGGTTTCGATGTTTCTCAGATCTGGACGGATATGTTCAGTTCATGAATGAAACCCTTGTCGAAGTTACTAATTGTTGATTTAAGGCCTCAATTCAGTTTTTAAAGGTCGGGTTTTGTTGTATATCGTTTGTTTTTTGGGCTTTTTGAAGATTTTTTTTCTTCTTAATGCGTGACATATGTTTACTGTTTAGGATTTTGCTTTTTGATAATAATTTTTTGTTAACATGTTTGAAATCTATATTTGTGTTGGGAGCTCTAGAAAAATGTAGATCAGATATTTTGGCATTTATATCTTTATGGACGACTTTGGTTTTTGGTTTTTGTGCATTTTCACCCACCTGTACTTGAAAAAGTTGGTGTTTTTTTTCTTCTTTTTCTTATGATGAGGAAATTTATTTCTGTAAGCAAATTTGTTAAACAAGGTCCGTCCTTTCAACATGAGTGTGAGATCACATACTACAATCACTAATCGTCTGAGAGGAGACCTTGTTGAACCAACAATTTTAGTTGAAATATCATTCCCCTTTAATTTTATTGATCACATATTTGCTGAGTTTTATTTCAGTTTGAAACTTCGTTTTTCTACAAATTAATTTTGTTGGTTTAGACTTTTACTTGCCCAGTTTCATATTAAGAGTTGCATTTGGTTAGATTTTGCAAATGAAGGAAGAAATTTTTTTGCTTCCTAAAATTTTCATATACTTCAATTTATACTTGTGTACTCCATGTATAGTCTATGTGATTTACTAAACAATGACCCACATTATGTTTGTTACACATGCCTTTTTAGTAACACATTAAATCAAGTGGGTGGATCTTTTACACTTTTTTGTTCAGCTTTTCGAAGAGTAACTTATTTTGAAACAAAATCCGTAAGTTACTTATTATGAGGTGAATTTAGTCTAGCTTTTCAAATCTGGAGTTTTTTTGTGCCTGTTGGGAGGGTGTGTGTTTGGTAACCTTATAAAAACATTAGATCTTGTTTGAGTTTTTTTTGCTAGAACCATTACTTTTGGGAGAAGCTATAATTTGCTGCATTTTAAAGTTAATTTTGTATTAACTTAAATATTTACCAAAGTATCTTTATAAACTGCTGTCAATATAATTTTACTATATGACTTTTTAATCGCTACCACCACCACCACCATCACCAATACCAATATCACTTTTTCCTACAGATACAGCTATACTAGGCAATTTTTTTCATCCCACCACACCATTCCACTGAGCGAGCACTATATCTGAATCTTTGCTTACCTATTTAGATGAAACTTGAAAGTTGTGTTCTGTTCGTTAGGCGTAATATATGCTTTTTACTACATGGGAGTGTAATCTATTGCGGCTACTCTATTTCTGGATCTTTAATCAACTTTTTAAAGTTTAAATTTCAACCACATATTCTATCAAGTATTAACTGTATAATATTATAGATTTGACCTTGGTGTTAACAAGCCTGCCTGCTATTTTTATGCATTGCTCCCTGAAACCTCATTGTTTATTAATATTCCACTTACTGCTTTTGTAGGATCCTAGGCATTGAAGTTTTGATATGGCAGCTACTGCTGGTCCACGTTATGCGTCCGAAGATCCCACTCTTCCCAAACCATGGAGAGGACTGATTGATGGTAATACTGGATATCTTTACTTTTGGAATCCAGAGACCAATGTTACCCAATATGAGAAGCCTGGTGGTCCTTCACAAGCAGGCTCTGCTCCACCGCATAAGTCTCCATCAGTGTCCCTAAGCTCGTCAGTTCAATTTCAACAATCTTCACAGGGGCTACGTCGTGATAATAGTACAATTGATGATGATGATAGATATACAAGAGGCAGCAGTGGTGGATTGAAGCTTGATTCTGGAGCAAGGAATTATCAGGTGTTTGTTTGACCTGTCTTTTGGTGTTTCTATTTTATTCTTTTGTTATTGTTGTTGGTTGGCCTTGATACTCAAAGCTGCTAGTAATATTGCTGCATCTGCCTTATTATGATAGAAGTAGTTGTGTGGAAAAATCAGCTTGTAAGTGAAAATCCTAACCATACTTGTATGTGCCATTGTTTGCATGATGCACAAGTTAAGTAGAAACAAAAATGATTATAAAGAGCTTGATTTTTCATATGATTTGTAGCTTGGGTTCAAAATTTTAGTAGTTTCTTGTTAGGTCTATTTGCAACTGAAATGCTCTTATTCTTACATGACAATCTGTGTTGGGCATAGGGAGAATTTTTCTTTCCTTCACCATAAATCTTGAGTGTTCTTACTATTTCTGAGTGTATCGTTTGTTTATTGTATTATTATACATTTCATAGGTTACAGGCTTACAGCTGCTTGTCAAAATAATTAATGCTGATTTTTAAATGAATGCCAATTGAAACTTTGTGATTGCAGTTGCCAGTTGGGAAGTGTGTCCTCAAATTTAGTTTTCATATTTGAAAGCTACTTATGCACAATATTTCGCTTCAGTATTTAGCATTCTCTTCTTTTTGTCATAATGAATTTTAAATCTTCGTGTATAATAATGGTAAGTCTACTAAGTGCATGTGAGACAGTGGTTTGTGTATTGTAATATGATTCAAAATTCTTATTTTGATAGGCAGATTACCTTGATTCATAAGTTCTTTTTCCTTATTCTATTTCTTCACATACTCTTCACGATGAACTAATCTTAGTTGTTTTATACAATGATAGAATGGCAGGGGTGGATCAGATCATTTGAACAATATTCCAAATGGATTGGTCGGTGCTGTACAGGGAGGATCATCTGGCCGAGGGCATGGATTGTCAGCTGTGGGAAGTGGTCTATCTGCTGAGTCATATCGTCACCGACATGAAATTACTGTAACTGTAAGTATATAAAAGATTTTAGATTCCATTTGTTACCAATTGCATTTTACACGGTTTGCGTGGTTGGTGGGTATTTCGTGCATCAGGTGGAATATCTTGTGTACTCATTGCTCAAAGTTTATTACAATTTTTTCACATTGCAAATAGATCTAAGGGAGTTAACATTGCAAATAGATCTAAGGGAGTTATTAGCTTCCTTTGGAATCTTTGTTATATACTTCCAAATGAATTATTGATGGAATAGTGCTCTAGGCTTTTGGTTGCTTCTATAATGTCACCTTGTATTACAGGATTCGATCTTAGTTTCTCCTGCGCACACAGTTATTGCAAACATCTATTTTACATCTCATTTACCGTATTATATATGTTTATTATTTTATTGTGAGTTCTGACAGTTGGTTTTTCATTAGGGAGACAGTGTGTCGCCGCCTTTCACGTCATTTGAAGAAACTGGTTTACCTTCAGAGATTCTTAGAGAGGTATGGATTTCTTGTCATTTTGAATCTCTCTGGTGCATAGAGAAAAGCCTTTACTTAAGAGTATGTAGTTATGGTTATTTCTGTGTGAAGTTCTGTGATTGCTGGAGATCCATCATTGAACTTCAGGCTTATGTTCATTTTTCCGTTGTTACTTTTTGTCGCAGGTGCGATATTGGCTCCGAGGAGGAGCTAAATGTCGTACACTGTGCTGCCCTCTTCTCTTGGGGCTTGCATAAATTTGGAGTGCCCTTAATTGGTGGACCAATTATGGAGGGCTTTCCGAATCTCCCAAGTTCGTGGCAGGGCTGCCGTTGGTGATGATTCAGTCTGCCATTTGGTCCGATCAGAAGAGGCCTCCTCCTGCTCTAGCTTGTGTGAGCAAGCATTGGCTACCAGTTCATGGGGGATGGTGCTTCTTTTTGCATTAGCCACTCCATTAGTCTGAGAAGAGATCAATTCAGAAATCTTGAAGCTGATACCTCTGCTTATGGGTGTTGCTTTTTTGTTTTTTTGCTTTTCAGTTACACCAGGCTGGGTTCTCTGCCCCTACTCCAATACAGGCACAATCATGGCCTATTGCTCTTCAAAATCGCGACATAGTAGCCATTGCAAAGACTGGTTCAGGGAAAACTTTGGGTTACTTGATTCCAGGCTATATGCATCTTAAACGAACTCGTAAAAATCCTCAATTGGGTCCAACAGTTTTGGTCTTGTCACCAACGAGGGAGTTGGCGACACAAATACAAGATGAAGCTGTGAAGTTTGGGAGATCAGCAAAAATATCTTGCACTGTAAGATGATTTTTAAGTTGCTGATTGAATTTTCAATAATGAAATCAATACACAATGCTATATATATTACTGCTCCTTGAATAACCTTTGACTTGACTTGCTGTTTGGATATCTGTGCTTATTGATTTTTCCCAAGCTGGTAAACAGTGGAGTGGATCTTTTGCTTGTCTAGTTTGTTGTGCTTAATATTGATATATAGCTGGGCTTTAATTATTTTTAGCAGAGTTCCTCTCAGTTGATAACTTTTGAGCTACTTGGCTCATTAATCATTAAGCTTATTTAACTAGAGAATGGTGTTAGAAATTTATAATATCAAATAAATTTAGTGTATAATTTTGATATTACTCGCTTCATAGAAAGTTGTAGGTATTCTTTATGTAGGGGTCAATTAATTAGCTAATTATTTGTTTCTATGCGTGATATTTCATATTAAGACCTAAAAATTTAAAAATAAATAAAATCATATTGACATATTGCATAAACTTATCATATGTATGATTATAGTTTATGAATGATAAAAAAAACTTGTTTGTGCATTCTTTCTGCTGATATTTGTTGCCCCCTCCCCCCCTTTATGTTAAAGTGTTTGTATGGAGGAGCACCTAAGGGTCCCCAACTGAGAGATTTGGACAGAGGAATGGATATTGTGGTTGCTACTCCTGGCCGTTTGAATGATATACTGGAAATGAGAAGAGTGAGCCTCAGCCAAGTTTCATACTTGGTCCTGGATGAGGCAGATCGCATGCTGGACATGGGCTTTGAGCCACAGATTAGAAAGATTGTGAAGGAGGTACCTGCTCGCCGGCAGACCCTAATGTACACTGCAACATGGCCGAAGGAGGTTCGGAAAATTGCTGCGGATTTATTAGTTAATCCGGTTCAAGTTAACATTGGAAATGTTGATGAACTTGTTGCAAACAAGTCTATCACCCAGGTGCGAGTCAAGTTATTTCCTCCCCAATATTTCATTTGTATTCCATTTTGTTAAAGTTAAAGTTATCAGTTCATTACTTGCAGCATGTAGAAATTGTCTCATCAATGGAAAAGCAAAGACGGGTAGAGCAGATATTGAGATCTCAAGAACCAGGATCTAAAATCATTATTTTTTGTTCCACTAAGAAGATGTGTGATCAGCTTTCACGTAACCTAAGCCGTCAGTTTGGAACTGCAGCCATTCATGGAGACAAATCTCAAGGTGAGAGAGACTACGTGTTGAACCAATTTCGCACAGGGAGATCTCCAGTTCTTGTAGCTACTGATGTTGCAGCTCGTGGATTGGACATCAAAGATATAAGGTTGGTGATTCCTTGGTAAATTTTCCAAGTAAATCATTGAGTAATATGTTTAATTTTCTAAAAATTAGATTAAATTTGCAAATGTGAAGGTTCCTTCGTTGTCTGTTTATTAGCTCCCGATACTCTAGTTTAAATTGTGTAATGAGCCATAGTTGTTCTTATCTTCCTCAGGGCGGTGATCAACTATGACTTCCCTACGGGGGTAGAGGATTATGTTCACAGGATTGGGAGGACTGGTAGGGCTGGTGCCACTGGGTTGGCTTATACGTTTTTCACTGATCAGGATGCGAAGCATGCTTCAGATCTCATTAAAGTATTGGAAGGAGCAAATCAACGAGTTCCTAATGAAATTCGAGATATTGCTTCACGTGGTGGTGGGTTCGGGAGGTCTAGGCGTCAATGGGGTTCTGCTCCTGCTGGTCGTGATGGTGGCCGTGGTGGTCATTATGATTCAGGATATGGTGGAAGAGATGGGGGAAGGGTTGGTTGGGGCCGTGGTTCTGATCGCGAGTCACGTGACAGGTATGTATGCATATTTGTGTTGATGATTAGTTGTTTTGAGAGAGGAAAAATACACATGTTGGCACAGAGTGGGTTTGGTGGTCCCTTCCATCTATTTTTTGGAATTCTGCAATTTCATTTGTTAAGAATAACCTCATATGACTAATTTGGTCTGCACTTGCTAAAACTTTGCTATAGCTTTATTTTCAATGCCATGATATAATGTTAATGAATAATGAAAATATAATTATATTATTTCATGGATTAGGTTTTGATTATTCTATTTGCTGTGTAGTGACAGGTATTCCCGCGGCTATGATGCGGGTGTTCCAGGAAGCTTTCATGCAAAGAGCTTTCATGACAGCATGATTCGTGGTCCGGTGAAGCGGAGCCGAAGTAGAAGCCCTCATAGGGGTGGTTCGGGATGGGGTGACCGCCGGGGAAGAAGCCGCAGTCGCAGCCGAAGTATTGACCGTTTTGACAGGGCTCCACCTGCACGTGAACGCTCTCCAGGGCGCAGTTTCCATAAAGCAATGTTGGGCTCGGGTAGGTCACCTCCACCACTCAGAAATCATCGGTTGTCACCCCGACTTGGACGAGAGGATGAAGAGGAGGAAGGTATGATTCCAGCTGATGAATAAGGGTCCTATTATAATACACACCCCAGGAATTTTTCAAACAGCATCAGAGAATTTTCTTTCAGCTTTTTTCATGGCTGATGGTGAATTTTTCATCCTTTGTTGTTGAATGTTAGTGTTGTAGTAGTAAGGTCGGCATGTTAAAAAGGCCTAAAGACTTTGGCTAAAGTGCTGATAGACAGTTAAAACATAAAAAAGACTTCATAAGGAGAGAAGAAGAAGACACCTTTAATGGTTTATGTTGCTATTATGTTATATAATGTCCTGTATGTTTCTAGATATAGGAAATTTCTAGGCAAAAGCTGGGAATTCATTATACTATTGGCGGAGTAATGGTGTATAACAGATTTTTGTTGTGCAAGATGTGTAACTTTTCTGCCGGACATGGTTCACCGGTTGAAATTGTTTCAGTCTTATTTTAATGATACATTTAAGTTAATTTTTCTTTGAATGTCAGTTCTGTTCTTTCCATTAGATCTGGTACGCAAACGAGCCTTACCCCCCTAATCTGCTGTTTCTGGTAAGGCGGCTATACTAATATGTGATTCCCCATCCCGTAATGTGCTGTTTTTGCTGTGTATCAGCCCGCTCAAGAATACAAAAAAGTGGTTTGGACCGTTGCCTGGTTTCTAAGATTTTAGAGTTGTCCCCGAATATAAAGCTCAAAACTTCATATTTAAAATGGAATATATCGAAATTTTGATTAGTGATGTGGATTACATTTTATAAAATATTTTTGAAATTTAACTCTTATTTTTTGAGACATTCTAGAAGGGGGGAAAAGGAACTATCAAATAGAGGAAGAATGAGTAGCTATCCGTGTCAAATTGACTGCGTAATTATCAAGTTTTCTTGCTCGTAATTTATTTGGTGTTAATTTATGAGAAAAGTGTAAGTACACACAAATTAAATAAAATATCGTTCTTATTAAAAAGTGTTATATGACAGTAAAAATACATATTTTAATGGTGATGATAATATTATGTTTGGATGTTATATTTAGTTTGTGTGTATTTATACATGTCTTAATTTATTTGGTGTTTGGCTTGATAGCGAAACTTGGTCGAACTTCGGCCATGCAACTGAAACAAGATTTTCCCTCAATATTTGAGCTTGTGCGCTAAAAGAACATAGAATTTTAATACCAACGAACTCGGTTGGAACGGTTAACAAGATTATTTTGAGATGAAGCTATTATTATCATATATCTCAAATATTAGCCATTTCAAAATAATTTTTTAAGCTTAATTCTAGTTCTACAACTTTTGAAGGACAAGTGACAATTTAATTTGGTTAGAATTCAATTACATTTTGAGATGAAGCTATTATTATCATATATCTCAAAATTAATATTATAAAGAAACAAAAAAAACACGAGGACCACGTGTCTTTTAGGTGTCTGAGTCTGAGAGATGAGATTATATAAATCCAATCCCACCCACCCCAGATATGATACCATACCATAATCCAATTCAATTACCAACTCCCCCCCCCCCCCCCCCCCCCCCCTTCTGTTTCCTTAATTTTCTCTCTCAGAATGGAGTTAATTTGAAAGAGAATCTCGATTTTCATTCAAGTTTTTTCTATATATGAAAATTCTTTAAAATCGCAATTGATTGATCCTAATTAAGGACAAGTACACGTATACAACTTCCAACAACAAAAATCAACCACTACATCTCATCTCACAATTAAAAGGTGGGTCTTGACACGAAAATCCGTGCTAGACCCCACTTTTTAATGGTGAGATGGGACGTAGTGGTTGGTGTTATGGTTGGATGTTGTGTATGTAAAGCGGTCATAAAAAAAAATGCATACATGCTACTTATAATAATAATAATATATAATAATAATAATAATAATTCATCTAACAAGTTGAATCTTAAATTATTTCCAGCTGTTGATCAATTTAGTATATATAGAAGGGTCCTCATCATCAAATCCTCCTTTTTCTAAACTTGTTTATTATAATCCATTTGATCCGTTTCAAGCTTCTGCTTCTTCCTCTGCTACTGCTAATATCCATTTCGGTAACAAACAAATTCAGTTTATCAAATGGTGAAATTCAATTTTTGCATGGAGATGGCCGAGGGCTTGTGAATTTTCCTATATATATATAATTCAAAAGCGTCGGACTAGCTTCCAAAGAACGGGGATGCATTCGCAACCACTGATCAATTTTCAAGGTGCTGATTCATCAGTTAGTTCGATTGATTCATGCATAACTGCAGACAAGAGGAGTACTGATCAAAATGCCAGCGAGATGAATAAGATGAAGAAAATGAAAAGGAAATATAAAGCAGCTGCAGGCGCTACAAAGTTAAATATGATTAAAGGTCAATGGAGTCAAGAAGAGGATCGGTATTAATTAATTAATTAATTATTTTTTTCTATTAATTTTAGATTGTTATATATGTATATATCTCTATATTCCCTAATTAATTTTACATGTTCACTGGAAATTATTTAAGCATCGATCTGAATTGTGTGTACGTACGTATGTCGCGCAGATTGTTGGTCGAATTGGTAGAGCAGCATGGAATAAAGAAGTGGTGCTACATTGCTAAGATGCTTCCGGGAAGGTTAGGGAAGCAGTGCAGGGAGAGGTGGCATAACCATTTAAGGCCAAATATTAAGGTTAATTTTCCTTTCCTTTTAATTTATATTCGATTCTATTGCATTTTTATTCTTGTGATTTGTTTATTAGTTTTAGATAAAAATATAATATTAATTACTCGTTTTTATGACAATGTAATTAATTATTTTTTATTCTTGTGATTTGTTTATTAGTTTTAGATAAAAATATAATATTAATTACTCAGTTTTATAATAATGTAATTAATTATACATATATATGTAATGCATGGCGCGTGAGTACATGAGTAATATAACTCACGCGCATGGCGCGTACTTGAGTAGCATAACTCACGCGCCATGCGTTGTGCATCATTGTTGGCACACTTATTATGATTTTTACCTCTTCTCCATAATCTCAACTAATGTGTTCGTGGAGGACAAGGATGTTTATGTGTTCTATTTCCTTTTAGATGCTAATATTTCTCTAAAAATGAGAAATTGATTACAATACCTAAATTTATTTTTTGATAATACCGCCAAATTATTGTTGTCTTATTATTTTTTTTTGGAAGAATTTTATCTATATGCTTATCTGTGTTTTTTTTATATATAATGTGTGCGCTCGTGTATAATTTGTGCTTATATTTTATCATTTCAAGAATTTTTATGCCTCTGCGTGTACTTGCACGTATAATCTATTCACTGTTTTTTTCTTTTATTTCACTAATTCTAATTTATATATATAGAAATATTGTCTTTACGTGTGTGTAATTAATACATATAGTGCATGGGTGTATAATTTTTTTTATTCGACTGTTGTCCAAGAATTCTTACTTATATGAATTATATGCACACCCCGCCACCCAAAAGGGAAAAAGAGAAGAGGCTAATATGTTTGACTGTTTGTGACATATAGTACCGAATTAAGAAATGAAAAAAGACCTGAAAAGTCTGCATGACATATATAGGGATATAATCCATAATTTATATTTTTAAATATCGCCAAAACGCTCGGTCAAGTGACATTAAGATTAATGTGGCCCAAGATTATCTAAAATTTGTAGCCAAGTCCTGTCAAATGCATATTTTCATCTTTTCTCCACTTAATTAATTTCTACGTTTATTGTATTTTTCTTATTTGCAAAATTTATTATATATATATAAATATATGTTGAATTAATCTCTGTAATTTAGAATAATTTTATGTGTACAAACTATATAAATAATTGTGCATAAATGGAACAACTCATATAATGCATACTAATATAGATGTTTAAACAAATGACAGATCCCACTTCTCATTTTTCTCATTTTTTATACGATTTGTACATATAATATGTGCAAATAATGTTATGTGACTAAATAATGATTACTAAAAATGATGTGATTAATTGGTCGTGGTTGATTATTTTTACTAGGCCTACTCATGGTGGATTATTAACTAAATACACTCTTTTCACATTCTTTTATAAGTTATTTTTAAAAAAAATATTTTGTCGCCACAGCAATACCCATAATATGTGTACACATAACTACTATTTATATTATTATATTATAACCTAGCTGCATGTTATTATACGTACTTCCAATAATTACTGTATAATTAATAAGTATCATATTTGTTCAAAATTATAAATATATTTTAAAACGAGGATTATTAATTTTTTATTTAAAAAAAATATTATGTTACTCTATAATAAAAAAAAATGTATCTATAATTTCAAAAAAAATATTATATATATATATATATATATAATTTTGTAGCGAGGGAGTATATACTTCAATATCAACTGTGAATTTATATTGCAGAAAGATGCATGGTCTGAGGAGGAGGACAAACTGCTGATCGAGGCTCACAAGAAAATGGGAAACCGGTGGGCCGAAATTGCAAAAAAGCTGCCCGGACGGAGCGAAAACACCATAAAAAACCACTGGAATGCAACCAAAAGAAGGCAGCTCTCTTTGTCCCGAAACAATGGCACAAATCCAAAACGCAACACCCTCCTCCAAAACTACATCCAGACTACTATCCTTTCAACCTCACAGGAGGAGGACAATTTTGCCACTTCCAGCACTACTACTTGGAATGTGATCGTCGAGGGCTCCTCATCAGAATTTGGGCCTCAGCAAGCAGTTTACCCAACTAATTATGGGTATAGGAATGATGATGGTAATAATGGAATGGGACTGGACATGAATTTCGGTACAACAATGTGGGCCGAGGGACTTGGTTTTGGGAGTAATGGTGTTAATTTGGAGTATGATCATCATTTTCAGCAGCAGCAGCAGTTGGAGGTGCCATTAATGGATGATGAGTTTGACATGGGGAAGGATATGAGTTTTCTGGAGATGCTCTTTCAGTAGTAGCTGCATGCAGCTAGCTTGAGATTCTGTTTGGTGGACTTGTTAATTAGTTATTAATATATATTTTGGTGTTGCGTGTTTCTTTTTTAAGTTGGTTAAATTAAGTTTTGATGTTTGAACTAGCTAGTTTCTTTTAATTTAATGGATTGAGTTTGTTAACCTGTTTTATTTATTTCTGTTAGTGCATTAATTAATTGTTAATGTATGTAAAATTAGTCTCTGCGTTGTGCTAGATTCTAGCTAGCTAGCTAGTTGTTTTATGTGTTTAGGGGGGGTTATTATTCTCATTAATTTCTTTCATCAGAAGATATTCACATCCGGTGTGTGAAGTCGCAGTGCATGAAAATTTTTGAAAGAAAAATAAAGGGTAGATATATAATGGCGAGAGCTGGTTGACTTAACGTAATTTTATTTTTATTTTTAAAATTCCACTATTTAAAGTAATTAATTAATTGGCCATAGCAATTTTGAAGGATTTCCAGTTCCTTGCTGCTTTCATTTTATTTTATATTTTACCAAATAGCCCCTATGCTTGTTTGTTGCCACCTTCATGTTGTTACTCGAACAAAATATATAATACTTCTACACTTACCTACATTTTCTATTTACTAAGCTTAATTGTATTAAAAATAAATGAGTTTAGTCCCACCTCATTTCATCTATTTAACCCAAAAGTAGGCTACACTCATTTGTATTTAATGCGGTAAACTTTGCTTTGCGAGTAAAAAATGTAAGTAAGTTTAGAATTTTCTAAATATATAAGTTTCATTCTAATCAATTTTCAATATTTAGGTTGACGTTTTGAACATAATTTTTGTATATATCCATTCAGACTATTCACAACTATACTCCCTTCATATTTTAAAGAGAGTCCTTTTCTTTTTTTATTTTATTGGATTTTTATCCGACACTTTTAGAGAGAAAAATATTCGATAGTTTTTAAATGAAGTGATTAAAATTAAACTATAAAATTTCGACAAAATAGTTTCCTCTTGTCCAGTCCAATCGAACCCAATCCCAATTCAGAGGATTAAACTTGTATTTACCCCATTCGGTTTAGCTGATTCAGTCCGACAAGCAAGTGGACTTAACCCAAAGATAAACATTAGAAGTAGGCATGGCAATTTGTTCCGCTCTCATGATAATTCTCACGTTCCATCTCGAATGGCGACGGTGATTTTAACTTTGATTGAGGATGAAAAATTATTGAATATTAATTATAAGAATGGAAAAGGGATGATATTTGCTTCCCTCACCACAATCTCCATCCCGTACCCACACTTGAATAGTTATATATTAATTCTATTAATATTTATACTGTTATAATTATATATGTCTTTGTGTGTGTGTGTATATATATTATTATTATTTAATTTTTCTTAATTTGATTATATATGCACTAAAATATGATTAATTTTAATATATGTATTATTATAAATATAATTAAAATGAAATTTTTTATTTAAAAATTTTATATTAATTCTCGCTCCGCGGGGATTTCAAATTTTAATCTCCTAAATTTTTTTAATGACCCCATAGCCAGTATGCAATGGGCCAGCCACCCTGTGCATGCAATAAACCACGAACCACACACACCAAGTAATCTCATAATAAATTATGTTTTCAGTATCTCGAAGAGATAATTGTCTTTGTATAATATTGAAGCATTTTCATATATTTAGGAAACCAAATTGTAAAATCAGAAATAGCACATTTACTGGTGGCAATGCAGAGTTAGTTCTTCATTTTTTTTTTCTTCATTTATTTCTAAAGGGGTACATATGCTGTTGTTATTACAATTCAAGCAACCTTTGGCTTAGGCTTTATCTACTTTGCTCTCGAGTAAAGGAAGACACCAGCAAGAGCTAATCCGGTTCCTGAAATCCAAGCTCACCCGAGATGTTAATAAAGACAGGTACTTATTTTATATATATTGGTCTCAAGCTAAATAACGAGGCATTTTATATAGAATAAAATATAGGCAGATAGATAAAAAGGGTAAATTTACCAAGGGAGTTTATAGGTGAGACTGGTGTTTGGAAGAAAATAACTGATGACACAATCACCACCACTCTTTTCACGCAATTTTCCACTGCTTGTGTCAGTGCAGATACCATTTGTAGCATCATATATGAAACCTGCCACATAGTAGACGTTCGGACGCTCATGATTCCCCCCACCACAGTGAATTGGATTAAAAAGGCTTTGTTTATTGGATAAGGAACCAAACATCGACGAAAAAACAAAGGCAAACGCCGCTAGCCACAGGGGAGAAGGGGTGGGGATTGCTATAGACAAGTGAACAAATCCTGTGGGGCTTGGAAAACAAAATCACATATTGATATTTGGAAAATCTAACCTGCTGATAACTATGGAAGCAGACTCCGGTGAGAAAAATTTTTAGACACAAATCTCTTAGATTTAACCCTTCCTTGCCTTGCCTGGATCAAGATATACAAATCACGATGACATCAAATTTTCATGAAATTTCTACCTTCTAATATAAAATGTTTTTACAGTATACTGCTGCAGGTATGACGGAGTAAACTTGATGCCTTCATTGAGAATTGCAATAGGTACCAGCAGACTAAAAGAAATGATTGTTATGACTGAGAAGAGATTTATTGTTGGTTGAATCGGAGCGTCCATAGAGCGGACGACCTCGGTGGGTATAATCACATGATTCATTGTCCAGATACAATGAACACGTGCCTCTTATCTCTCTTGTCTCTTGGAATTGCATACTATGTGGGAGTTATGTATTAAACATGGAGTTACATGTTGTGTGATGAAAGTAATTCATTTGAGAGTTACAAGAGTAATTCATTTGGGAGTTACAAATGAATTACATTATTACCAATATTAATTCTTGTTTAGTATATATATGTTACACTTCCTTTTAGAGTGAACTTGAACGAAAAGAAAGGTTGATTTTCCAGCAACAAAGAGAGAGAGAATAGAGCTTGAGATAAATCATTTGTGAAGCTTGAAAATTTGTAGCTTCTCGACCTGTGTAATTTAAATCCAGATCCAGTACTCGTGTTAACGTAGTCTGGATTATCGGATTATCGCTGAAGTACGTGAATTACTCGGTTCGTAGAGCACGTGATTCTAGCCGCAATTTATATCTGCTGCATGTATGCTTCGTTGTGTTACATTTATATTGTCCAAGCCTTCCTGTTCAAAATACATTGCCGGTCATAGGTCTTATTTAATCAGAAAAATACTCTCAAACTACCATAAATCGAAAGGCTAATACAATATATTAGCTGATTTTTTTTTTACTGTTATGAAAACTATTGTGCATCAATCAACAAAAATGCAAAATATAGCAACTAGCATAGACACCATGAGGAACTTCATAAAAAGTAAAACCTATAATAGCTTCAGAAACAAACCTCTTTCCGGATCATAATTTTTTTGCCAAGTACATTACGGTATTGGTTAGTTAAATTGGAAGCCATTGCACTGCTAAAACCCATCCTCTACTCCCCAAAAAAACACTTGTCAGAATTGTTGTCTAAATGACCTTTACTTGATCGGGGTAATTTACTTGATGGAATAATTATGGAATTTAGTACCAGTTAAAAGAAGCCTCGGTTAATGATGCCAATGCCACACCACCTACAATTGGTACAAGGGAAGAAACTGCCCAGATTGTGGGCTTGCACAGGTTCACCAAAACTGAAAGTCATATGGCCTTACTGATAAAGATTATCAAACAATGTCACAAGAAATATAAAATCTTTTAGTTTGTGCTCTAGTATAGCTTTTCGTAGTTTTTTAAAAAAAAAACTTAGAATTTTCTGTATAGCATTACGAAGTTCAAACTAAGAAGTTTCACTACACAAGTAAATGATAATATAGTTAAGGACCCTAGGAACATGTAATTTCTTATCCTAAAATGGGCGCATTTTTAGCTGCTTATCCATCTTATATTTCTTACTCAGCATCAAGATCAAGTAATTTATTGATAATCTCATCTTGAATGTAATTCACAACTGAAATATATTTGTTGGCGCTTCCACTCTTCAGTATGCATGATAGCAAAATCTGAAATATTTTGCGTTGTTTTTGGACCGCAAGGCATCTAGGAGGCCATTACACAGTTAGTGTGAGAGTTCGAAACACAACTCTACTGTTACTACGTAAAAGAATAAACTTGTAAAATATTAACCTAATTCACCTATCCATCAGATCAAAGAAATAAGAGGACACTGAATTCAAACCTCAGCCAAGAACAGGACAGAGAAAAGAACAGTAAAAAGGGCTCCATAGCTTTAATTGTGTGAGTGAATGAACCAGCAACTTTTCCAAGACTAATATTGGTCAGGACATTCCCTATTGTATGAATCAAAGCCAGTGTTAAGATTGGCACAACCTGAAAATTTAAATATAAAGAAGGAACATGTCACATTTATCGCGTAATATCATGTAAAAGGAAACTACTAATATTTTTGTGAACAAAAGAGAAACTAAGAAACCCACCTGTGATCTGGTAAGCTTTGGCCTGGGATGAAGATTAAATCCCCACATAAGAAAATCAGCACTGTCCCACAGGCAAATTGAAATGCAGTTAATGTTGCTGGGAATGGAAAGACCTTCAAAACCTGTCGATATATAATAAACAGTATAACATCTCCAAGAGTCCTTGTTCTAGTGGAAAATGCTAAACAGTGAGCTCAAGAAAGGCCTAATTACCTGTTTGTTGTAGATGTTCAAGGAATACCAGATTCCAGACATAGCTCCAAGTTGCAAAGTCCTAACCCAATCACTCTGTTTAGCTCCTGTCTCATCTTCTGAGCTTTCCGGAATGGAAGCCGAGGCAGCTTTGACTTTCCAATCATTTGGAAGTAAAAGTGTTGAATTTCCTCTGTTACTGAAACTGCTTGAGCTTGAAATTGAAGAACAAGAGGAAAGCGTATGTCTATGTCATGACAATAGTGAAAGAGTAGTGATCTAAAAGAATTAGACAGAAGGCAATTATTAGTTTTATGGTTTCGATTGAAGAGTATACGAGTTTTAAGAAATGGAGTTGAAGAAGACAGAGCTAAAGCATATTATACCACGTCAATAAATACTGATGTGGGGTGTGTGTATGCCAAATTGCAAAGAGATGATAGGGATGGGGGAAAAGGGGAGTGAAACAATAATTCCTTTTTATTTATATATATAAACCTTTTCAACAATCATTTTGTATTTAAAGTTTACCATTTATGCATGCACAGAGTATATTACCACCAAATGTGGTTCACGGTTACAATAAATTCAATATTTTTCTCCTAAGTTATGAAGAAAAATAAAAGAAGATAAAATGAATTCCGTCCATCAGTTGACAACATTATTGGGAACCAATTTGTGGCTCTGTACAAATGTGGTGTCTGAATTGGACACTGGCAACTCCAAAATCAGAGTGAGATGGATTAAACACTTTGTAGGGTTAGCTGGAATTGAGAAAGAATGGGAGTTGATATTTCTACACAAATAAATATGATGGGTCTGAAGTCTCCTTAAACCTACAACCAATACGAGAGTGGATCTTATGAAAGTAACATATTTTCTTGTGATTAGATGTAATACCCGGTTCCTTTTTTTTATTTTAGTCCCACATCGTTCATCCATTAAAAACTTTCCCTTCCCATAGCCTACATATGGCACACTAACATATGTTTTATTTTACAAAATATTAAGTATCTCTTATTTTGTGAGAAACTTTTTGTGTGAGAACCTTTTTAGTAAGGATCTCCTTAGTTAAAATTTTCAGTGTCGAAAACGTGGACGGACTGCGAACCTCATAGTTTCGGGTATGTTTCTTATTAATTTTATGTATTGTTATTATTTGTTTTATATAATTTTAAATATTGTATCTAGTTTGTTAGTATTTGGTATATTTAGTTAGTAATTAATATTTTTGCATTGTTATTATTTTTGTAGTTTTAATTATTGTTTTGATTTTTAGATTATTAGTTACTAGTTTTGGATTAGTATTATTAGCTTTAATTATTGTTTTGTATTTAGATTATTAGTTAATAGTTTTAGATTAACATTATTGGCTTTAATTATTATTGCTATTTAGATTATGATTTTGGCATAATAGTAATATTGTTTGAAAAATGATTAAATATTGAAAGAATATTTTTGTAAATATACTTATAATTATTTTGAAAATAAAATAAAATAAGAAAGCTATTAAATAATAGAATTGTCCTAATGACATTTATTTGTTCTAAATTTATATTTAAGAATCGTTCGACTATTAATTGTGTGTTCAGCAATATCAAGGTAAGTGACGCTCCGAGCTGTTTAGTATTTTCGAACTGTATAGTGTAAGTGACTTTTTTAACTATTTAGTATTTTAAAATTATCGTTTATAATTATGTATGCTTTAGAAATTATTCGGATACCTAAATATATTGTTTCAAAAATTGTTATACTTTATTTAAGATTTTCATTTGAATGAAAATATTACACTTGTATTTTGTTAAAAACCCGAATTAAGTATTAAAATAGAATTTTGATTTAGAAAATGAGATTATGTGATTTTGAACTGTGAAATAAGTATAGTTTTGAATATCGAAAATATTGAGAAATTGATTTTAGAAACCTCAGTCCGACTATGTATTGAATCCGTTAGTGTTTACGCTAGTTCCGGAACAATTTAGGACCTACTAAGGTGCACACCTTTAGATACCTTTCGGAGGAGGCGCTCTTCGGGGCGCGTGCATGATAAGATACCTTAGTAGGGGACGTATCATTGACATTATCAAACATAAGGGCCGTGTTACAGGGCTGCTATGACCTTAGTCGCAAGAGTTGTGGATTAAAAGATGTATCGAATATATTTAACATATCGAAATCGTTTATTGAACATATTGAAATCGTTTTCGAATTGTGTTTTATAATTATTGATTTTGGTTTTGAATGTATATATCGACTATTATTATCGAACAAGAAAATATTATTTTCAACAAGTATGTTTACTATTGTTATTGAACAAAAAGTTATTTCGAAAAAGTTTTGCAAACTGTACTTGATTCACCTAAATAGTAAAGATTATTACTTGTTGAGTTTTACCGCTCACCCTTACATTAATTTTTACAGAAAACATTGTTTAGAGCCGAGCATTGTTAATACTTTTGTGGATGACCAGAAGATATTTAGTTTAAGAAATTTATGAATATTTTAGAATTATGATAAGATTTTTGTTTAATAGAGTTGTGTCTCCAAAGTTATGTTTTCGGTATTTAGTTATTGAATCTTAGTATAATTTTGATAATGAAAAACAGTTCGGTTTCAAGTTAGTTTTATTATTGTGTTTTTGTTTGAACTGCGCTATTGATATTTTGCCTTGCGAGCCTTCGGACTTGCGGCGTGTGACACTTCGAACATGTAGCTAGTTTGAGGTGTTACATTAGAGCTTGCAAAATTAATGGTTAACCCATTAACCTGTCCAACAACTCATGATTTAATGGGTAAAATTATACATTTATTTTAACAAATCTTAGTGGGTTAAGTTAAATGGATAATACAAAAGATAAATAGGTAGATGGGTAAAATCGTGAGTTACATGGGTAAATGACGAACATAGTCTAGTGAGTAATGCAGAGAGATTGTTTACTCTCCTCCCTTCTAACCATACATCAAGTAGCCTCGCCGTCATCATCACCACTGCCACCTTGGACGGCAGTGATGGTGCAGCCATGGCTAGCTGAAAGGTGACAGATTCCTCCAGCGAGTCTCCTCTGATGTTGTCAGCGACCACTAGTCATGTGGTCAGCGACGAGCAACTCCTTTTGGATTCCTATTATACATATAATGATATAAATATAGATAGATGTAGACTGGATAATATACAGAATAATTTTTGATTCATATATAAGAAATTCCTCCTTTATTAAGTTTTTTTTTATCGTTTAACAGTTTTGAATTTATTAATGTTGACTCATTATATACATATTTATATACATATGAATACTGCTGGTTTTAGTTATCAAATAAATAGCACAAACATATTGATTACTCACATTTATTATGATTTATTTATATTTATTTATTTATTAATAAAAATTAGTAGTAATTTGTCTCATAACGAGGCCACTCTAAGTGTACAAAAAAATTTGTAAAACATAACTTTTGAATTTTATGAGTTGATGGGTTTAACCCATATCCATTTAATTTCATCCACATTCAACCCATTTAAATTTATCCACTAATGACCTAACCCATTAATGACTCATTACCCATTAAACTTTACACATTACTCGTTAAATCAACCCGTTTACCACCTCTACTTATAATTATAATAATTCTAAAAGAGATCAACAGTGGTAGTTTAATGATATAGCCTTTTTATTTTAATGTGTAAAATTACAAGTTCGAGTCTATTTCTCAAAGTACAAAATTAACCAACACGCCACATGAAGAAGTTAAGTTTCTCCCAGGTAATCCGTAGCTGTCCCCTGACCCCTTCCCCAAGTTCCGCCTTACGAACTAGTTCCGCCTTACGAACTAGGTCAAAATCCTTAAAGAAAACGCATCTTTATAAAATAATTGACCCTAGTCCTCGGATATTTCTAACAGCATTACTCCAGTATAATTTCGTACAAAATGTAAGTACTAAGTAGTATTTCAATTTCAAGGAGAAGCTTACAAATCATAACACAGGCTGAGAATTTTTATGAGCATCAGTATTGGCTTTATGAACTCTTCACAAAAATGCAATCAATATATATATCCCGCTTAAGTGCAATACTTCTTCCACGTCTGACTGAAACATCTTACAAACCAAGAAAAATGACAATAAATGCCAAGAATAACTGCTCTCCCAAAGCTCCTCTCTCAGAGACTGATATTTATAATGCTTCTTTCTTTTTCCTTTTCCTTAAGTTCTGCAGAAAACACAGGAGGAAAAGAGTGGCATTGATAGCCTACCAACGCTGGAGGGAGATTTATAATGTTTTACTGAACCAGATGAAAAAAAAAAGTTTGACTCATTTCTCCTACATACGTAGATGGGTTTATGTCACACATTTTAGTCTAGCAAATGTCAAATAACCGGTGTGACCTCTTGCCTCACTCGATGGCCTAGCCATGACCACTGGAGAAATAGAAATCTCCTGTCCATTGCTTCCTTCATCTAAATGTCGTCTCTTCTTGCAAGGAAGGGACCCAACAGAACAGCCTTCATCACCTTGGCAGCTCTCAATTTTCACTTCTCGAACTTCATATGTACGAAGGAGTACCTCAAATGTTCTTATATCTACAGAAATCCAAGACATATACACTACCATCAACAAAAACTTAAAATAGATTGGCAACTGACATAGGAATGACTGTAATCATTTGAAATCAACAAGAAAGAACAACATTCTGTTTTGGACCTTTTGGTATTAGAATAAATTGTCCAAAAAAAGTTAGAAACAATGACAAGACACAAGAGACAGAATAAGCAGCAAAGAAAGCCTACCAGTAAAATTTGATCTAAGAGTTTCACATGAACGTTGTACTTGCTCAATGCATGGCGAGAAAGAGCATAAGATCCCATCTTGTTTCAACATTTTCCTAACAGAAGGAATGGCCAACCAAGGTTGAGGCAAGTCCAAGAAGACAGAATCTGCAATCCCAGTAAAATTGTCAGGAAACCCCTCACCCTGAATATCCCTGACTCCCACTGTCACCAAGCTACTCAATCCTGTCTTCCTGAAATCCTCCCTGTATAGAAAAATAAATAAAATTACACTTGGGCTCTTATGTGTGCATGAGTAATGAGACAAGATGTAAGTATCAGTTTTGTTACTTTGGTTGAAGAGCAGAATAATATATAAAGATACAGCCCCCATCACCAAGCAGGAGAGAAGCTACAACTTTCAGTTAATGAATAAGGTTGGGAGTGGGAAGGGCAACTGGGCAAATGATGATAAATATTTGCAATGAAGACTAAAAGGAACACTTCCAAAAACTAAAACTAGGAGAAGTTCATTAATTTTTATATTGAAGAAACATCAATTGACTAAAGATTGAATCTTTGGAGTTTCTCCAATGGACATGTACCTATGCCAGTGTCATTAAGTAGAAGTCACTAACTTTTCTACAGTTTGAAGATGCAAGTTTATTCTTTACAAAAACAGACAACTTCAGAGATATTATCATTCTCTAAGTGCGTATTATCAGCTCAGAAATGAATGACACCAATAAGAAGTATCTTCAAATATAAAGAAAATCTTAAAACCTTCAACCAGAAAACATTATTAAGTATTTAAGTATCCGTAACTAATAGACTTATTATAAAAATGGATCCAGAACTAACAAGAAAACCAGAATATAGTCGGGGGATATGTCATGTCACTCAAATTCTTACCTAGCAGAGGCAGCCCTTTGTTCATGGAAATCAAATGTGTAGACATGTCCAGTAGGAGCTACAGTCCTTGCAAGCGAGGTAGTTAAAGATCCACTTCCAGTGCCTGACTCAAGAACCAAACAACCGGGAACTATCTCCAGATACATAATAACAAAGCTAATATCTGCAATATAAAGAATCTGGGTTCTATGGCTCAAAACCAGAGTCCATAGCTCAGGAGTTGGAGCTAACAAGTAAACAAACC
The DNA here is from genome assembly GCA_947179155.2 of Hedera helix. Lineage (NCBI taxonomy): Eukaryota > Viridiplantae > Streptophyta > Magnoliopsida > Apiales > Araliaceae > Hedera > Hedera helix. The sequence goes on along the minus strand of OX359270.1, from coordinate 38,752,441 downwards.
CACCCTTATTGCTAAACACCTTGGAACCAAATGGTTTCCCAATCCAGTCTGAATGCTTAAATACACCAAAACGGTTCTGAAGGACTGAACTCTCACAGACGTTAACTGCCTTCATGTGGTCGTGCCTCTCGTATACAATAACCAAATCCCCATCAGTTATGCAGCGGTGGAACGATAACTTTTTTGCTGGATCAACGGGCAGCATCATTAAGATTTTGAATATGCTGATATAGTCGATTAGAAAACTCCCCGCCAAAACATGAAACTCTACATTTAATAAGAAGCAAAGGTCTTGAATTTAGTCCATTCATTTCAATTTCCATAAATTTATGTACAAATTCATGGAGACTCATGCTTCAGAATGCTACAACCAAGTATCATAGTAATTTATACATTATTCCTTAGCAAGAAGAATAAAATACCAATGCCTTGTGAGCTGGGTAAAAAATTAACTCTCTCTTGTAAAAATGGATCAATTCAGCTTCCGCTTACCCCAACCAGTTTGGGTAAAAGACGTTATTGAGTTGAGTACTTATTGACAAGAAGAAAAATTACTAAGTACAAAGTACATGCAATCCCAAAACAAAAGTTTAGGGTGGTTGGGAACTTCAATACCAACCTTTGGTTTGGCATTGCCATATTGGAGTCCCCAGTCCCAGTTCATCTATTTGGTATTGGTTTTCTAGTTCAATAAATTAAATTCCATTTCGGTGGCAGATTATTTGAAAACAAAATCATGTCAAATAAGGTTCCCAACAAGATCAAAAATACGACACTCTATAGTCTATCCAAGTCAAAAATAAGAGCATAATTTGTTGCCTTTGCATTTGTTTTATAGCTCATATGCTTCATTTTAATAAATGTAACTCGGCAATTTTCATATGGTAGCTGTTGAAAAGGTGTGTTCTTGAAGTGAAGATTGTGTATTAAAGGACTTTGGTAGTGAAAGGAGGAGAAAACACAAACTACATTTTATATTTAGGTCTAGGAAGGGAAACAAATGGATCCTTAGTTTCATATACTTAATACCAGTATACTTTTCAGTGAAGTTGATAGTACTTTATAATTCTGTAAATGCATTGATATCTCAATTCATTGAAAATAAGGCTTTCTCAATTTTTCTGCAACATATTTCATCATCATAAATCACCCCTCACTGTTATTTTGATTTATTGGCGCATTTGAAGTACCAAAACGAAGGCCACCTAATTCCACAACTGAACCGGCAATGAAATTATATTATGTAGAATTGTAATTCAAAAATATATTTCTAATCCCGTGCAACCAAAACGCACCCTAATTAGACAAATCGGAATTCAGCATTCAAGTAAATATAATGTAAAAACACAAAGACGGAGACATTAATTTACATGAAACTGAAGAACGAGCTTCTTATGGTCATAAAGATAGACGTATATATGTAGACGCTAGATTTTGAGGATAGGGTTTAGGTATTTATGGATTAATCCATACTAAATTAGTAATGTTTACAGTCACTTACCAGTAACCTGGCGCTGATTCCAATCGAATTCCACCCACGAGAAGCCGAAGACGAGCAACGTCGACAAAAGAGAGAGGGCAAAGGCTCGTTCTTTCCCTTCTTACAGGGTTTGTGAGGGTTTAGCACTTTCGCACCTTACAGGCCGTTCGGAAATGATTTTTTTTTTTACTTAAAATTAAAATTTTAATAAATTTATAAATTAAAAAATTTAATAAAATTTTAATAGATTTATAAATAAAAGTGATTGGTATTATTTTTATTTATTAGTCAAGAATTATAAATAATAGTTGTAAATGTGTTCGGCTAATAATGACTTATAAATTAAGTAAAATATAAAGATTATTACTAAAATATCATTTAATAAGAAAAATATTAAAAAAATAAAAGAGGGTACTTCTATCATTTTATAATAGTTGATCGACTCAAAAAAAATAATTTATAAGTTATTTCTTTAAGTAATAAAAATTTACTTTTTTTTTAATCTTTCTTTTAACTTATAAATAAAAAAAAATTAATTCTAAATAACTTTTTTAATTTATATATTTATAAGTTAGATCGACAAACTTATAATCGCATCGTTGCTACAAGTGTTATTTTTATTTTTGTTTTGTCTTCTCTTCTCTCTTTTGTTGGTGTCTATCATATGGAGAGGTGAGATTAATACTAGTTTCATTTTAAAATAAAAGATAAAGTTTGAATTTTTAAAATTAATATAAAAAAATAAAATTCAAAATCTATATGAAATAAGTATGTTTTGAAGATAATAAAATTTATAATTATTAGTAATATTATTTGTATAATTTATAAATTCTATAATTAATTAAATTATTTAAAATTAAATAAATTTATACTAATTTTAAATTTAAAAATATTTCATACTGAATTCAAAAATCAATATTGATTTGATATTTTGAAATAGAGGGAGTAATATAATTAATATTTAAACCATGAGTACACATTATTAAAGATAAATTCTCTAGAAATGACTCAAAAAGAAAAGGAAATGTTATTTCTATTTATAAAAAAGTGTTTTGATGGGATAAAAATAAAGTCGCTATATTTAAAATTTTGCGTCTATTAATATTGGATGATATATCAAAAGTGTTTTTAAAGTATAAATATATTAAAAAACTTTTAGAAAAGTTGTGCTTTTCAAATTTTATATACATTTTTAATTAAAAAGTTACCAAAATTTAATTTCAAAGAGTTTTCACAAAATTAGGAGTATAAATTTATTACGCCCTTTTTAATGTTCATGTAAAAACACTTCTATTTACCAAGCACTCTACTAATAAATAAGCTAGCCAACCGACTTCTTGGCTTTCAAGCTTTTAAAAATAGAATTTTTTTCATCAATTCCACGGCCATTGACTATGCTCGTTAAGATGAAGAAGACTAATCAAAGAGCACTTATTATTCTTCCCCATTAATTTAAACGAATGTCAGAGCAATTTTTGTGTTATTAGAGCGGAGAGTATAAATGATAATTGCTGAAAACAGTTCACATAAACGGCTCTCTTATTCGGAAAAATCTATGGTTAGCCTTCCCCAAACAATTTCTTTCACATTAAATTACGTGTAAATATATATTTAATGATATTTTTATATTTGTTATAATAATAGTTCACATTTAATTTAATAATATTAATATTAAAAGGACTAGAATTATGGGTGCACGATAATAGATATTTCTGGAAAAATCTACCCTTGTCATGAATGGTAACTGTGGTGACAAACTATTTTCATGCAACTTGCAAGTGCATACTAGGGATCGGATTCAATTATTATGGAGTGAAATTTATGATAAGTTTATTTTTAAATTAATAGGATGTTGACACGCAGATAGAGAGAACACTCCTCAGTATGCATGTCAACATTTTATTGGTGTAAAAGTAAATTTACCATGAAATTCACTTCATAATAACCGGATACTTGAGACCAATATGACACCTGGACCAAACTACATGACCCAAAATGCAACTACCTAAACAAAATACTCCATTTTTTTTTATGTGATGTGTCTAACTACAGGTATACACTGTATAGTGTAGTTAATGATCACGAAGGTTGCTGGACAGGTAGGTGTTAAACAACGACGAGCGTCAAGAAGCAGCAACAGCTAGTAAATGACTGTCGAATTGTCGCTCTAAATTTTTTATTATATTAGTAATAATTTTCTCTCACTCCAATTCTCTTCTTCTCTTTGTATATCTCTCCAAAATTTTGATTGTAAAGAGTAGGAACAATTTATAATCCCTGAATCAATCAATCGATTAGCAGTAGTAATAGTAACGTAGTAGTATACTAGTACTACTGTATAGTAATGGCTGTGTTTGGAAACAGTGTTGTCCTTTCTCTCTCTTCTCCTCCTCCTCCTCCTCATTGTTGGAATTACAGGCAGAACAAATCACGAGGATCGCCTGAAAAGTCTTTCGTAAATCCACTAATCACTCGGCGATCACGTCCGGCGAACGCACTTTCTCTAGCGACCGATTTGCCCTTCCCTCGCTCTCCATTACACCTGCCTATTTCTTCCCCCAAAGAGGTACTAATAAGTATCTGTATGTGTGTGCTTGCCGAGAAAATCTGGAGTAAAATGTTTGAATTTTCAGTTTTAAAAAAATATAAGAGGATACATTTCTCTATTGTTGCTTTGTGAGCAACCAAAAGAGAGTATGTTGTTGCTCTTTTTATGAGTTTGTTTAATATGTACTGTAATTGTTTGAATTTTAGTTAGACCATGTGGAAATATAAAAGAAAACGTTATTTGTTATCATTAATTTTTTATTTTATTTGGCTTTCGGAGCAACCAAAAGAGTATAATGTGGCTCATTTGTTGATTTTGTGTGTTCATATATACTAAACAAATAAATACTGAATGCCTTTGGTGGAGTGGTGTTACTTAACTCACGGTAACTATGAGATTGGGATCAAGCCTTGACATGTCAGATAGGTCAAGTGAGATAGAATATGTGAGTGTGTTTAAATTTCAGTTTAAATTAATAAAAATAAATAAATAAATGTTTGAACTTTCTGCAGTTGATTGAATGTTTGTTAAATCGCGAGGACTTAAGTGAAGAGGAGGCCGAAGCTTCACTCAATTTCTTGCTTGGTGAGGGTAGTGAAGCTCTAATTAGTGCTTTTCTTGTTCTCCTTAGAGCCAAAGGAGAAACTTTTGAGGAAGTATGTATATACATACCATTTGCTCTATCTATCACATTCTGTGTGTTCATATAATCATACACATAATTAAGAGCAAGGATTTTATATATAGTTTTTTCTTTGTAATCTAGATTGTAGGATTAGCAAGGGCGATGATAAAATGTTGTAGGAAGGTAGAAGGGATAGATAATGCAGTTGATATTGTTGGAACGGGAGGTGATGGGGCAAACACCATAAATATATCGACTGGGGCTGCTATACTTGCTGCAGCTTGTGGTGCAGAAGTTGCAAAGGTGAAAATTGTTCTATCTTCAGCAGATGATTTAATTTAGCTTGATTGTTTTACATTGTGAGGAGTCTTAAGTGAGAATTGATATTGTATTTGTTTTGCAGCAAGGCAATCGATCAAGTTCTTCTGCTTGTGGAAGTGCAGATGTTTTGGAAGCTTTGGGAGTAGCCATTGATATGGAGCCTAAGGTTAGTACAATACTGCAAATTGGTCTTTATGTTTTATTACTGTATGAATAATAGATATAGAAAATCAAAAGAGTGCTTTTTCATAGGTCATTTGATGTGTAATCTGATTTAATTAATACTCGATATCACTCAGAATTACATATCGTCAATAACCAAACATGACTCCTTTCCTTTTTCTTTTGCATCGACGCTGCAAGATACTAAAATAAACCCCAATTTTTCAGCGGATTACACAGCCATTAGTAGAACAGCTTGATTACTTATTAATTTCTCAATATAACCAGAATTGGTATTTTCTTCCTCGAAACAGAAAACAGATAAATAGTTCTTGTTCAAGATTCCGATTGCTTATCTCGTTTGGACTCTAATATTACAAATTTATGTTTCATATAAGTTCAAAATTTTCCATTTTGGCTGTCTAAATAGGGTTAGATCACTTTTTTTTTCATTGAACTGAATCATTTTTTACATTTGCATCACTGAAGTAGTTTTGTTTCCATTCGTCTCATTGAACTTATTTTTTTAACAAATCATTATAAAATCCGTTAGATTTGTTTGACTTTTAACGGAACTACCAACATGTAAGAGAGACGATCTACATGTCACATATATATTAACATGACATGTCATAGTGCTTCTTTTTTTTAAATGTACTTTAGAAAAGTTGAGATTAACAAAGTGTATATAAGAAAATAGTACTTAAACTAATTAAAAAATAATAAAAATGTTGTAAGAAAAATTAGAAATCTAGTTGAAATATATTAAAACAAGATGATTAGAAAGAAAGAAAGAAAATATATATATATATATATATATATATATATATATTAACAAAGTTAAAACTGTTGGAATATAATTATTTGGGCTCGGGTATGGTGCAGCCCACTTTATTTAAATGGCCTGGATCCGGTGTTGGCTCATATACATTTATTTTGGCAGTTTGCATAGTGGGATAATCCTTATTAAAATATAATTATATTTTCTTATTTAGAGGAGATAAGGAAATCTAATTTGGAATGGAATCTATCAATAATTAATTGCAATTATAAAGTGATTCTAAAAAAGATTTCTACTCTTAATTGATTTCGAGTGGACATGACATCTATAGATACAACTACAAACAAGGAATTAAAAAACACATTCAGTACAAATACATTACACAAGATACAACACAATAGAGAAGAGTGTGAGGAGGAGAAAGAGAGAGATAATCAATTTGTATTTTCAACATTATTATAATAGATTTTTTATTTTTCTCCGTAATTTTTTTTCAATTGAGTTTTCACGTAAAATTGTTGTGTTCTTATTTTAAATTTCAATAAATTATTTATGTTTGGTATCTTTTTCACTCGTGATTTAAAATGAGCAATATAAAATTTGGTATTAACAAAAACAAAATAACTAATTATACTATTAACGATAACGAAGTTAAAACAAAATAACCGCTTATACTATTAACAATAACAAAGTAAACAAAAATATATATTAATAATTACTAATTAACCTAAATTAATTAATTAAATATCTGAAGGTTGTTCCTCTTCCTCCAGCAGGCGGACCATCGCTTCAATCAGAAAATTAATATACAATCTTCTTCCACCAACCACTTTTGCACCACCGATCAAATCAAGCATCATTATAGTTTCTATCACTCTTGAAGAAGTCCAAAAACAATAACATTATTCATCATATTATTCACCAATTAAAAACTTGTCCTGCTCCTGTAAATTATACACCAGATCTAAAATTAGATCTGCAACGGAATGCTACTCAAATTTGCTATAGAAGGGATAATAAAACATCTGTTTGTTAATCTTTTTTTTCTTTTCCTTCCCTGAGGCAGATTTATGGTGCAAGATTCGTTAGATGGACGAGACAAATCTGGGTTGCTAACTTGTTGGTTGGATTTTATGGAGATTTCAGCGATTATTGTTAATTAGGGAAAACTTAACAAACCAGATCAGCGAACCATTGCTATCTCTATAGTTTTGTGTTTCTGTTTTATGCAAATCAACAATAGTTATTGAATGGCTATGGCCGATGATAAAGGTTTATGGAGTTGCAACAGTACTTGCTCATGCGAGGAAGACGAAGGATTTTTATTTTATTTGAAAAAGGGAAGATGCATGCCTAAATATATAAAGTGCTTAAAAATAAGTTTATCTTAATTTTTAATACATGTCATCATTGCGACATCATATTTAAATATGTTGTGAATAATTCATGCAAGTGTCCAATATGATGCACATAGATATACCTTTAACTTTTAACACTTTTTAATGATTTTTTCAATTTTTATAAAATAATTATAGTTCAATGAGTTGACCGATAAAAAAATTAATTTAATTATACAAATGTAAATTAGAGTTCAGTTTAATAAAAGAAAAATGATTTATCCTTTGTCTAAATATATGCTTTACATTTTTATTTTGTTTATCGTGGGTTCTGCTAAAATTAACAGTTTAACTAGAAGGTGGTCATGTTGAAGCCTGTACAAACAGAGTATGTCTTCAGTGCATCATTTACCTTGAACAAAGATAAACAGTTGGATAGTTCACTAGCTTGAAAATCAAACTGAGAAATAAAGTTTGTGTAACTGCCCAAATCTTTGGGTTTTTATTCTTCTCAAGGCATACATGGACTTTCTAGGTTTAGGATATACTCCACTTGAGATTACTTTGTTGTTCATCAATGGTTTATTTGTATTTTCTGGTTTTAGGTTTTTCTTATCTTGTGTTGCTTCCTTGCCTAACTTATTTCTTTGTTCATTTTCCTGGAAATAACAAAAAGGCAATTGCAAGATTTGCTTGACCCACCTATGTCTTTGTCTAAGAAACTTTAGTTAGGAACTGAATTTTTATTGTACTTTTTTGAAACTATGAAGACCTGAAACCTATGTTGTGTACAATTAAATTTTCATTGAATCTTGAAAACAACTGTTTCTATGGCACTCATTTTTTCCTATGGCTAGAATAGGGAGTTAAGGCATGTGTCAAAGAAGTGGGTATTGGTTTTATGATGTCACCTAAATATCATCCAGCCATGAAGATTGTTGCACCTGTGAGGAAGAAACTTGGAGTGAAGACCGTGTTCAATATCTTAGGTCCTATGTTGAATCCTGCACGGATACCTTTTGCAGTTGTTGGTGTATATAAGGAAAATATAGTAAGTCGTCTATTTTGGAAGAAAACCACTACGTGTTTTGTTGTTTTCATCTTGGTTTTCTTATTATTGTTTTGACTACTACACTAAGATTTACCATTAGATAATACTATATGTTACCATAAGAAGTTAAATTATTTCGCTTTTTATTAGGTCTGCAAGATGGCTAAAGCTCTGCAAAGATATGGCATGAAAAGAGCATTAGTTGTTCACTCAGAGGGCTTAGATGAAATGAGTCCTCTTGGTAAAATTCCTTCTGTTGCTTTGAACTACCTGCCCATCTGTCTTGTTTCTGTGATGTATGATAATTCTATTGCCCAAGCTCTCATTACCTTTCTAATGAATTATAGTTTGATGTTGACAGGCCCTGGAGTAGTTTTCAAAGTAACACCTGAAAAGATACAACAGTCACATTTTGACCCATGTAAAAATCTAATTTACCTGTTTATATTGTAGTGTAATAATAGTAGTAATAATTAGGTTGTCATTGTTATTATTGTGTAGCACTATACAATCCAGACCAGGTTGGTACGTATTCTATCATAAAAGTGTCTGGTTTCATCATAGAAGAACTGGGTTGTTGCTTCTGCAATTGCATACATTTCGACCAGGCCTTGCAACTTGGCTAAACCAATTTTATTAAGGTCTCAAAGAGGTTCATCATTCGTAAGGTAGAGATGTGAACTTGAGTCGGTTCTTGCCACTTCGGAAATTCTTTCAGTGCAACCTTAAGACCATACTCAATTTAGTCTGTCCAAAACATTGAAGCTTAATTTTTGCATTTGGCTGCATGCTCATATATGTGGATACCTATATATCTTGAAATAAGGGTATGCGCAGTCAATTATGGCCTCTCTCGTTCTTGATCTCTCAACATGCACCCAAGTATGCACTTTTTTCATGCAGACAATTGTGTCTCCTTATTTTTAGTCAATCAAAGTTAATTACGTGCCTGCATGAATAGTGAAAACACGAATGCATAACTACAACTATAATTAAGTTATTCTGCTTGTTACTAGTAGGTCCTGCTGCTCATCATTTGAACCGACGTGCGGTGGTGTCTTATTGTTCAGTGAATTCTGAATCTTTTTTTTTTATAGTTCTAGTTGACCTCTACCTTTATGTTTGCAGTGGATTTTGGTATTCCTCGCTGCACTGTTGAAAACTTGAAAGGAGGTGGCCCAGAATATAATGCAGAGATACTAAGGCGTGTGCTATCTGGTGAGAGAGGACCCATTGCTGATGCATTTGTAAGCCTCTCATTTACATTATGCTGTATAAAATGCTTATATTCACATCTCGTTCATCACAAAATTTGCAATCTACATAAACTTTTGTTCAAATTCCAATGTGTGTGGAGAGAGAAAATATTCACAGTTAAAGAGTATGGTTTGGCTATGCTAAAAAGTAATGAACAATAAGGAGAGTAAAAGAGGCAGTAAATTACCTTAAAGTTCCCTTTCCAGGGCAGAGAGATAACCAGTTGATGTCTAGTTCTGATACCAATATCACAAACTCAAAATTCGACTCTGAATTTCTCTTGGAAAATTAATTCAGGTTCTAAACGCAGCCGCAGCATTATTGGTCAGTGGGCATGTAAGCACCCTGGCTGAAGGGGTAGCACTTGGCCGTGAAACACATCAATCAGGAAAGGCTCTCAAGACACTTGACTCTTGGATTACCATCTCAAATGTAAGCTTTGTTTCTTCTTTATTTCATGTACAAAGATAAATTCACCTATTGTATTTTCTGTTCCACTTCATGTTTAAAGCTTGCTTCATCTCTTTACGCTTTCTACCCTGGTTTCTTATCATCACAGAAAATTAAAGGTCCTAAAGTCATGCTTGCATGACATTTGACCTGAAGATCGATTACAGAATTCCGAGCCCTCAGTTCTGTTGTATGTAATAAGGAAATGGTAAACAAGCTCTTTTGCATGTACTTTAGGCCGAAGGTAAACTTATGTAAGAGTTTGTTGTAGACATGAATCTCTATTTTTTGTTCTTGGCCAGACTTGTTGCAAAACGTACATTTACAGCACTAAATGTGAATACAATAATATAATCGCAAGTTTGTGTCCATAAATATATAGGTATCAATTCGCTTGAACATCATATCCAGTTTATTTTCCAAGCTACAGCTCTTTCAAAGCAAGTTATTTCCATGTTGGTTACAAGGGCCCACGAGGACTGCCAATAGCAAATGTTCTAACCAATTCATTACCAATTCCAACTCTGTAACAATGCTCTCTTTTCTCCCTTTATAGGCCTTTCATCACTGGCCTTCAACATTCAATTCATATACTATGGCCAATTGTTTTGATACAAATACAGTTTCAGTGAATTCTACCTCGATTGAAAGAAAAACTAAAAAATTCATATGGAGCTCAAATTTCTGTTTGTCGTTTTTAAGAATGGAAAGGGAGCCTAAATAAATTCTCTTCCCCCTCGCCCAATATAGTTTATATCTACTCGTACATTAATGATAAGTGTATTACTACTTAAACCTGCTCATACCCAGCCCTATTTCTAATAAGAGTAGCCCAAGCCTGCAAATTTAAGGCTACTAATTACTAGTTAAACCTGCTCATACCAGCCTTATTTCTATCTAATAAGAGTTGCCCAGGCCTACAAATTTAAGGCTACAAGGTAGCCAGCCAAGTTGCTCCCCTATCCTTTGGAAGCAGTTTGCTGTTGCACACCTTATCTTTTCTAGAACAATTAACAGAACCAATTAAATAACTAAAGGGTGCATGTTTAACCATATAAACATTATAAGTAGCAAAACAGCATCATAACTTGATCCATACATCACATTACTGAACTTTAATTCTTTTACCCATATTTATATCAATCAAAATTCAGAAGCCAGATGCATATAATAATCATTCACACTGAATCAAAACATCATTTTTAATATTACTTGGGTTTTATTAGAGCAATAATACTAGAGAGATCCAATCAATTAACATAAAATCCAACACCTAATTTATCATATTCTTCATGGGGTAATAAACCTAACGACTTTGTTCCTCATGATTAAGATTCACCGGTAACAGCAAAAGCTCCAGCTTCAGTCAGCAAAGGAACAAGTTTCCCATTCTTCTGCAAGGCAGTTGTTGCTGCAGGAATTTAAAAGACATGAGCATATAAAAAATAAATTAAAGAATTTAACTTCAAAAATATCATTAAATAATTTAAGTAACTGTCATGAATTAAAGAATTGAGGCATACATTCACAGCCACCAATGTGCTTTCCATTAATGAACACATTTGGCACAGTCCGCTCTCCAGTCCATTCGACCAGTGCTGATTGAATTTCACTCCCATCACCTTCAATAAAAGTACATGCGTGTAAAATTTTCAGTAAACGAAGTTTTTGACAAAATAATATTATTCATGCAACGAAAGATGAATTATTTTTTATCCCATTTTACGAGTGGAGAATGAAAATGTACTGGACATGAAAGACAGATTATTATTTTCCTTTCACAAATAAAAGTACAGAAGTGCAATGAAGAAGCTACCCATCTTTGAACCAAAACAAGATGCTCACAATACACAAGCTAATTTGAGATGGCTCATGTTTTTAATCCATTTCAACAGAAATTTGGGTTATAAGCCGGGTCATACACAGAAAGGCCAAGAAAGATCTGCAGAACACTCGGCTTCTCCTAGAAATGTATACAACAGAAGGGCCTTTGAAGTTTCACAAAATAAAATTCAGGATTAAAGAGAAATATTGTTCAAGTATGCCTAAAACTTTCCAATTATACTGATCCCCTGAATATTTTGAAACTGTACTTTAAGTCCATGAGAATATTGCTCTTTTTTTTTTAACAATTTAACCGTTTTTCTCCTCTAATCTATCAATTCCTAAGTTTTGTGTTCCTAAATGGTATGTAAGTTGTACCATTTTCCTAACAATTCTTCTAATATTTTATTAAAACTCATTCTTTTAACATTTATCATGGAAGAATGTTCATCTCCATATATGTTTCTTAATTAAAAAAAGTGTATATATATATAATAAAATATAAATTACTGGTATATGAAGCCCCAACCAAGAAAATGTCTGCATAATATGCAAATGGAAGTCCCTATCAACACAACGTATACCATACAAATTCTGTGAGCACATACAGTTGGTGGACATTAATCCAGCCAAACGATTCACCTCAAAATCACAACACCGTAGATAACTAAGTCAGAATTAAAAAGACAAAAAGAAAAACCCAAATGACAACCTTTTGGTCAATAAACTGGATTCCCACAACTCCCCTTTCTCAATAGGACAAAACATATCAATCAATTTAAAATCCGCTAGTCTAAGTAATTGTGACTGTTGAAAAGATAAGATACATGTAAGAAAGCCTTTTCAGCTCAATTCTGGATAAATATGTCATCAACTAAAAAACTGTTCCAATATATCAAATCCATTACCCCCCCCCCCCCCCCAAAAAATAAAAGTTGCAGGTAGTTTATATCCAATTATCAAAACTTCTTGTGGATTTTCAATACGCACCGCAATTTGATGCACATAATTACACATAATACGAGATAGAAAATCAGCTGGAATTTGAGAGAAAGAATACCGACTTTCTTGGTCCAACTCAATGACTTTGAAAGAGGCACCGAGCTCAGTCAACACCAGCTTCACAATATTGCAGAATGGACAAAACGATTCGCTGCACCCAAAACAAACATCAAACAACCCACTGATTCCATAAGATTAGGTCTAGATCCATTCAATTCATTATAAATCAATTAAAATGTCCTCTAATCATCGATTACATATATAAACAAACATAAATTTAGATAATAACAGAAAGAGAGACCTGAAAACCACGACTCCGTTGGATGAAACCAGCTCCTTAGCCTTTAACATCGCCATCTCTGTTCGTAAGTAAATTGCTATTCAAACCCTACGTACTCATGCGTTGCTCTCCTTTTTATCGAAAATATTATGTATAACTTGCAAATATGTAACTCTATATATAGACAACCGTCTGGCGCCGCTTGGTGCGTTTTTTGTAACACCCAGGTGTATCATAATTAATACGTTCAATAAAATTGTGATAGGATAGGACTCTTCTAGGGACCGGAGAATGGGGATACCGGTTGAATTTATTTTATTTTATTTTATTTTATAAATAAATTTTAAAAATTAAGTTTATAAATGCGGTTTTTTTATATCAGTTTAAATTATACCTAAATTATTATATTTTGTAAAAATTTTAATTTTAAAAAATTAAATTGATTTTTTGAGAGTCATTTAAAATTTAAAAAAAAAAATCGGTTGCTAAACCGGTTCTTATTTTTTTGTCCCCCGATACTTTTTGAATAAGATAACATAAAAATTTAAGTAACGAAGACGTTATTAAAAAAATGCATTAATTTTTTTGAATTCAAATTTAAAATTTGATTCGGATTTTTGATCTAAGTTGATATATATGATACGCTTCCTCGATTGCTATCTTTGAGCTGAGCCGATCAGTCGAACTTCCAGCATCTTTCATAGTGATAGAGTATAGTTGATCTATAAAGTTTAAAATGTTCCCAATTCGACTCTATCTTTATAATCCGATTTTATTATTTTATTGATAATCAATCTATCATTTTATTATTTTATTAAAAAAATAACATTACGTTATTTTAAAAAATAGCATAATTCACTTTTCCTAAGTTAAAAAAGGAATATCAACATGTGGTGTTTACATTTAATTAACGTTGACATTGACCTGAAGATACTCTCCCATTTTTTTTTCTGTTTTTTTAATTAAAATTTTGTTCGTTTTAATCAATTGTTTGTGCATTTTTAATAAGTAGTAATGACTTTTTCTTCTTTTATATTATCTTTACATTAAATACTAATTTATTTCTCTCTTATCTTTTCGATGAATTTAAAATTTTATACTCAATTTGATCAATAAAACAAAATATTATTAATTTTTATATTTTCTCCTGACACGTCAATTAAAGAGGAACGAAGTGAATATGTTTTAGAAATTTCATTAATGATTTATTTTATCACCTTAACAGTTTTATTAGTAATAATTTTATTATCAGACGTTCTATAAAACTATTTTTTCTCTTGTTTCCTCTGTTCTTGTAGGGAAGTTCATACTGCAATCTTTTTCATTATTTTTCTTTTGTCCTTCAAGGAATCGAATATATATATTTTTTGTTTCTTTCCTTCTTGCGAGGAAGAATCTAATATTTTTTTAATGGGTACACAATGCAATAAATATCTTCTTTTTTTTAAACTTATTAAATTCATGCATATTTGACTTTACCCCTTATTTTAAAACAGCATTTCTAACATATGGTCGTGCTGTACAAGATTTTCAGAAAGAAAACAATCAAACAAAACAATTAGCTACGTAAGATAAAATTTAACCAATATATATATATATATATATATATATATATATATATATATATATATATATATATATATATATATATATATTTCGAGTTGGGGAGTGTAACAGGAAGAAACCAAGTCCATGTGAATTGTGATGATATTATTGCTGGGCAAAATAGTACAATTTTATTTGGGTCATATTGTTCTACTTCTACCACGTCAATGTTCAAACTTTATTGGCCGGAAGGACTTATATCCCAAAAGACAAATTTGGTCACTGCCGGTGTAAGCATTTTCATATACGTATCGTTTGATAAAAAAAAATCTTTCTTTTTATATTTGATTTGGATAAACTCTTGAGACTAATTCCGATATGAATTTTACAGAAACTATAACCCAAGTCTTGCATTCCAAGTAGCAACAATCATGTGTGATGCGCAAACAATCAAATGTAGCACAGCACTACCAAATTATCAGTTGGATTCCCTCGTACACACATACCATATACGGATATACCGTTGAGCTTTATCGTTTCAATTATAATATTTATGAATAAAGCTATAAATATTCACAAAATATAATATAAATAAATAACGTGACAACAACAAATAATCCACAAAATCCCACTAATTTTGGTATGAACGAGGCCGTCTTCTCCCTCCATTTTGAAGTGGTTTAGGCTCTTACTGTAAACACTCCTTTGGTCTCAGTATACTTAAAAAGTTAATCACTGTACAACACGTGTAGACCATATTGACGACAAAAGCAAGTTATATCTCCAATCCGAGTAGCGAAGTTTCTTTATAAAGTGTGAGGAGATATATTATAGCATCTCTAACATATGCAGCCATAATTTAACAAGTTCTCATATCTTGTATTCAAGAAACAAAAGAAAATAAGGTGGATAAACTTCTCTTTATTGAAATTTGAAAAATATGCATGAGCACACAATTTATACCAAACTGCAATTGCAACAGACTATTTTTGTGATGGAGGAAGAAAATGCATGAAAACGTGTAACCAAAAATGTTAGCAGCGCTGAGCATCAGCATTTCAAATTTGAAATCCTGCGGCGGGCCTCTCATTGGTACACCCTAGCGGAAAATGACACGGCATGTTGGTGCTTCATCCTAGCATGGTATAAAGGGTTCTAAAAAAGTATACCGATCGATGAACCTCTTGAAACAAAAGCAATATAAAATTGTAATCAATCTACATAGCCTATGGCCTACTTTCAAGGTTCTCTTCACCTTTGTGCTTTCCTCAATGAATATATCTCATTAAAGAACTAAAGATTAAATCACACCAATGTCGGTGCTCGAAGCTTTGACTCGAGATTCTGTCTGACAGCATCAATGAATTCTTCAGTATTCAAGTAGAATTCCCTCGAAACCCTGTGAATACACACGGAAAGCATTTTAAAAATTATCCAGGAAGGTACTGCAGACAATTAAGATGTGAATCAAACTGCCACCAGAGGGAATGCTTTGAAGCCGTCTTACCAGCCAAAAAAACCTTGATAACTGGAGATCACTTCTCTCTCGATTTTGACAATAATCATATTCAATTCACATCAAAGATACTCCTGTCTCAATTTGTTTGAGTTACATCTTTTACTAATTAAAGGCCCAAAGATTGTACCATATCTTTTACTAAGGAATAATTAGAATTATAATCTTCGATAAGATCTAATCCATCTCTATGCCTCTATATCAATATATCAATTGACATGTGTTGCAACTACATGAACTCGTCCAAACCAAAATGGACCATAATATCAGTTGACCTAAATTCAAATTCACATATTATTCACAATTCATGCTACTTCTAGTTTTTTAAGTGCATACAATTCCATCTTAACACAAAATCTTATCTGACAACTATCCATCTCTGACTCAATGCACTGTTTTATAAGAATGTTATAGACTTTCGTGACTTTGGTGTCTTAGTTAAAAACAAATGTATATATTTGCTTTCATACAGAAAGTAAATGATTTGGATTCTTGGAAGACTCCGGCTGGAATCAGGCATTTAGTTTCATAAAGCAAGAAATAGTAGTTGTTGATTGTCAGACACTCAGACCAGTAACCTAAGCTCTGAGCATTAATTGCGCTCTTTTGGATAATTTGACGACATTACACAGACTTAGTCAATGACCTTTTCTTAACATTCTATCTTGTCTAGCTTCAAAGTTGGGCTGACTTGGCATATATTTGTCAAGTGCAAAGATCAACTCAAGGAAAAGGGGCGATAAGCATTCATGTTGTTGAGTTCTTAGTCTTGATCTATATTCTACAAGTTCTCCAATTGTAATGGTTCGAGTTTATTTGGTAATTTTCACCATGTCAAAAGTAAATCAGAATACAAAGGTCAGTGCTTAAGCCTTTTTCTTTAGATAAGTACTATAGGTTGGTGATATTGTAATGATAGAGACATTGCGAGAACATTCTCACTTCTAGGGTTCAAACAGTGCAACCTAGTCTTTTCCTACATCCTACAACAAACTAGGCTTCATCAGTTTGAAAAATAAAATTAGTCATTTCCTGCATCCAAGTTGGATTTATAGCTCCCTTCTACTTGGACCAAGCAATATAGGTCGAAAACCATTGAGTTAACCATAACTACTTACATTTATTTGGGTTGGATAACTACTTTATGTGCTATGGGTTGGGTGGATTTTAAACATATATTATAAATGAGAAATATGGGTTTAAATTAGTTTTGACTACTTTTGTTCTCTTTCTATTCTTTTTTTAATTAGATTGCTAGCTGTCATCCACTAGTTTATGCAATGAGTCATTGCCCCTAACAAAGACAATCAGTTGTGTTCCATGTGTGTGAATCTACATGCTAGCCATAATTAATTTTTCTTTTTAATAAGAAAATAAAGATTTCTATTTCTTCATTAAAAATAGTAAATAAATATTTTGTTATTTTAAAAAGTAGCACTCTCTTTCTCCATCAAATTAAATATATATTGCATAGTATTTTTAATGATATTCCGTGGTATTAGTTATTATATTCTGCGTTATATGTATATTAAATTTCATTATTCAATGTATTTTTAAATGTATAATGTATAAATTGTACACAGTAAACGATATGGACGCCTGGTGTGCGCCTTATCGCGTGATGCCGTGACAACTATGATCTCTACTGCTTGAGAGCATTATGTAAATATACTCCAACAATTACATTAAACATTTCCAGTTTTAAGCTTTTGTTGGACGGAAGCCCATTTCTTCCCCTACATCCTCAAAAGGAAAAAAATAAAGGAAAACAAACTATAATAAATGAGAGGACAAAAATAAAACCTAACCAAGAATGAAAGCCTAAATCAATAATTAGGTGGCCAATCATGAATAACTAATAGAATGATCAGACTTCAGACAGAGAGTCCCAAGAATAAGTAATAAAGTATAAACATTATTCGAAGCTGCCACTTACTTGGGTCCATGGACCAAAATTGCAAGATCCTTTGTCATCATCCCCGACTCCACTGTGTCGATACATGCAGCCTCTAGCTTGTTAACAAAATCTGATAACTTCTCGTTTTTATCAAGTTTAGCTCTGATTGACAGTTTGGATTGAAATATGAATAAGGGCAACTAGAAAATTAATATAACACGATATAAGAATATACTATTATTATCGTAGGAAAAAATCAGATAACTTCTCGTTTTATCAATTTTAGCTCTGATTGAGAGTTTGGATTGAAATATGAATAAGGGAAAATTAATATAACACGATATAAGAACATCATATTATTATCGTAGGAAAAAGTCCGATAACTTCTCGTTTTATCAATTTTAACTCTGATTGAGAGTTTGGATTGAAAAATGAATAAGGGCACACTAGAAAAATAATATAATACGATACAGGAAAATCCTATTACTATCATACAAAAAAGTTATAGCTTCACTCAAATTGCAGTTCAATATACATCTTGGCATTGTTTTTATATATTAGCAAATGATCCTCTATCAAGAAAGATACTCGGATATTTTTGGCACGGATTTCAAGACATGCTGAAAAAATATTGATAGATATTATTTTTTTTCTCAATATATTATATTATAAATAAATTAAAGTTACACTAATGATTTTGGCACATCATAAAATCTGTGCTAAACATATTAAAAAAAACCAGTCATCTTTTCAGGACAGAAGCGGTATGTGTGGACGTTTTGAATGTAAGTTGCAGGGTATGAAGAAGATGTTCCCTCGGTTAGATGAATTATGAGAACTAACCGATGTGCAAGTCCTCGTGTCCATGCAAATATGGAAGCAATGCTGTTTGAACTCGTTTCTTGTCCCTTCTGATGTAGTCGAAAATGACGGGTTATAGTCCCATGAGCTGCCTCAGCTTCTAATGTCTTTCCATCAGAAGATAACTGCATAACTTGCAAGGAAAAGTTTATTATAGCATCACAAAACCAAGACAGCTTGCATTTAAAAGATTTTTCTCACATGATAAACCCAAGATAAATCAACATAAGATATATACAGAAGTAAAAAATACTAACCAATACAGAAGTCATAAGGCCCAAAGAGCCAAAACCTGCAACATAAGCAAATCTTAGCTCGGAACATCCCCTAATTATCACCACATACACGAGAACAGTAGTAGAAGTAAAGAGGAAAACTAATGGAGGCAGAGTAAACAAGTAATCATGCAGTAAACAAGCACCAAACATGTCATGCTATCCATGCACCATAGATCTGTTCCTGCTATTAGTCTCCAACATTTATACCAATATAATCAAAAGGTTAAGGAACATAGACATTCGAAGTTTTTCCATTGAGCAGCTACTTGCTGAACAACACGCAGCCTAAACCTTCATCCCAGCAGCCCATTATATTAAATGAAACCATATTTAAGTAACTTCTTGTTGCAGATTATAGTTAATATTTTTAAGGTTGTCATTTAAGATAAAGAAATAACTTTTTTTTTATTTTTTTTGGGGGGGGGGAAGAGGGGAAGGATAAACATTAGCCATATGTATCATAGAATCTTAACTTTAACCCTTCATACGCATCAGAAAGCTTAGAGCCTAGAGTGAAGAATTGTGATGAAGTCTATTATTAATGTTCAACAGATTGACAAAGATGCACATGTTCTGGGAAATAAAGGGTTCCATATGGCCTCTATATGAGAGACAGTGAATTTCAATATACTAACACATGAATTGCTTAAAATAACTAATTAAGCAGGGCATAATGTCTGCTAAAGTTGAAATATGTCACCTTCTATCTCAAGACACGAAACTATTTTCAGAAAAACCATCACATATATAGCACACCTATAGCTGGGGGAACATTTTCATATAAAGTTCAATCACGTAATCTCCTGAATCTGACATCTAAATCACCTTGAGCAAGTAAATCACTCTGGACATCTCCATCATAGTTTTTGCATGCCCAAACATATCCACCGTCACTTTTTAGCGCATAAGCCACCATGTCATCAATCAAGCGATGCTCATACCTGCATGTCAGTATAGATTCTACATAAACTATATCTGAAAAAATAACACACAATATGTACAAAGCACAGTTACACTAACCAAATTGAATGTTCTTCGAATTTCTGCTTCCAGTTCTGTTCATAAACTTCCTCAAAAATGTCCTTAAACCTTCATTGGTCAAATGGGTCTGATAAGTTGGCCTGAGTTTTACAAGCTTCTCAAGCAAAAGTGACAGATTACAGAATCGTGGCCACATATTACCTGCCATCATATTTCTTCAGAATTGTATTCTTCGTGCTCAAGTAAAGAGGCCATTTTTTTGTGAATGCCAGTGACATCGATGATTCAGCAAAGCCACGGATAGACTATCAAATTTCACAAAATTTATAATAGTTAGATGGGATTAGGGAAAACATATTGCCAACTTTAATTACAACTTTAGAAGACAAACCTCGTCAACATTGTACATAGCAAGTGCAATGCCAGGGCCTTTGAAATCATAAACATCAAGTTCCACAGGAATGTCACCGTTATCTGGGACTGGGGGGTGGAGCATACAAAGAACCTTGTAAGCATTTCAACAGTCTTCAAATTATCTAACAAACAGGAAGATTATACTCACCAAAAACCATTTTCAGCTTCCCTGACCCTTTAATAACCGTATCAGTGGCACGATACTGATCACCAAAAGCATGCCGACCAATGCAAATGGGTTTTTTCCAACCTAAATATTAGAGAACAAATTGCTGAATGGAGTGAATGGTGGATATAAAATATTTCACATACACTCCAGGCTGGAAAACAAAATATTACCGGGAACAATTCTAGGAATGTTCTTGCATATGATGGGCTCGCGGAAAACAGTACCTGCAAGACAAGATTAAATAGACTTCTGATTAGGAAGAAAGACATTAATAAAATGACAGAAATATAACACTAGGAAAATTTTCAGAAGGTAAGTACATGATGACTTAATATAAAAAAAAAAAAATCTCAACATTAGTTACCCTGGAAAGATAGATCAAGATGATGTTCCTCACAAGAATACCAAATACAACAAAGACGTTCAGTGCCTGATTAATATTCTTTTTATATTCGGAAAAAACGACATTCTAATTCAAAATCATCAGGTCTAGTTATCCATTAGTGCACCTAAATCCTGGTTATCATGTAGCGCACCAAAATCATCAGGGCTAGTTATCATGTGTCTCCCAGATCAGCTTTATAGAGTTTAACTTGTAATGCCCCTAAAACCTGCTTAATGTTTCATTGTTTCTTCCTTGAAGTTTCCTTCATGGAATGATGGTTGCAATGTATAAATGACATTTAATAGAATTTAAACCAGAATGCACCAAAGAACTGGTTCGTGCTTCTTCCTGGAAGCCTTTTCCTACATGGGATTGATGGTTGAATTGTATGTACGACACTAACATAATTAAATGGTGAATGCATAGTTGTGAATGCAACTGATAGCTAATCACCGTACTTAATATCATTAATGGGCCTAAAATGTCCCAAATTCCCATTGCATTAACTGTAAAGTCCTAAAAGTAGGAGCTAAGGAGAAGATGGCACAATCATAAGGATATGTACAAATAAGAACACAAACGCTGAATTTGCTCAATTGACCAGTACACAGACCATTTAAGATATTTCTGATTGTGCCGTTTGGACTCCTCCACATGGACTTCAGTCCGAATTCCTTTACTCTTGTCTCATCTGAAACATCAAAAATAAACAAGCATGTTAGTCCTCCAAAATAATTGTGTGAAACAAGATGAACAACCTGACAAATAAATTTCACTCTGCCATCCAACTCACAATCTCTAGTGAAGTACTTACGAAAATATTTTAGGCAATGACAATCTCCATCCAATAACTTTGCTTTTCTTAGCTTCAAATATGAGGACTTTCCATGCCATCTACCAATACAAAATGCAGCCTTTGGGCCTGTGTACTCTACTTACTAAGCAGTACACACCTAATTCTAAGAGTTTCAATGCCATTAAGATAGCTCCCATATCAGAACTACAGCATTAATACTAACTACTTATTTGAGTTTCCTGGACAAGTAAAAAAGAGTTACAACAATCATGAGTCAACGAGTCAACATTAACACCAGTTGTTAAGAACCAAACAGAGCATATTAATCTTTATAAATTCAACCGAATCAGCAAGCCTATAAACTATGTTTCCTAGGGATTATATTACAAGAGTGAGGAGACCAATGAAGCATTTAAAGAATGAGGATAAAGAGTGAGGAGACCGATAAAGCATTTAAAGAATGAGGATAAATAAGTGAACTAACCAGGAGTAATAGTAGCACACTTTACAGCAACATTGTACCTGCAGAACACAAAAGGTTAAAGCGACCATACATACAACCAGACTAAAGTATATTAAGGAAAAATGTAAGAATTTGCCTAGCTGCAAAGATAATATGCTTATACACACAGAGAATGAGATGAGTGTGTGTGTGTGTTTACACATATTAGCATTACCATCACTTATCTTTTGTTAGCCTTTGATTCATTTATATTTTATAAAATAATCTTGGAATTGAAGCTTTTCTCTTGTGATATGAATAAGACACGATGACACTCGATACGGTGTCATTCTAATAACAACGCGACTTATATTTTTATCGATAATATAATAACAACGACGAAAAATATCTTCTCCATACCAACTATACTCTTGTGGATTCATCTAATGACTCCGTCACTACTTTCTGCCAGAACAAACTTATAATGAGGTGAGAGCATCATTCCCGTCCAGTCCTGCTATCCAAATGATGCCTAATGGCCTGTGATTACACCATATAAAGGCCCTTCAGTTCAATACATAATTGGGCTGGATGGCAGTTCATGAGGATAATTAACTTCATTGGATAAATTTTACATAGTTACCACCCACTAACAGGTTTCAATGTCCATAAGCATCTCATGGTTTCCTCTCCAGCTTCCAGTAAAGGAAAAGGATAGATAGGAAAAGGCAGTGAAAAACAACAGACTTATCTTACTACCATTGTAAAATATTTAATTATTGACATAGTTTCAATGATAAAAGACAGCCAGAAAGCAAAAAGAAGCACTGAATTACAGAAAGCAATATAATAACTACAAGTTACACAAGCTATACACTCATAGGATGCAGGTAGCCCAAGAATTTTCAGGTGGCTATCATTACCTAAAAGGCCAAAACAATCGAATAAATAATCAATAACCAAAAATATCAACTAATTACACAAAAAGCATATGAATAATAATTACTTGTAAACAAAACATCTATGCAGGAAATCAAAAGTAAGTAACAATTATGCAATTTAAAAATAATAATAATAAATGGACTTACTTCAGAGTAGCTTCAGCACTTTCTACAGTAACTCTATCATTAGTGGCATCACGATTTAACAAGCCTAGGTCAAAATACTGTATATCTAAATTCACATGCGGAAATATAAGCTGCATCAACATTCAATGCACGCAAAAACAAATCAATAAAATCATATAAAATCCGATAAAAATACTTCACAAGAACTAAAATAAGTGGAAGTTCAAACCTTCTCTTTAATCATTGTCCATATGATCCTCGCCATCTCGTCGCCTATAATAAAAAAAGCAGCATATGATGAAGTCATAAAACATACATATACGTGTATACATATGTCGCCGAACATAATAAAATGAATTACCATCCATCTCGACGATTGGATTGTGAACTTTGACTTTATCCATGGCAGTGGTGGCAGAAGTAAAGCAGCGAACAGAGGCGTTGGATAAGCGATTGGAGACTAAAAGGCGGTCCTTGAAGGAGACTCCATTGAAGAGCTTCGGACTGGAACTGAAGGGTAATCTAGAGTTTTTTAGGGTTAGGGAAGATGAGGATGATGAAGAGAACAAATAAGTAGCGACCGACATGGCGTGGTGGCGTAGTCTGAGCATTACACTTCTTTTGACTACTAGAGCTCTGGAGTGGCTTTTATGATGGCTCTATTCACCGTGTTGTTTTTCGGTATTATTTAACGGGCACGGGATTCGGTGTAACCCATCGGATCGGATTATAATTGTGGGAAACAAATCGATACCAATTTTTATATATAGAGACTTCATATTTATTTGAGTGTTGAGTTTAATATAGTTTTTAGATATTGAAATTCCATATTTATACCTCTAAAAAATTTAGAGTGTTGAGTTTTAATAATAAAAAAATTATAATGTTCAATTTAAAGATATTTTATTATTTATATTATAATTATAAATAAAAGATTACTGTTGAAATCAATTTTGTTGACAAAAGAACTCTTCTTGTAAAATATATGTAATACTATTTATGAGTAAGACTTTCATTTTTATGTAGCTTTTTAAAAAAAATAATTTGACATGTTTGGACATGATTTTAAAAAAATAAAATTAAAAAATCTTATAATGAGAAATTGACAAAAAAAATGTGTGAGAGACACCGCATATAATTGTGTGAGCTCTTATACGAAAACGACGTTTTTTTTTTGTGTGTAATTTAAAATACTCTCTCATG
The DNA here is from genome assembly GCA_947179155.2 of Hedera helix. Classification (NCBI taxonomy): domain Eukaryota; kingdom Viridiplantae; phylum Streptophyta; class Magnoliopsida; order Apiales; family Araliaceae; genus Hedera; species Hedera helix. The sequence goes on along the minus strand of OX359270.1, from coordinate 38,727,769 downwards.
TTATATAGTTTGTACAAAAAAATATTTTATAATTTTTTAAAATATTATTATTATAAGAGACACCTCACTCAATAACGTGAGATGCCTCTCATCTCCCGTGTTCTCTACAAATATTTTAAAAAATATTTCTAATAGATGAAAATTTAACATTCAAAAAATAAAACTATTATTTGCAAACAAATGGACCGTATAAAGGGGGAGATCCTAACCTTCGCCGTATTTCATTGGAGGTTACTTATGTAATTTTCTTATTTTTAGACCAAAAATAGCGCTTATAATTATAAATATTTATAATGCCTCTTTATTGGAAGAATAAGGAACGATGAATATAGCTTAGCTTTTTAAAAATTGAATATAGTTTAAAAGATAAATTAATTTATTTTATAAAATAACCATATAATTTTTTTATAATTTAGTAATATTAATCTATCCAAAAAATTACCTCTGTAATTGTTGTTTTTGGTAAAACCTAAAATAAAACAAATGAAAATCAAAGTGTAGATAACTTTTTACTATTGTTTTTAGAATTATACTTTTATAATGTAGTAAATTAAAAAATATATTTTAATTTAAAAACCTACAAAAAGCTTAAAATAAATTATGACTTTGACTCAAAATTTTTGTATTTATGAGTTTGCGCATTAGAAAAAGCAATTACTTACCATCGGTAGCAATTACAAACGCGTCTATATTTTTTGAAATTAGGAGTAAAAACGAGTAACCTTCACGTAAACACTCCATAATTACCATGTTCAATAAAATAGTCGATCAAAGTCGTTCACAAATTCAATTAAGACTTTTTAAGATTTTTAAAAAGTTTTTTTAAATAACAGATTTTTATAGAGTTCGTAGATTTTAAGAACTTTTTTAAATTGACTTTTAAAGACTTCATGAAATAAGTAACAGAGTTTTATAGATTTTTTTTTATCAAAATTATGGTAGACTTTTGTATACTTCTAATATATAATTTAGTCCACGTGTAAAACATCTCGCTCTTTTTTTTATGAACTAGAGAAAATCTCATTATTTCATTTAATTCTTATGGCATGAGATTTTATATATGTTGGAAGTCTTCATATTATTCTATCAATTTCATGATAGATTTGGACACTCAGACTTTTTGAAAAAAATACTGTTAAAATAAAATATTATTATGTAATTTAATTTCTCACTAAAAAAAATTAAATAGGATTATTTAGAAAATCCTATATTTTATTGAGAAGGTAATTGAGTAATATATTAATATTGAGTAATTATTAAATTTTCAAGGGAATGTATAATTCATATATTTTAATTTGATACTAAATAATATATAAATCTTGGAAATATTCTATTATAATACTAATTATATAAGATTAAACTATTAAATTATTATAATAAATTTTGTAAAAGCATTAAATCAATGTTATATATATATATATATATATTAAACATTGATTTAATGCTTTTACAAATTTTATTTTTATTTTTATGCTTTTAGATAAAAACACAAGATTTTATAAAAAATTGAATCGGTAATTGTGCAGCTATTACATTCTTAATATAATGAGTAATAAAATATTAATAAAACATATATATATATTCAAATTAAATTATTCTAAACAAGTTGTTATAAAAATTCATATTACGCTATACTTATATTTAAATTTTATATATATCTAAATATATGTAAATAAGTCCAAGTATATTTTCAATTACAAAGGTGTCAACTATTAGATGTTATACATCCTTATATTTTTTTCAATTTTATTTGTTAAATAAAGTATTTTTAAACTCTAATTATTTGAATTATAAATGACCAAGGGAAAAAAACACTAGATAATATGTGCATGTATCTAAGTGAGATTCTTAATATGTATATAGGTGAGGCTAAAAAAAAATCTTGATAATACATTTATGTAGGTGAGATTCTGAAGATGAGATTGTGACTAAACTGATAATAGAGCAGATTATGAGTGGAGTCTTTTATGTATGTAAAACAGTAAAAGGGTGTAGCGTTATTTTTTTCTCACTTCTCAGTTTATTTATTTTATCTCTTTCTCAAATATTTAGAAGTTTTTGAAAGTCTTTAAATATAATGTCAGACTTTTGATATAAATTGGTATTTATAAAAATTTGTCAAATTCCACCATTTAATAGAATCTGAAAAATATTTGACTTTTTGAATATCAAAATATTTTTATAAATTTATAAAAATCTCAATTCAATAACACCTAATTACATTACAAAAATTATAATTAAATATTATTAAATTTATATAAATTCTTTAAATATCTTAATTAAATACAATAAAACTTTTAAAATATATATAAACCCTTAAAAATTCTAATCGAATACACCGCTAAAACCCCATTTCACATCTCGCGCTTAAACCCCTAAAACCCCATTTCACACATCGCGTCTTAAACCCTAAACCCTTAACTCCCTCTCAGAATTTTTTATGGCATCATTGGCTAGCAGAACAAAATCCTTTGATCTCATCCCTTCCTTACATTCTCACATGGAGAGGATTTAGCTTCCGCACCATTTGCAGCTGCCGTCTCGGCTTTGCGCCGTCGACGTGGCCTACACGGGCCGAATCCGAGATCCCGTCGCCGGAACGAAGTTCCTCGAAACTTTCAAAGAAGAATTCGAAATTGGATCACTGAAAATTACATTCGAAACTGGGAATATAGCTCGATTCGCTAACGGTGCTGTAGTTATGGCCATGGACGAGACTAAAGTCCTGTCAACTGTTGCTTCAGCTAAAGGAGACTCCGTCACTGACTCCCTCCCTCTCACTGTACGTTCGTTGCAATACACAACCAGCGCAATTTTATTGTTTAAAACTTCTATTTTTAGTGCTGTTTTGATAAATGAATTTTAGCATTTATGGAGAATTGGATGGTATATACTTTGAAAATGAATTAATTAAATTTAGAAAAAAATTAAATAAAAATGAAATCATTACTCTATGTTTGGAAATTCAATACCAAGTTTGGAATTGGAAGGACATTTGCAATTCCATGGACTTCAAACGTAGGAAAAATTTGGTGCTCAATTCCAATTATAAGACTTGAAATTGAGTTGCCAAATGTAGCTCAAGTCCATTTTGGATTTCTAAGTCAAAATTAGAAGCCACATGGTTCTAGAATAAACTGAAGGTTTGTTCTAGGGTCAGAATATTTATTGGAATGCAGGATATTAGAATGTAGGAAGAGCTCTGCCTCAAATGATTACTGAAAAGACCATGTCCTAGCTAAAACATCATTGCCGCCATATTTGTGCAAAAATTAAATGTAAATATAGATAATCATTTGAAGTGCTCAGTTTCATGTTTTTGAAACATCATTGTGATGGAGAGTCGGCACAAAAGCGGCACTTGGTGTTCTTCTTGTGAGGTATTAGGGACTAGTCAGTGTAGTTATCTTGTCTTTCTAATAAACTCCTTCTCTTTATCAAATAAAAAAAGTTAGTTATCTTGTCTTTCTAATAAACTCCTTCTCTTTATCAAATAAAAAAAGTTTATAATCCTAGAAAATGGGTTTATATCTTCTGGGACTTTCATTATAAATATAAAAGAATAATGGGTTTTTGACAAAATTACCCAGTTTTTTTTCCCGGAGGTCTGAGATTGAGTATTGGACTCGGTGGCTCTGACTTCAAGCAGTTTCATAACTAATTTACTGCTTCCTTTCTGCATATAAAAAACTGAGGTACCTGATGCAATTATATTTATGCCTAGCAGTGATTATGGTATATTCGTGATGATCAAGAAGTGTTAAAAAGAATATAAATTAAAATAACATCTTTTCACGGCATATCAAATTGAGAAAGCTTTAATGTTTTTTAAGACAGTATAATCCACTTGATTAGTTATAGAAGCATATTGGACTGAGTTTATTAGCCTCAAGAGATGACGTGATAAATCTGAATGACTGAAATGGTTGTATGTTGAGATGAATCTATATTCGTTAAGATATCTTACTTTTCTATAAGCTTCTTTTGTTGTTGTTGTTGTTGTTGCTGGTGTTCTCTTTAGTCGGTGTTGTTGAGGTATGGAATAGAAGATTTATGAGAGGGTGGAAAATGTAAGGTGTTGGAAGAGGACTACTATCCTAGATGCTCTATCACATAAAAGAAGGAAAACAAAAAATGAAAATATAAAACGAGGTATAGATGGAACAATATATTAAGTTGAATCCACATTTAAGATGGGAAAAATGTCTTCACTGAAAAGCTTAGCAACTTACTTTTTTGAGTAAAATAGAAAATCTGTTAGCATCTAACTTATTCGATAAAGAAAAGACCTTAGCATCTATACCTGTGTTTTGACAATAAAATATGTACAAAGCTATTACCTTAAGAGTCAATTTGTGGATATTCTCAATTATTAATTGAATCTTCAGTGCTATTAATTAAGAATGCTTGCCTTCAGATTGTCGGGGTTTGCTTTAGAGTGCAGTACCTATCTCATTTGAATAGGGCTCACATTAATCCATCGTTCCTTGGTCACCATGAGAATCTTAATTGGATTTTCCCTACTGTAAGGTTGATTATCAAGAGAAGCAGTTCGCTCAGGGTGTGATTCCAAATACATTCATGCGGAGGGAGGGTGCTCCAAAAGAACGTGAGCTTTTATGTGGCTTTCTTGTTGATCGACTCATACGGCCACTTTTTCCTGTTGGTTTTTACCATCAGGTTCAGGTATGTTTTTGTCTACCACTATAGCATATTCTTTTCACTTCTACTTTTGCTTTTTACATTTTACTGATTTGTGATAATTTTGGTGTGGTTCACAGGTAACGGCAAATGTTCTTTATTCAGATGGGAAACAAGATCCAGATGTGATGTCAGCTAATGCCACATCAGCTGCTTTTATGCTATCAGATATTTCTTGGGGTGGCCCCATTGGTATGATTCGTATAGGGAGGATTTTTGGGCAATTTATCATTAATCCAAGCATGGATGAGGTTATACCCCCTCTACTTATTTATTTGTCAGTGGTTGTTCTTTTTGTCTATCTTTGTTGAGAGACATCAATCGATGTCCTTGGAGTGTTTTGTCTGCATAAGGTGGCTATATCAATTACATTTAAAGAAATATCGTACTTTTCCTTGTCATGGTGGTGGATTTTTATCTCACCTGTTTTTTAGTATTTATGAAAGATTATAGCATGAGGGATTTGGAGAAGGGGATATTTGTTCCACAGATGTTTGATCAGTGTTAAAGATAATAATTTTATTGAGTCTCTGTCTCTGAACAATGTCCTTAACTTTTCATGTTTCCTAGTTGAAACTTCTATCACAATTTGATTTGTTTTGTGGCGCAATTTGTGAAAAAACTATCTTCCAGCTGTTAGAGTGGCAAGCATCATTAATATCATTGCAGTAGCTATTGTTACCCTTTACTACCGAGAAGAGTTTTTGGGTCCTTATGCAGCATTAATAGTGTGATTAATAATTTTCTTCAAAATTTGACTCCATTATTGCATATTGGATGTCACACAGCGTACTTTAAGTGGTCTCAACCTGGTATATGCCTACACAAGGGATAAAACTTTTATGATAGATTTGGAAACTCAAGAGATTTCGTAAAGAGATTTGGAAGCTGCTCTGAGGTTTGCTCATTCTGAGGTCAATTATAACTTCTTTTTAACTTTCTTCAACACTTCAAACACTGGACTAAAGTCTATGTTACTCAAACTTGATGTTGTAGGCAGTTAAATATATTGAGCCTCAACTCAGACTGGCAGGGAAAGCTGGTAAACAGAAGAAAGGATATAAGTTGTCTATGATATCAGAGAAAACATTTGAAAAAATCAGGAACTTGTGTGAAGCACCAATTGAAGCTGTTTTTACAGATCCTACATATGGAAAAGTGCATGCAAGTTCTAATTTTATGAAATATGCTATCTTGTTGAAGTGTTTCAGTCTTTATCCTCTTGCATTGCTTATATAAGTAAAACCACTGTGTAACTCGTCATCCTATTTATCCTTCTAAGTAAACAGTTTTCTGTTATTTACATCAGTTTGAACGTAGAGAGGCCTTAGATAACATTACTAAAGATGTTAAAAAAGCACTTGAAGCAGAATCTGATGAAGGAAGTCTTACAGTATTATCAAAGACAGTTGACACTGAGGAAAGAGGTAAGCAGACTGATTTTAGAGGTACATTCTGTCCAGGAAAGCTCAAATTATGCTAGCACTAGCTCAACTAATCAGTGATGTTTGAACATTTACTGTCTTTTGTTTATATTGCGGCATCTTTCTGCTGAAATCTATTACCATGCAAGTCTTTCCTTTGATCACAATATGAGGCTTTAGTAGAATATATTATATTGTATCGTGAAAGTTATTATTTTTTTCACTCCAAAATATGGTACTTCCTTGCCTCGGAGTAGATAAAATGTGCTATATGACATTATTTGACCGTAATACTTTGGAATTTGGATTCAACAATTTCATTATGAGTTTAAGTAAAATCTGGATGAGACTGTTGGATGGTCTTTTATGCTCATCTAATATTCTTCATTATCACCTTTTAATGCTTTTTATTTATACACTTAACTTATCAAAAGGAAGAAATAGAAAAAGAAAGAGGATAATGTCAAACAAATTCTTGTTCGTTTTGTTTCCTACATCTCAAATTAAGAAAATTTTCGGTTGTCCGCAGAAGGATTATTGCTGAAGGATTTAGATTGGATGGAAGGTGCCTTGATGAAGTTAGGCCTATATATTGCATGGATCATCACTCTTTTCACATGGAGATACTCTGGTCTGTGCCCACAATTTTATGTTTTTTGGGTCGACTTAAATATCTTATAGTTTTGTTAATATGTTGTATGAGGTATATTTTAAGATACACTATCCTAGCTATGCATTTGATGTTGTATACAGGTCCTTTGTACTGTTACCCTTGGAGCACCTGGAGATGCTCAACATTTGGAATCCCTCGTTGGTCCCCCAACCAAGCGCTTCATCCTTCATTATAGTTTTCCACCATTTTATATTAATGAAGTTGGTAAAAAAGTTGGCTTAAATAGGCGTGAAGTAGGGCATGGTAAGCAATTTGTCTTATTTTATACTTCAAACACGCCCACACACTTAATTAATAACTTTTCTGCGTATTTCTTATTTTAATGATGGCAAGTCATATCACAGAAACAGGGCCAGAAGGGGTGGAATTATTTTATAATAATCTAAAGGAAAATGATTTTTCTTGTGACAAAAACATGTCAACCAACTAGACACAGTAATTAACTGCTCATGTATTTATATCAATTTACAGACCATGCCAGTGTCTACTTGCAATAAGAGTCGACATGTTTTTGTTGCAATATATAGCAGGTCTCCTATCTGTTTGCAGTATATGGGAGTGAAACAGGAACAAATCTGTTTGCAGTAGAAAGGAGTGAAACACAGAAACAACCTATTATGAATACTCAAATTACATGTCAAGTCTACAAATTGAAAATTCAAAGAGTATTCAAGTATTTCAAGTTCCAACCAACTGCTCCATGAACATCTCCACAGCCTCGAAAGTATGCCCGATTTTCTCCTTCCTGATGCACCACAAAAGGAAGGACGGCATAGGTTACCACACTTTGCCATCTTATACTTGCACAACTGTCTGCTCCAATTTTATCTCTGTGATGAATATCAGTGGCCAAAATTGCCTCTAATTCCTATGCAATCTGGACAAAAACTAATTTAACATTAACTGGAGGGCTGTTTGCCTATTTGACCTTTCAAGGAAACCCACTTGTCTGACAGTTGATAGAACCTGATAAAACCTTAATATTGACATATATTATTTCTGCCACCTACGCCATTCCTCCCTAATTATTTGCTATAGTATCCTTTGCTATAAGCTGTATATTAACTTACCGAAGCTATCAACGTACTCTAACTCCCTTGTCCTTCCCCATAGAAGTTTATTGACTTTTTACATGTCAATATGTCTATTGTCATGTCAACAAATAAAAGTTGGTAGTTCTGCAACTGCTTCATTTTAATTAGTGTTGTCACACTTCTGTGGTTCCTTCTTATTTTAATTAATATGAATGGCTGATTTATGATACTATTTTATCTGATGAGCTAAATGATAGCTAAAATATGCTGACTGGTATTCCTCAACTCATGTAGGCACTCTTTCTGAGAAAGCTCTACTTGCTGTTTTACCTCCTCTCAATTCAGATGTCATGGCCTCTGATGGTTCTACATCAATGGCAACTGTATGCGGAGGTATGTGAATCTAGTGTAATTGCGCCTCTTATTACTCAATGAATTTCTCATCCCGTACAATTTACCTCCATTTTTTTGCACATTACTGTTCAGGGATCTTGTTTATTTTCATCATTCCCTAGTGTTACAATTTTTATTTCTGGGTGGGAAGATGAAAACTGAACAAAAAAACATGGATTTACACTATTGATATTGGTGGATCATCTACAAATATTTTTTGATCAAGTTTCCACTTGGGTTTGAGTGGCTCTCCATGACTGTTTCTTTTTACTCCTAAATTTATTGAACAAGATGCGACTTACTTACCATTTTTCTAACTTATCTATTGTAATAGGCAATATGGCTTTGATGGATGCTGGAATTCCTTTACGACAACGTGTAGCAGGTGTTTCAGTGGGCCTTGTTAGTGAAGTTGACCCATCAACAGGCACTATCAAGAATTTTCGTATACTAACTGATATTTTGGTGAGCACTTTACTCGACTTGTGGTGTTTTCCTTGAGCTGAAAATAGATTGTCACATAAATACATTTATCCTTGATCTCTTGAATAAGACTCAGTTCTTGTTCCTGCCACAATTCATGCAATGCCATTTTTTCATGATTATTCTTATTCTGTCCTCCAACTTGTGGAAATGCCATCCAGTAGCAGCAAATTTAATGTTTCATACCATTTTAACTGTCTTATTTTGCCATGCAGTAGGAAGAGGAACTTTGAGGTTGGTGAAGTGTTCTAGTTTTTCTAGCAAGGGGATTCCAGTAATGCTGATGGTAGAAAATGAGTAATTTTGCATTGTCTATCCATACCGGAAGATAGCACTGCTCGCAACTTGAATGAACATGATGCGAGATATAGATTCACCAACAGCAAGAGATGTTTATATATGTCACAAAGTTTTGCTGGACGGGGCGAAAGAGATTGCATGGATCGAGAATGTCTATGGACTATGTTCATATAACCCGTGCAATCATCTTGATGAATGGGTTCTCGGTTCAAGATTTAGTCTTCCATGGGCACGCTGAGAAAGCAATACATCTGGTTGAGACTGCTGGGGCTTTAAAATTTTACCTTTGTTTTGGGCCCTTTGCAATGGAGCTCTGATGTCAGTTTTGGTTGTGTAGTTATTCTTGTGGAATTATAGCCGACTTTTGTCCACGTAAAAGTGAAACGCTTTTATATATCTTGGAAAGAATGTTTCTGTAATATTATAAAGGTATTTATCAAAAATAAAAATAAAAATAAAATAAAGGTGGTAGATGAGTAATGGTAAATTGAATGGTGATTTTTTGTTTTTGTATTTTAGTTACATGTAAGACAATGGAGCTCCGGTTACAAAATTTTGTTTGCATTCAGTGCTGTGAAATACTTTCACAATTTAATTAGCACATATTTTACTTTTTTTTTTTTTTATGATTTGAGGAGTTTTATAATTCACATACACTAATTGTTTGGCATGTCTGTTGTATATAGTTAATGTTGGCTGTAGATTATGTATCTCTCATATATATATATATATAATATTTCAAATATGCTCTAAAAGAAGGTAAATTTAACAATATTTCATTAACATGAATATTGTTATTTAAATTCCGTTGTAAAGTTAAATAATGGGTATAAATACAAGTAATTTTTTTTGCCTACTAGGTTTAAAAAATAAAATGTAGACTCTAAGGAATGAAGGTAAATTTTATAGTAGGAAATTAATATTTTTACAGGATATCTTGATATTTTCACAGAAAAAGTATTTTTATATGTTTATAACAATAATTTTGACAATCGTTATAAGTTTATAATGATAATTTATATATAAGAATATCATAAAATTTTGTAAAAATATTACTTCTCTTTGTAGTATCATTAGGGCTATTATTATTTTTTCAAACATTACTTTAAGTAAAAGTCGTATATTTCCATCATGTGGCTTATTGGGTCATGGGATGAGGATTGGAGGGAGGCGGGCTTTGAATTTTGGAGAGAGTGGAGTGTTGGCTGTTGAGAAATCACAGTCACTACATTACCAACCCCCACCGAAAGCATTTCTTTATTATCAAAAAATGTTACAATGAATGCTGATAGCATTTAGTAGGGTAAAAGTAATCCGTTGATTATTTAGTGTTACGACTCCTGTCAAAAATTATATTTTCAAAATATAGTTGAAGAAAGTAAGTGTCATCCTAATTATTGCTGAATAGGTAATTTCTATAACAATTATGATTGAATATGGTAACTAATTAACTATTCGAAAGAAATTACGAATCTAATTTAAGCCTAACGGACTAAGAAAGTTCTCTTGTGCGCACACTAAACTTAATGGACTGCAAGGTCAAGTCCAATATTGATAGTCCACTATGCTAGTAAAATACGCAACCCAATAATATTACTACTTCATTTGTCTATGAAAAAATTTATACTTTAAATGAACTATACTTGTTAAATGTGCATATACTTTGTAAATATTTATACCGTGACATTTGATGTGCATTCGATTGTATAACGAGTAAGCATATATAATGCATATTGTATGTAATCCCCCTTTTTTTTATATGTAATTAGTTGTATGTGGTATTGTCGTTTTGGCGAGTATGTTATAGTATTTAGGGGCTATTTGATTAGAGTTGATTGGCTGAATCGGTCAACCATTCAGAACTATTTAGTGCGTTTGTTTAAGTTTGAATGACTGAATCGATCAGATTTTTGAGCTGAATGGTTAAATCTAATTTTTTTTAACTGAATGGTTAAGTCCTTACTGAATTAAGTAAAAAAAATTAAAAAATATATTAAATATTATATTAAGTAATATTAAATAAATTTACAACAATTTTGAATTTTTTCAAAGGGGTAAAATAGTAAAAATATGTTATTAAGATGTTTCAGACTTATTACTTATCAAATAATTTTTTTTATTCAATATTAAAAAATTTACTTCATTCAGCTCATTTAGTTTATTTAAACAGTCAGAACTATTTCATTTAATTTTTATCAAATACTCTCTTAATAATAATATTAGCCCGATAGTATTTAGAAGTCTAAATGTACGACATGCTTACATCTCATTTATTTGTAAATTAAATCAATTATGTTTATATTCATTTAAACTTTCAAGCGAAATAAATATTTTCAGATTTTTATCGAGTAGGAGTAGTAGTGAAAATAATAGTCCACCAACGGCCCTATTAGAAGAAAACGACAACAGAAATAATGAAATTCTACCAGTGTTTATTCTCTAGACTTTTGGTTTCATCAAACCCAAATTGTCAAGGTACTGGTCCAGTTTTTCACTAGTGTAATGAGGCGTTTACTGAATAGTGGGCCACTTTTCTTACCCAAGCCAGGAAGCCAGCCGTGGCCTGTGATTCTGTGGACCGTGTAACAACTGAACAAGGTCTATTGGTGTAGTCTGTGTCTGTCTGTACTGCGGCTTCACCGACATGTAAATTGCTTTAATGTCGTCGGTCCCATTTTCAGTGTCATGTTAATTTTGTACTCTTATTTTCTAAAACAGATTATTTATGCTCTAAGTAAAACATTCAAAATTTTGAATAATTTCATTAAAATTATCTCTGAATTTTGAGCATGTAAGTGCAATTTTTTTAGAAAAATTAAAATATGATATCTAGCTACTTATTGTGTACTATGTTCGTTCTAAAATTAGAGATATTTTTAATTAGATAAATTAAATTTTGAATTTTTAATATTTTAAAAATTAATATAAATTCGTTTAAATCTTGAAAATAAGAAAATAGGATAATATATTCTAGCTAGTCTATAATAATTTACTTGTACTAAATTAAACAAATTCATTTTAATTTTTAATTTTATAATTTTACTTAAAATTCATATTTTGTCCATAATTTTAGAACAAAAAAATATATATTATACTCAAATTTGCTTGTTTTAAAAATTTGTAATAAATCATTTATAATCAAAAGGACAAAATATTCTACAAACTAGAAAGCTTATACAACACCCCCCACACAAAAAAAATAAAAAAAATTGCTTTACGAGAAGTAAAATGTTGACAAATTTACCATTCCTAAGTTATGTCCAAATTCCTAATTTTTTAAAAATATTTTCTAATTGAGAACAATTTTTAATTATGACGTGTGGCTTGCGAGGGAAGATGCATCATCACTTCTTAAAATTGATGCTACGTGGAAAGTGTCGATTGCTAAATGGCTCGGGTAATTTCTTACTAATAATGAAATAAACATGACAACCTCATCTTCAAAAGTTAATTTCGACATATTATAAGTATTATAATTGTAACACCTCAATTTTATATTAAAATATATTTAAAAATTAATTTTGATATATTATGAGTATTATAATTATAATATCACAATTTTACATTGAAACATATAAAAATAATTTATTTGTATATAAAGAATCAATTTATTAATAATAATATTATGCTAGTGATTTAGACCTTATTTGGATAAATTTAATTTGATTCGTACTTGAGATTTAATCCAAGATTTGTTTTAAACTTGAGATTTGACTTGAGTTTTATTATATGATATTAGATAGTTGATTCTCGAAAATTCGAGTCAAGTTATTCGATCAGGTTGATGGAGGTGAAGACACAAAATAATTTGTTTGCATATAAAAGCATGGTTTTCAAATCCGGATCGGACTGTTGGTCTAATCGAAAAAAATTGAAATCGGTTGGCTTTTCGGTTCAAGCCAAAAAATCAATTTTGGTCAAAATCGGTGACCCGACAGTTGAACCGGTCGACCTAGTGACCCAGTCACCGGTTCCCTACCTCACTTTTTAAGAAAAAAAAAATTAAACATTTAAACTTGACTAAATGTATCATTGATTGAGTTTGGAATTATGATTATGATTTAATATCTTTATTTTCATATAGATTTAGTATTTTTTTGAATGGTATAAAGTAAACATTATACAAATAAATTTATTTTTTTTATCGAATTTGATTGAATGTATCATAGAGATGTTTATGTTTATTTGTGTTTGATTTTATCACTTTTGAATATTGAATTTTGAGTTATGATCATAATTTAATATCTTTTTTTTTAATATAAATTTAGTATTTATTTGAATTGTATAAAGTAAACATTATAAAAATAGGTTGTTTTTTTTTTTGTAGATAAATTGATTAATTTTACATATTTACTAAATATTATATATAAATATATAATAATAATTAATATATTTAACTATTTATTATTTATTACATATTAATGACGTTATCGGTTCAATAACAGTTCGACCATTAGTTGGACCAGTGACCCATTCACCTGTTACCTTTTTTTATTCGAAGATCGATCCGGGTCTGAGAACAGTGTATAAAAGAATATTCACTTCAGTCATAATTTTTTGAGTAAATTTATAATGGATTAAGATAATCCAAGATAATTGGACTAATTTGTCTATATACAAGGAATAGTACTTTCAGTCATGATCTTTTGGATAAGTTATAATGAATTAATATGATTTAAAAAGATATTATTGGACTAATAATTTAAAATTTTGTTTAAATAAATTTGATTCAATTTGTACTTAATATTTGATTCAAAATTTATTTTGAACTCGAGATGTGACTTGGACTATTTCATATAATAATACACTCTTATTTCAATTATTAGTAATAATATCGAATCAATCTGCAAACTTAAATCGGACGTCCGCCTAGCTTCCTAAAGAAAGAAAAAAGTTCATCCGTCAATTAAACGTTTAAAAGAACCATCTTCATGATTACCCTTTAACGAAGAAGTCAAAGGAGAAAAAAACAGACTCAAAAGTGATAGATTTATTTATTTTTTAATTCTTGATAATAAATGTTGCTGAACGTTTAAAATATTATTAAAATAAATATAAAAACATTACTAAATATATATTTATCTTAAAATTATAAATATTATTATGTCATTATCAATCGTCTTTTTATAATTATATAATTTTATAAATATAAGTGTATCCGTCAATAAAATCACAATCAATACAAATATTCTACCCATTGAAAGAATTTTTTCTCTCTAATTTTTCTCTTTTCAAGTTCGACTCACAAAATTGAAATGTATTATTTAAACGTTTAGATTTCAACATTGTAATTCTTCTATTAAAAATAAGAGGTTCATTTAACTTAATAACTAAATATATAAAACTTTGCCTAGTTATATAATTTATGCTACTAAATTATTTTTATAAGAGTTTAAGAATAAAATTAATATAAGCAAAAATGTTAGATTGGACTCTTATTTGGAGGTCTGACTATGCAGGACAGGAAGAGCTATCAGTTGGTCTGTCCATTTATGCTTGTAGAATTTCTGTGGCTTGAATTGGAAGAGTTAAAACAAGATTGTCACATTACAAGAAGAGTCGTTATTATTATGGTAGTACATCAAATTGCAGCTCTAATTAGCTTAACAATAAAAATAATATTTCAGTAATTTTAAAATATAGAATTACAATTTTATTTTAAAAATTAATTTGAGTTATGTATTTATAATTATAAATATATCATACATACTTCATATATTTATAAATAGCTTTTTTTACTTGTATATTTATAATCATTTTTAAGTCCCAGGTTCTATTTTTATATAAGTGAGTTTATTTGTTTCATAATAATTTTTATTTTATTTTATGTGAAGTTCAATTTTTACTTAAGTGCGTTTATTTCTTGTATTATGAGAAGTTCATTTTCTCTTTATCTAAAGTTCGATTCATTCTTAAGTGAGTTTATTTTTTTTTTATGGATTTTTTTATATAAAATATGTTTGTAAATTAATTTTTTTCTCTTTTAATAAATTTTAATTAATTTAATATTATAACAGTAATAAAATACTTAAATTATAAAATTATATTATATTATTATTTACCAGTAATGATGAGTGCGAAGGAGAATAAAAGGGCTCACTGTGGGAATACAAACTTATTCGGCAGACATAATTTGACTTCTTTGTACAAATTGGACAAGTTTACATAAATAACACTCGAGCACAAAATTAAATATAAAATATTATAATATTTATTTTAATTATTTAAAATAAAATAAAATTCGAATTTTAATATAATATTTTATTTTTTAATAATTAAGATACGTTTATAATTATTAATTCCCGTTCGGTGTCTCTACCTCACCCAAATTTACCCACCAGAACAACCAAACTTCAGCTTTTAGAACTATGCTTCATCTTCTCTGCATAACTTTCATCTCGTATTTTTCATTTCTCCCCCACCAATCTACCGTGTGCACAGAGAGAACAAAGAAACAGAGGAAAACAGAGTGAAAATCAAGAACAAAAAAAATAATATTGAGTTCCATGCATTTCTCAACTTCAAATTTCCCATATCTCAAATGGGTAATCTTAATAATGTTCGCCAATATTGTCTCACTCACTGTCTCCGATCCTCGGATCACGGAGGCGGGTCTATTTTGCGGCAAGTCCCGGCCACCGCCAAACACCACCATCGTGCCAACATTCGTGGAAGAAATGGAGAAAATCTCCCAGCAAGTTACAGATAACAACTGGGGCCACCAATTTGTGAACTCAACATTACCCATGTATTGTCTAGCCCAATGCTTTCACGATCTCTCTCACATGGACTGCCTCTCCTGCTACGCCGCCAGCCGGACCAGGCTCCCCCGTTGCATCCCGGCCCTCTCAGCCCGGTTATATCTTGATGGCTGCTTTTTGCGCTACGATAGTTACAATTTTTTTGCTGAGAGTACTGATGTGAATCATGATTCTGTGAATTGTAGCAGTTTGAGTGTTGAAGCAGATGGGTTAGTGAAGTTTAAGGAGAGTGTTGGGTATTTGGTTGGCAATTTGACAAAATTTGCAGTTTCTAATAAGGGATTTGGAGTGATGGAAGTTAAGGGTGTGTTTGGTATGGCGCAATGTTGGAACAGTGTGAGCAGTGATGGGTGTAGGAAGTGTTTGGAGAAAGCTGGGAGGGGGTTGAGAGGGTGTTTGCCTAGCAGGGAAGGAAGGGGGTTGAATGCTGGTTGTTATTTGAGGTATTCGGATAAGAAGTTCTTTGATGAAGCAGGGGACAGGAAGGGAAGTTCTGGTAAGTTGGTTTCATTTATGGGTTATTGATGATATAAGAATTGTGGATTAGAATTTACTGCAATTATAGTGTAAATTATTAGAAATTTCTAAACTGATTTTGATCCAGTTGGGATTCTATTCTATAGCGTGAAGTTCATGCTTGCAAACTCATCATGAATGTGATGGTCTTGTTGTTTGTTGTTAACCAACTTGGTTGCTTTGATTGTAGATTTCCTAACTCAAAATTGAGACATGATCTGGTATTTTGGTATTTCACTTAAAATTTGGGTTTTTTTTAAAAATAAATAAATAAATTATGCAACTTGTTTTTGTTCACGTGTTTTCTCTCTCTTCATTTCTCCATTATCTTTTGAATTATGATTGTATTTGCAATATTGTGATATTTTATGTTTGATTTCGATAATTTCTTCAAGAATGATCAGTTCTTTGGTTTTGCCAATGAATAGCTTTTTATCATTTGTGATTTTTCTTGTCCTCCTTACTTTCCGCTGCTAGCTGGTGCACTATAGTTTTTATAAATGTTCTGCTTTTTCAAAGCAAGTGCGGTATTAGGTACCGTTTTAAACTTTTTTAATCAATTCAAGTTGCTCTGACTTTCATTTCTCATTCCTTTCTCCTACCTTTTGCCACCCTTTTTCTCGAGTGTCACTAAATTGACTTTTTGAGTATATACCCATCTCTTCTTACCGATAAATGGGTAGATTTGAGGATTGGTAATTCTTTTGTCCTTCCAGATTTAGGTTCCCAAATGCTCCTTTTGGCCTAGTCTGGTGTTGTAACGGATCAATTTAATTTCTTAAAATATTGTAAGCACATGTTTAACTTTTTTTTTTTTGTTGCCATGATTTTTCAGGGGCATCTAGTGTAGGAGCAACTGTAGGTGTCGCTATGTCTGCAGCAGCCTTCTTCATGCTCTCACTTGTTGCTGCTTATGCAATTTATATAAGATTGTCAAAGTTGAAAAAAGGTAGAATTTTGAAACTTTAATTAATAAGCCAAAGAAGAAAATTAATCCGAAACACTATCATTGTAAACATATTTTCTATTGGATTTTATGCAGAAGGTGATAATTTTGGCCATGTGTCTTCATTTAACAAGTCCAGTTTAACATACAAATATGAAACTCTCGAGAAGGCAACAAATTATTTCAGTATTTCGAGGAAACTAGGCGAAGGATCATCTGGTACTGTATTCAAAGGAACACTACCAAATGGAAAGACTATTGCGGTTAAGAGACTGTTTTTTAACACTAGGCAATGGGTAGATGAGTTCTTCAATGAGGTAAATTTGATTAGTGGGATTAAACACAAGAACCTTGTGAAGCTTTTGGGTTGTAGCATTGAAGGCCCCGAGAGCCTTTTGGTTTATGAATATGTACCTAACAAGAGCCTCGATCAGTTCCTTTTTGGTAATTTTCTCTTTATTTCTCCTCTTCATGCAATTGTGGATGCAAACGCTTGTGAATGTGAGTTTATTCGAATTGTGTTTATTTATTTGTGCAGATAAGAGTGCGATTCAAATTTTGAACTGGAAGCAAAGGTTTGATGTTATAGTTGGAACAGCTGAAGGGCTTGAATATCTTCATGGAGGTTCTGAGATAAGGATAATTCACAGGGACATTAAGAGTAGCAATGTTCTTCTTGCTGAGGACTTCACTCCAAAGATTGCTGACTTTGGACTTGCTAGGTGTTTTGGAGCTGATAAGACTCATCTCAGCACTGGAATTGCAGGGACACTGTAAGAGAAAAGTTCGACACCCTCTTAAATTTCAGTGATGTTAACCTTGTAGTGAAAGAATACTTGTGTATGACCCTGCATTTATATATGATTTTATCTAATATATCATATATGCTTAATGAACTTTTTACTGGTGGCGCAGAGGATACATGGCTCCTGAATATCTTGTTCGTGGACAACTTACAGAGAAGGCTGATGTTTATAGCTTTGGGGTGCTGGTTCTTGAGATTGTATGTGGCAGAAAAAACATTACGTTTGTAGAGGATTCAGGCTCCCTTTTACAAACAGTAAGACTTGCTGCCTCATTTAGTCTTCAATTCAAATTTTATTTTTCAGAAATAAAACTTTATTGGTTGTTATCATTTTGGAATCAGATTTGGAAGCTTTACAAAACCCATAAATTGGCTGAAGTAGTTGATCCTCGTCTGCAAGACGATTTTCCAGCAAAAGAGGTGTCAAGTGTTCTCCAAATTGGACTTCTATGCACGCAAGCCTCAGCTGCTTTAAGGCCATCTATGGATGAAGTGGTTCGGATGCTTATTAATAAAGATTGTGAAGTTCCTGAGCCTAATCAACCTCCTTTCCTGAATTCTAGAATGGATGGTTCGGCTAGCTCTGCGCGGTCTTCTAGCATAAACAGTTTGATATCTAATGCATTGACAAAAATAGATGTGTCCTATACCTCCACTGATTCATCTAGTATGCCAAGTTCTGAAGTATCATTCATCAAGAGGTGAACAGTTGCGGAAGTACACGGGAATTATAAGCGGACGAATTTCACGGGACATTTATGCAAGCATAGAACAGAAACGCTTGCATGAATTTTTATAACACTGAAAAGGGGAAATTTGATGCACATTATCTGTTGAAGTGGTGAGGAAGTTTTGGCTATGTTAGGAGTTTTTCAGCAGGAAGGACGAGGGGATGAAACTACACATTCCCAATGCTTGTTTTTTGCCCTGCATTTTGTTAGAAACGACTCGGCCTATTCATTTTCTTTTATATTTTTCCATTTATTTGGATGTAAAAATCTACCCCACTATGTTAAGGGATCAGAAGGATGCTGTATAATGTGAATGTTAATACTGGGATTTGGGATTGTGCTTAAAAATATGGTTGGGGAGTTTGCTAACCATGTCTAACCGTGCAGAGTTATGACGAGAAATTGGGTGGTGTCAATATCCCATCATCAGTAGGAGGGTCCGGTACCAATGCCAATGTCAATATCCCATTATCAGGAGGGTCCAGTAGCAAGAAAAATTATTAGTTAGTCTTGGGATAGGGTTGACTTGTGCCCCACATTAATAATATACCGTCATTTTTATAAAATTTGCACAAATTTTAATAAATTAGTGGGTTTAAATATAAAATTTGTATAAATCTCATATAAATGACAGTATATAATTGATGAGACACTCACTTGACTCTGATAGAGCATCTTCAAGAGTAGTAGTAAAAAAAAATTCAAATTAATATTTGTTGACCTACGTGACAATTTGAAGAGTATTATTTGTTATTTTAATATTTTATGTCTCATCAGTCTCTTCAATTCAATTAATACAGTATTTGACTTAAAATAATAATAATTAATAACATTTGAAATAATTAATAAGATTTATTTTTTAAAAAGATAACATTCTGGAAAATAAATTATTTTTAAAAATTAATATTTAATTAAAATTAAATTCCGTTCCAAGAATTTTCTATTGACGACGACGATAGTACTCAGCAAGATGAGAAGGCATTTCATTTGTATCCAATAATATAATTCTTAAATTTTAAATAAATAAATAAAATGATATTAAATTTTAATAAATAAAAAAATAAATGAAAATGAAAATAAATGATATTAAATTTTAAGTGACATATTATTTACAATAAATAAATAAATAAAAATGAATGATATTAAATTTTAAAATGAATTGTACATTAAACTCATTAAGCAAAATAAATATTTTTAATCTTTTTATATGATTTTGATTCTCCCAATTAAATAAATTTTTATATGATGACTAAAATTAAAAAAAATGTTAGAGATAATTTCTTAAAGAAACTTTTAGAGATGCTCTTAGAGTGTTGAATAATTACTCCCAGGACCAATGCTAACATGGTGACGCGTATGACGTATCCTACTTCTATCCCTATGCTATATTATAATAATTGATTTAATGGTTAGGTATTGGGGTGTTCAAAAAACTTTTGTTTTTTTCCCCCAACCCAGCGATACTGGTACGAGCATTGCCAGTTCTAAAATACCGACATTTCGGTATAAGAATTAGTAAAAATTTAAAAATCCAAAAAATGAAATACATAATATATATATATATATATATATATATATATATATATATATATATATATATATATATATCATAATTAATAACAAAAATCTTAAGGTTTCTAATTTTTTTAGTTCTATTCTACCTTGAACCACCGTTAATTTCTTAAACTTATAATTTTTTATAATTTTTGAAGTATTTTTTATCTTTGATATGTATACCAATTAATGTATTGTATGGTTACTATTATTATTTATATATTATACATTAATTATTAAAATATATATAACAACAGTGCTAAAATGTTAAGTTTGTGTTAATATTAGTTTATCTCATCCTAAATAACACAAAAAGAGTTCTAACAAATATATTATTATATTATATTAATAAATTATCTTTACTTTTTATAATATTAAATTTATGAAATATCAAATTATCAAATTTATGAATTAAGGAAGCACAACACGAGAGGGGAAAAAGTAAGATAACACAACATTTATTTATTTATGAATTATGATATATCTCATCAATGTGATAAAAAAAAATCGAACTGAAAAATTATTTGCAAAAATATATCGAATAAGTAGCAAATCGATATTTCAATACCAGTATTTTTGTATAAAATTCGACATCAATACAATATTTTATACGAGCGCCCCTGGTTTGGTATTTGGAACAGTTGGTTGGGCCCACTTGTTATGTGAGATTTTCCAAAAAAAAAATTCCCTTGGATCAGTATGTTTCATGAGATCTATTTATTCCTGTTCCTGAATCTCTACAATTGTTTTTTAGTGTCATGTAGTAATACTTTTTTTATCTTCTGGTCTTTTCTAAAATTAAAGAGATGTTTTTTAGTTTTAGACTATATTTTAACAAATATTAAAAATATATTTAAAAATATAAAAATTTATTTTTAGTAATATATATATATATATATTTTTTAATTTTAGAGCGAAAAAAGTATTATTCATCTTTCAATTAATTAATGTATTCTAAATTATATAAGGTCTGTCTAATCATGGAAAAACGAATAGGTGTGGTAAGGCAATGTGCTCTTGCTGCTAAAAAAAATTAATACAATAGTTTCTGTTCAGCTCTTCTAGTAGCAATACTAGAGCTGTTAAAATTGCACACGACTATCAAAATGTTGACTCAAAAGGAAAACCAGTCATTACTCAATAATGAAGCTGAAGGCCTGCAAATGGGCCTAGTAAAGTCTAGCTATGGCCGCTCAAATAGTCTTTATGTGATTTAAGTCTTATAAAAATAATAATTTTTTATATAAAAATAATAATTTTTTGTGTAAAAATATCAATTCTCTTATTAAAGCCCAGGACAACTTTAGCTTGGGTATGTAAATTTTATTGGAACCGTGAGGATATTATGCTGCTGTGCTGGGTTGATGGCCAACTTGTTGTGGGGACCTATGTTTGTGCATAATAAATAGTACCAAACACAGATAATCAAGAAAAGCTCCTAAGATTATCTAACGTGTCAGCTGTAGCAGCCGCAGCACATTGGTGCATTAATCACATTAAAGTCACCTGCTGCTGATAGGTTTCTCTCCTTATCAATCAACTTCGCCTACTTTCCTTTTCTCAATCTTCTTTACCGACTGTCTTCTAAATTCATGGACACCACTGAGCTTTAATAATCTTCAATATTCTTACCATCTAGCAGCAGTAACATGGTGTTCTTGCCAATTACCAGAAAACAAAGGAAAACCAAAGACTGTATATTCAATTAGAAAAGAAAACTGGACAAAACCAAGATTGAAAAGTGTTGTGGTTAGCTCATTTTTCAGTGAGTCCGACCAAAGACTCTTTCAAAGCAAGTGTAATTTATATTTAGATTTGAGAATTTATTAGTAATCCGAATATGAGTTTGACTAATGTTTTAGGACCTAAATTTGAACTATGATATAGCGCTTAGAATTTTTTAATTATTATATAAACATTATTTTGTATGTGAATTATTATAATGATAAAATGTCAAACAAATTATATTTATCACAATTTTGATAAATCTAAATATATCCTGTATCGTATATTTTTTGTTTTTTATTTTAATTTTAGTGAAATTATTTGTTATATTCTGATCTTAAATCTAACAAAAAGGGTAATAACTAAAACATTTATGAACAAAGGCTTGAGGTAAAAGATTCCAAATCGGGTTTTGGTCGATGTCCTAGTTTTGGACGTTTTATTTTTTATTTTGTTTTTTTGTTTTTATTGTATTTTCTTATCATTGGAGGGAAGATCTAAATGTTCATCCCCAAAAAAAAATTTGGGACCAATAATTTTGTTCCTTCACTTTCCTTGATCTTTTTTTATAAACAAAGGCGTGGTGAAAAAACTGAACACGACACTGCTGCGCCCATTAACCATCTCATTTGTACAAAGTCAACAGCATGCGCTGGCCTTAGAGTCTTACCAATTAATGAAGCCTTAACTTCTAGCAAGAAAAAGGATATACGGCAATGAAATATTACAAATAAACAATATGAAGAGAAAGGTGAAGTCAGGTCACCAACAGATTTCTTGAAAAGTTATTGTCCGTCATGGTCCAGTAGTGAGAGCCTTGTTCACTTGTTGACCTTTTAGGCATATTAATCTTTGTCCCCCAAAAAATCAAAGAAATTATGTTTAAGTTTGTCTAAGCAAATCTTAATAGTATGTAAAAAGAAAAAAGTCGAAAATATGTCAAATATAACTTATTTGCAGGCAAAAAAATATACTTAATTTTAGACAAAATACATATATATATCTACCACACCACCAATACATTAGTCCAATACCGAAAGTCTTTGACCCGAGTGATACTATCCAACCCATGATAATGATCGAGCATTAGGAATAGAGTGTGTTTAAAAATTCAATCTAAATTAACAAAATAAAATAAAATACATTAGCCCAATAATATATTGTGACCCATTCAAGTATTTTTGTGACCCATTCAAGGCTCCAAATCTGATAAGAATATTTAACACGTCCAACATCAGTCATAAACTCCTGCAAACCATGCAAATCAAATAAAGTATAAATACAAACCACCAAATGCAACCGACTCGTACCAACTAAACATATGCTGAGGGCTACCAAACTCAGCCGCCCCAAGCGCAAAGGCCCAAACTAATTTCATACTTACCCACCTTAGATTCACCCCTTCCGAATTTTCTTTGTCAATGTCTGGAAGGGAATCATAAGATAAAACTACTTTGTTATAATAAATTTGAGATCATCATGTTATCATAGCTGTTCAAAATATAGCTAGCTATCAACATAAACAGAAATCAATGGGGAAAAAACTACAACAACATGACCACGTCAAGAACCCTAAACTCAAGAGATCTTCACATTGCTTACAAGAAAAAGTCAACCCTAGCCATATATAATTAGTTAAGATTTGACAAAAAAAATTACCTAATAAAGATGCATATTTTCTTACTTAATACAAGCCTTGATAGACTATATATAGCCTATTCATCTTCCACTACCACACTTATTACACCTTTATCGAGCAGATCATAGAACTCCCTGGTTCTCCTCTGGTTGTTCCAGTGGTGCATTTTCCAAAGGCCTCCAGCCATGAGGCCAAGCGCTACCCCAATGATGATCTCCTTCACCACACTTGGACCCTGATATGCAGCATGTCCAATCTTTTTAGTAGCAGTCATTTTTTCCTACAAAAGCCACACACTGAAATAGCATGAATTCCTCATTCTAATCGGAATCTTGCTTCCTTCCACTGAAGCCCAACACAAAATTTGTAAAACAACAAAACTCATTCAAAAATGAACAACTTTACACACACTACAACCGAACATTACTCTAAACACTACATACATCTCAACCATTAAAAAGTGAGACCTGACATAGATTTCTGTGTTAAGCCCCATCTTTCAATAGTTGAGATCAAAATGTAGTGTTCTAAGTTGTGTTTGGAGTTGTGCGCGTATACTTATCTTTCAAAAATTAACAAAGCAAGTTAAAGCACCACATAGACATCTGAATTTATCAGCATAACCAACACACATGCAGTACTGTACTCTTGTTAATTCTATCAAATAAAGAACAGAGGATTCCAAACTCATATAAAGAATGTTGAAACAATTCCCATTCTTCGTCCAAAAGTTACAATACCATTTCGCTGGCCATGCCATAGCAAAACAGTCACCTCCAAATTAACACCTATATTTTCGTTTTGCAGCCAGCTTGAGCACGATACAAATGCATATACTAACACAAGTACACAACTACACACAGACAGTAGAATTTATTTGAATTATTTCCCAAATCAACAAACCAGCACATCAAACTAAGAATGGGAGAGAATCATACGGATCGCTCGTCCAAATTACGAGTATCAGATCATTAAGAACAAAGTTCGTGCATTTTCAGACAATTTTTTTTACAAAATCTGTGACAATTCTCGTTCTTCTTACTTAACAGCACATAAACTAGGTACAATAAGATCAAATCAAGTTTTAAATCGGCTCTGGGATAAAGCATTTACTAGAAGGGAAAAAAACCAAAAACATGAACAAAAAAAAAAGGAGAGAACAACATTAAAAAGATAATAACGATAACTACAACAACAAAAATAGAGCTCAATGAAACAAGGTGGCCAGCCTTACAGGCTTACAGTTTCTAAATATTCACCATATTCGATTCTAGAAGTCAATGAAATCAAAATGTTAATAGCTATATACAAAATCCTTAACCATATAATAAACAATAATATATTTTAAGAACAATAACAGCAATTAACAAAAGTAAAAGTAACTAGAAAAAAGTGTAAGAATAATAGGATTAAATTAAATGTATACCTTCAATTACTAGCTGATGATCAAACCCCAGCGGAAGGAAGCTTTGGAATTTTTTTCAGAGAGAAGGCTAAACATTAAGAAGAATAAAGAACCGCTCTAGAAGTTTCGCGTGAACGACTGATAAGGGTAGTTAAAAAGGTAATAATTCGGTGTGCTATTATTGTGAAGACTACAAAAAAGCCTCAGAGGTTATCAGCCGTCGATTTAAAGTAGAGGGAGATGGATGTGTGATGAGTGATTTACTTACGGTACGGATTTACATAAAACTTGTGCAAGTATTTTTGCACCGTAATTCTGGGATTTTGAGGAGAGAAAATAGAACGGCATGTGCTTCGATATGGTGATGGCATCTGGCACCATTCGTGGCTTGACATGGTTAAGATGGGTCTAACCTAGCGTGCTGGTCACGTTGACTAACCTCAATACAACGGCGTCGTTTAACCTGTACAAATTATTATAATATTTTTTCAAGTTCTAGATGAAAGTGTTATTTCTACGAGTTTCACTCTCGTTAGTCTCATATGATGATGAACTTCGTCTATTATTTATGTGGAAAGAAGTCTATAAAATTAATATTTTTATTCAAAAAAAATCTTTATTTATTTATTTATTATCTTTTTATTATAAAAAAGATTATTCAAACAAATTAATGTACTCACTTTATTCACAAAAAGCGCGTACATCCTGTTTTTCATCCTCAGTTCTTCGATGAACACCACCACATTTAATTCATACGGGAAATGTACCTTCAATTTGAGAAACTAATGCACGAGTTAAATTTCCCTTAATATAGTGTGAAGGAAAAGGAAGAGAAATCTACTTGGAGAAACAAGAAAAAGCAATCAAAGAAATGAAAAATACTCTTGAACCCAAGGAAATAATCTGCTTCCCTGATTTCACCCGCTGTTTGAGATGAACAGCTTTGCCTTTTCAATAGAACCGGTGAGTACAGCTGCTTCCCATTAGTTCTAATGGAGCTTCTTGGGCACTGGAGTTCCTTCTTTACAAAGGAATTATCAGGAGAGGGAATTTCGAACGATCTCAGGTTGATTCTGGGAACTATTGAAGGACTATTTACTTCTTCATATGCGCCATTGTGTTTGACCTTGTAAGAATTGTGTCTTTTCTTGTCTTGATGGGTTCCGAATCCAAAATAATCACATGGTCTTGCAAGATTTGATCTGAATGTGCCTCTTCGAACATGTCGAAATCAGAACCGCTAAAAGTGTGCTGATTCTCAGAGAACGGCTCATCTGTCAGGGTGCAATACTTGGACTTCAAGGACTTCAGTTCATCAAAAACTGGATAGTTTTTAGCTTTTCTTCTAATGTGGTTCGAATACTGTTTCTCTAGTCAGAGCTTTGAGTGCACTCTCTTCAGCTTCAGGATGAAGCATGCCTTCAAAAATTATGACTACATATTGTAATTTCATATAAAATGCATCAAAGGAAATAAAAGGAGCCTATGGTCAATTAATTCACCTGCATCGTTAATTGTGTAATTGGTAGCAGCAGAGCTGAAACCGCGATTTGGAATCATATCTTTGTCAACACAATGTCTTCTTTGCTCTGCCTTCTTCAGTTCTGTGGATGAAATGCCTATAGACTGACGAGAAATTTTGTTTTCATCTCTATCCTCATCTATGGCACTATCAAGTTCTAACTGCTGCTCGCGATTGCGCTTTCTGATATGTGTCAAGGTCTGCAATGATGGGGAGCATTCATTATTCACTGTAGCCAAAACTGGTAAATTTTTGACCTTCTTCCGAATGTGATCAAATACTGTTCTTTCAGTTATGATTTTGCAGTAGTCGTCTTCAATTAAAATAGCAGGCAAACCTGAATAAATTCAAGGCAGCAGTAGTACTAATAAGTGAAAAGAGATGGAGAAAATATGACAAATGCATATAATAGTCTCGTAAATTTTACCTTCTTCTGAATCTTTATCTACAAGCTTCAAACTGGGCATCGTACTTTCTTCCAACTCTTCATCTAAGAGGTTGAAACTCGGCCTGATTATAGAAATACAGTTTATAGTAAAATTATGCAACTGAAACAAGATCTAATAGCAACTCAAAAGCCAACAGTCATAAATATTATCCCATAATACTAGATAGCAACATCAAGAGCCAAGAAAATCAATACTAACATGTAATCTGCTTCTTCTGTAGATGACTTATGAGGCTGCTCAGTTGCACCTCAAGATGTACTGTCATTGTCATCTTCTACAATGCGCACATCCTTGGGCTGAGCAAAAGAGGAAAGGTGCTTTATTCCATGTTTATGTTTCACATTTGGGCCAATCTCTTTCATCAGTATAATCTTTTGGTGAAGATCAATACCAACTGCATGAACATAGAAAAATTAGTCTGATGATCTTGAGTCCAAAATTATAGACTATGTACTTGCAATGTCTCTCATATACTGAAGTTAGTTTACGGAAGTCATCAAAAATCAGATCTGCCTTGACAGTCAGTTTTCCTTGCTGAAGGCTAGACAGTAAAACTTTTGCATTGTAAGGGCTGCATACATAACAACAAACTCAGCTAGAAAACATATATGGACCTTCCTGGAATTCATTTATGAAAAATCATTACGCAAAATAAAAATCAAGGACTAGTTATTTGGAATCTTCATACCTTGTAATCTCCGCCACTCAGCTGCAACCAATTTTAAATGGGTTACTAACTTAATGAGGTAATAATGGCCTAGTGATCAGAAACTCAATAATAACACCAAAATATCAGTAGTTTGGACAAAAAAAACAAAGTTAAGAATCTACGAGACTCCCAAGCTAACAGCTGGAATATGAAAGTGGGAACTCAGTAACCAGTCAGAACATCTATTTCAGAAGTCGACTTCAATTGCTTTAAGAAAATAAGAATGCTGCTAAACAGTTCTTTATCATAATTCAAAAAAGATTAGGATAAAACTTGTCTTTTTTGCTCTAAAAAACTTGAGTAAACCTTGGAATTGGATACTCCAAATCTCTAAGAACAAATAAATGGTTTTGCAGAGACCCTTTAATATTATTATTTGCCATTGTTTTGTTAAAAGAAACCAAATATTACCTTATTTTCTCATGAAAGATAATTAAGTTATCTTCTTCAACACCAATCACCTGTAAAAATAAAAACATTTGTAACATGAAAAACAATTCGGCAGTGAAACAAAAAAGTTAGCAATGCAACTCTTAACAAAAGCTAATTAATTTACTAGAACAAAATTCATATTGAGTTTTCAGCGTTCTGGGGTTCTTCTAGATAGCAAATGGGACTTGGAAACCAAAAAAAATGAGGAGTGTTCTCTCCAAAGAAAAGGAATTATAGTAGAAATGAAATTATCATTTTTTGTTTAGAACTCCAAGGGGTTTTGCATATTCAGGTCCAACATGTTGTTATATCCCTTTTCATTTTATACTGGTATGAATTGTAGCATATTCTAAATTACACACAACAAAACAAGGAATAATTGATAAACTTTGACTTTAAAGTTTAGTAGAGTTTTTTATAAATGGGTCTAATGTAACGACCCAGATCAAATTCCGAGTCCAAATAAAATCATAGCATAATAAGACCTAGTGTGCTTTCTTAATAATATATTTTTGAGTCATTTTAGCTCACCAAAAGGGGTCATGACTGAAAGTATTAATGATAGCAGCTAGAATCCTTATATACACATCCGAATATCCCACATGTTATAGTGTGCTACATGTTACAATGTGGGACTGGGATGCTACAATGTCGTCAGTAGCAGAAACAGCTAAAAAACGGACACGTGCTAGAGGACTCAATTTAATTTTAGGATTACGGGCAAGCATTTTTATTCTGCTGACAATTGCCTCAAAAGCTGCCCCACGAGGATCATTCAATAGATGAACTTCATCAATAAGTACAAGTGCTATATCTCCAAAGAAACTTAAGCCGCCATCTTTTATGCGGTACCGACTCACTGCATCAAATTTCTACAAAAGGGATTTTAGCCATTCTACAATGACAACATTCAAAATCAGAAAATGAAATAGAATTTGATTGTGTTAATTTTCAGTTACCTAAGGAGTGGTCAGAATAATATCAGCTTCTTGTATATTCCTTATGTTGTAAAGCTCATTATCAACACTCAAGCAATTTATTCCCCACCAACCAAGCTTCTGATTCCAATCCCGGAGCTTCACTTGTACCAAAGCCTTTGAAGGAGCTATATGTATCTTCACAGGTAGAAAACGACCAACAAAGTGAATTGCCACACTAACTGCTGTAAAGAGGAAAGAAATTACCAAATGTAACTCAACAAGATAAAATATGGTGAAGTTTTCTTTGTGCGTAAAAATTTGAGTCATAGATCTGAAGATCTATTCCAATTCATTAGTATTAATGAAAGACTAACAATAAGGAAAATTAGGACAGAATCCTACTGTTTTCAGAGTCCCCTTTACATGGATAAATTCTCCTTCAGCAGAGATGAACTTTGAGAGAAGCCTCAACATGCATAGCTCAAATAGCACTGTTTTTCCACTTCCAGTCAGTGCCGAAATAACCATGTTCACATCGGAGAGGAAACAAGCAGAAAAGCATTCACTCTGAAGTGAATTAAAATATCTGCATACATAAGAAATGAATATAAAGTAATTTGTTCACTGTCCAAGGAAGAAAATAGTATCACCAAGCACGTATGTGTAGTATGATTATTATTTATAAGGTATCTTGTTCTGTACAAGGTTGATCTCATCTAATGTACATAGGCAGTGCTAAAGAAATGAGAAATTTTATTGCATAGTATTTGCGTATATACCACCTCCCTGTTGTGTGTTTATGAGCAACTTAGCAAGACCACTCATAATAGTAGTTGACTCTAATTTTTTTAACGAAAATAAGAGTCTAAAACTGATTGAAAGCATATGCTCATATTAGAAATTTGAAACTTAAAACTTCTAGTTGAATAGTTTCCGGTAAAAGAAGTGACTGCATCTGAACATTACATATTGTATCGTAGATTAAAAAAGTTATACAAAATAAAAATAAAAGCAAAAACAAATCCATATATGGATTATTACTTCCACCTGACATTATGCATCAAATATGTGAATGAGTTTGGTGAAAGAACAACTCACCACACAGACCTGAAACTGAAAGTTGAACGAAAAGAGCAGGTAAATCTGAGACGGACTTCATTCCATAGGTATCCATTAATGAGCTTACTTTTTAGTTATCTGGGGAAGCAAAATAATCTCCTTTATCTGCCTCCATAAAGTAACAAATCGAAATTAATTCAATCAATAACTTGCAGTTGAAACACAAAATTATATGACAGCGTATTCCTACCATGTAGTAAGAGACTAACAATAGGCATGTCAGGTGCCTTTTCTCATACATATGTAAACACAATAACATAAAAAATAAAATAAAAAAGCACAAACCCAACAAAAGCATGTTTTGATATATCTTGTCATTTAATGTGGTTAAACTTTGTTTTCTTTTTCTGTGGGCTCTACTTGATTCTAGTTTCGTTATGCACTGCAATTCAGTCCTCATTTTATAAGCAGGAAACAACCAAATGTTGTTTGTATTGATGATCTATACAAATTTGATATTCTCCTTCACCTAATGGCGTCCAGAATATCAGAACTTCAGTAGCATAACATATAGAACTTGACCGATGTTACTTAAAAACTTAGAAACATCACTTCATATGAATAAATAACATGATATAAAAACACTACACATATCTAAATGCATAACATTTTGTCTTACACAAAATCAACCTAATGTTTGAAAAGGTGAACTAGAAGTGTCATCTGTTGATGAAACTTGATAATTGAAAAAAATAAACTCTATCTGCTAAAACCTCACTTAAATTGCAGTGTTAATCACAAGTTCGAATCCAAAGGACATCAGAATTCAGACACTCAGATCTACAAATTCGGTAGTAAATAGACACAGAAACTCTTTAAACAATCACGCTATCCTAGTAAGCACCTGAAAGGATCTTCTAAGCTTTTTGAAACTTGCGATCCACCTATAATAGGTAACAACAGCTTGATCTCCGCTGCAATTCCATACGAATTTCTTATATTGTATATCAGTAACTAATTTCTTATAAAGATTCAGAGAATTTCCAAGTCTCCATTTTGATCTAGAATAGCATCCATATTTATATGAATATGTATACATATACATATATGCGTGTGTAAGAGACGCATATAATTCGGGTTCTCGCAAAAGCCTACTCTACAACTTTGATATGAATCTGAGAGAGAGAGTTACCTGAAGCAAGAAGCGGTAACGGAAAAAGGGGGACTAGCAGAGTGCAGCAGAAAATGAAAAGAAGGGGAGAGTTGAGTTGGGATGGGATGGGGTCACTTGGGCGGGAGACTTTTGTTTGCTCACTGAATTAGATCAAGCATTCAATTCTTGTACATTTACGGAGTGCGGATAAATGGTGACGTACAATATCTAAGGAACATAGGGACCATTTGGTGACTCATTTGAGTCATTTCAGTTCAATAAATGCACCTCTCCATCTACAATTTGAGTTAAAATTTCATATATTGTTAGTTTATACACAAACTTTGTTATATAATAATAATTTAATAAAGTGTCATGCTCCACTTTATAGCATTAAAAAAAAAGAAGATTTTAGGCCCCATTTTAAATGAAGACTCTAAAATTTTAAACACTATAAATAACTTATATAAAAAATATCCTATAAAAATATAAATAAAATTAATCCTTTAGGACTCATAATCCAATTCAAATATTAAATACCTAAATAGAAAATTAATAGTATAAAAAAAATTATTTAAATAAAAAATATTAATACTCCCTCCATCCCAAGATAAAAGTCTTTTATTAACTTTTGTAGTCAAATTGACCATTTTTAAAATTAACAATTAAACATATATATTTAGATTTTCAAAAAAGAAAACGTTCAGATTAATACTAAATTGTATGTAGTTTATAATATTTTTAGACTTTTTACATATATATTAACTAATAATAAGATATATTGATTTGAAAAATGGTCAATTTAACCATAAAAGTCAATGAAAAACGTACCAAACATAAAATGTCTTATTTAAAAGTATCTTTTTAAGCCCCAAATTGTCTTGAGTCACCCCTAAATCTAACACTATTTTAACTCTTACATGTTAGGTGGCAAAAATTGAGCAAATAATTTCTCTATATTGTAGCATGTAGTATTAGAGCAGACAATCCGTGGAATTACTAACTAAGTGAAAAGGACTACCTAATATCAAAGCAAACGATCCTTGGAACTACCGATTAAGAGAAAAAGACTACGTAAATGCCAAATTAAAATACTGATAAATACAAAGGTATCAGATCAGTGTCGCTAGAGTGAAATCGTTGTAGACGTCAGTAAGAAAACGTGGTGACATTTTATTAATGTCCATGTGAGCTTGTCATATGGGACATATCTCATATCGATAGTATGTAATATTAATGTGAGGTTGATATAAATTTGAATCTCCCCTCTTAAATAGCTATTTTTAAATTATTTTTTAAAAAAAATAGGGTCTACTCAAGAGTCTCATTTACTTTTTAACCATTATATAAAAATTTGCTTAGAACATATTCAAGTAGTCTCTCAGTTATAATTTATAGAATCATTATTAATATTTAAAAAAAATTAAATTCAAAATTAATATATATTTATTTAATTTATATCAATACAAGTTATGAATATCATAAATTATTTTAAAATATACTATAGATCTATAAGATTTATTATTTTTAAAACTTAAATAAATATATATCAATTTTGAATTTAAAAATATTTTAAATTAATTTTAATTAATCTTATAATTCAGAACGAAGTGAGTATAATTTATGATAATTTTAAAAAGAATTTAAAACAAATATATTGATAATTTCTATAAAAATATTTATGTTTAAGATTTACTGAAGCTCAACTGTCTTCGACTTGCATTGCAAGGTATACTTTGAAACTATATAATTATCCTCGCGGATTGATGTTGAGCTTCGTGGATTGGAAGGAGTATGACATTTGCTGTCACTTACAATGAGACCAGTTTACTTCATTGTAGAATTTAATTAGTTGTAGGCTCTCAATTTTAAAAAGTCGATTTGATTCGATTCAATACGTAAATGAGTCGAGTTAATCGAATTCAGTAAAATTTTATATATACTCAATTAAATGCAATACAATAAGGCTTCATTTGTTTTAAAATTAAAAATATATTTTAAAAAATGATGCTATTTAGAAAGATTTTTTTTTAAAATACCTAACATTTACTATCAAAGTAAGTAATTGTGGAATTATAGTATCAAATTTACCTATAATATTAATGACAAGTTATAAATTTTATATTAATTCATAATTTAAAATTAAAATTTATCTAAAGTCTTGAATAAATTTAAAAAAAATAATAAAATATATATATATATATATATATATATATATATTTCTATTTCTATTTCTATTTCTATTTTTTAGAACTATTAGTAGTATATAGCGATGCGAGTACAAGCAGAAGGAAGCCCAAAAATCATTCAGGGTCGGGGCATAAAGAGTGACACTCGAGGAAAATGGCGGGAAACCCTTAACCGCCTTCAAATTAATTCACCCGAATATTACCCTTCGGGTCGGGCGTAAAGTATCCTACACGTTATTCAAGTAGAACTAGCATCCGAGTCGGAACTATCAGGCGGACGTTATCAGCAAGAGCTGAATCCGAACCTGACTCAGATGGACCTTCCCAATTCTGTATCTCACTTGCCGATCCCAATAACCTCACTTTTGTTTAGGCAACCACTATAAGTTAGATAGATATGAGCTCAGATATAGTATATGGAGTACTTATATATATAATACTCCCCCACATTACAATAAGCTAAAAATCGAGTTTTTAAAGTTGTACCATAATTCTGGTATATACCTTTGTCCTTTTTTTTTTTTTTTTCTGTCGTTATCATCCAGGTCTTAGAACCCATGACAAATCAATAACTACCCTGTCCTCCTCTTTTTATTTGTGCAATCCCTATCCTCCCTATACTCTATGTCATGTTTAGTAAAATATATATTTAAGATTAAATTATTTATTTTAATTTAATATTATTTTAGACAATTTAATTTTTTGATAAGAGACTATTAATCTCTTAATATGAGATTATTAGTTTCATAAAATTATTTGATAACTTAAAATGAGATAAACTATTAATCTCACATTCATTATAAGATTATATAGTCCCTCGTAAATGACAAAAAATAGTTTTTATTTATGACTATTTAGAGGACCATTAATTCTCTATTATTAGATAAAATAACTTAAAATAATATTAAATTAAGATAAATAGTATAATCCCAAATATATTTTCTTATATTAAGATTGGTCAAATATATATATATATATATATATATATATAAGAGAATGATTCATATCCAAAGGAGGATGAGAGTTTTTTTCCATCTAACTCAATCTCATTCATCTATTATGCAGTATATGACCCAAAAAATTATTGCATATAATACCCCTTATATGCGGGCGGGCGGGATTAAAACATGTATAATAAAATTAACCAAAGGAAGCAGGGGAGGGGATGCAGACTTTAACACGCAGGTGCAATTAAAAATAAAATATAAATCATATACCACAAAGGCAACTTTAACTGGACTAATAGGATGGAAGGAAACAGATTGCAGTTTACAGGATGCAGGGAAACAGATTACAAATCTGCAACTTCTCGTTTATATACTATAACTTGATTTATACAATAAATGAATGCGTCAAAATTTGCAGCGACTCAAAATAATTCATTGAACCAATCGAAGCTTCAGTACATAGAAGAATGTTTGGTGAGCAACGGAAGAAGAAGCTTCAGTACATAGAAGTAATAAAGGAGATTCCTCTACAAACAATTATGTGATAGGCTCATCCCTAGCCACTGAATACTAAAACGGGCGGATGAAATTGAGTTGGATGAAAATAACTCTCATCCCTCTTTGACTCTCTGGATCAGTCTCCATATATATATAATAAGAGCAATTTGTGAAATTTTAGAATTCAAAATCAATAAGAAGTTATTTAATTTTAATATAAATAAATATATTATTAAATATTAGCTAAAATGTATCTCTAATTTTAAAAAAGAGATAACATTTGATAATATTCCTTTGATATATATTGTCCCTGTTCTAAGACTGTAGACACAATTTTTTGAATTATTAAAATTAATTTAAAAAATCCTACAGTCAAAATGGATATAAATTTATTTTACTTTATTACAAAGAATCATAATTATTGTAAATTATCTAAAAAAATATTTTAAAAAATGTTAGTAATTAGTATTTATCATATTTGTTACTTTCAAAATATTAAAAAAAAAATTATATTAATTTTTAATTTAAAAATTTTACAAATTAACGAAAAGTAAAAATACTTCTTTAAATTTCAAAAGGGACATAATTTTTTCTATTTTAACTTTTTAAAATCAATCTGCAACAATTAACTTCTTCAAATCAAACAAAATTCATTAACTACTTCAAATCAAAAAAAATTCTTTTAAGTAATGTTACGGTGATAAAATATAATTATAAAAAATTAGATTTAAAATAATGTGTTAGATTGTAATTTAAAAATATTCTATTACACATGAGTGAATTTAATAATTATAACTAATAATTATTATTTACATTATTTTATATATATATTTTTTTCAATCATCAAAGAATTATTGAACGGAAAGGGCATTGCAACTTGTATCAGGGACTGGCTTGCATTACCGTTTTAGAAGTCATAAATAAGACACGTGTCGTAATTTAAAAAAAAAGAAGCTATTTTCTTATAATGGAAATGACTTTTGTTGCCCCTTTTCTGTGAAAGGTCCATGCATGACGGTAGCTGCCCACTAAAGCTTGTCAAGCCCGTTTCTTCAATTATTATTGAAAACTAGCTTTTTCTGATGAAGTGTCCATCAAAATTCTAAGGTATTACCCAACTTTTCCGCTAGAATATTATTTAATCAGAATTATTAGATGAGTCACATTATCCTCTGTCATCGATATTTATAGAATTCCTCTTTCAGCTGATCATATTCCGTTGCTATGGTGAGATCCACATTCGTAAATAGAAAGTGAGTCAATAAAAACGAATTTTCAACGAAAAATGAGGAGGAAGAGGATTGATCGAAATGGCTAGTGATTTTGATTGATACATCGAAATTGTCTCCCCCTATTTATAAAATATTTTGAATTTTTTATTAAATTATGATTAAAACGTTTATTAATAAATAAAATTGAATAAAATTATAGAGTTAATGTACTCTATTAAATATGCTGTTAAAATAATACCAACGATAATTATTTACGTAATTCGCTACAGAAAAGTTGATATATAAAGTCGTAAGATATATCATTTTTCTTATACATTAGACTCCTAATTTATGTTAAAGAGATTTATTTGTAAAAGTAGTAAATATTAAAAATGAATTTTTATTTCATGTTTGTCTTTAATATTATAAATTCTTAGTTTAATAGCGGTGATAGGATAATAATATTACGATGATCAATTTGAGACTATATCATCGTTTTATAATACTATTAATTAAGAAAGAGAATTCTTTTTTATAAAATAATAAAAAAAAAGAACATATAGAATAAGGTAAGTAATTCAAAAGATTATAGATTTTGAATCAACGTCTCTCACAAGTGATTAACAACTTTGCATCTCACAATGAACGGATGTTATTCACCAACATATGGCGCCAGTGTAATGAAATCCACGAATACTTAATAATAAAAATTGTTGAAGAATAATCACCCCAACTCTATTCTTTTTTAAGGGTCTGTTTTATAAAATGTTTTTATTATTCTGTATATGTGCTTGAATATATATTTCAAGAAGCTACTTAAATTCAGGTTTATTTCTACATATTTTAGTTAATTATCCATATACCATTAATGATATTTACAATCTATGTAAATATGAGTTTAGAAGAATTGGAGGATTAAACTTTCACAAACATTGCTTACTTTATTATTAAAAAAATTAATATTTTCACAAGAGAAATTGATAGTATCGCAATATCTCATTCACATAAAATTGAATAATAAATGGGCCCACTTTCACGCGAGAGGCCTTCTTGTAAAAATATCAATTATTATTAATTGCTAGATCTAAATGTCTTAGTCCTATTTTCCACTTACGTAATTTGCATTATTCTAAACTTTACACCATATGAAAGGAAATAAAGCCTATTTGGATCGACTTTTCACACTCAAATTATTGCCTTTTGAAATCAATAATAATAATAAAAAAAACATTAAATGAGAACAACATCAATTAGCAACTTCTGTTTAAATACTCCATAATTATAACTTACTTATACAAAAATCCACAAACACTAACTTAGTTTAAATTACAACATAATAAATGAAGTAACCGATGAGATGTCTAAATCTTTATTTTCATCAATATTCCAAATTATAAAATCTTAGAAATGGAGAAGCTAAAAATGCATTAACTTCTCATCATTTAATTTATTTGCCTTAATTACTAGTGCCCAAAGCAGGGGGCCTGCTATAAACCCAATCTAGTAACAATTAAGTTCTCCAATGACCAAGTGTAAAGAAGTTAGCGGCTTATTGGTTTCGATAAGGATCACGAGCATTAATGTTACGTTTGAATTAAAAAAATAAAATAAAAAATAAAATAAAATAATTTTAAGGTATTTCAAGTATATATTTGATTGTTGGTGAAAGTTAGTAGTGTAATGTGATGATAAAATTATCATGCATATTTATTATATTGAAATGAATTTTATTCTGTCACTTCTCATATACAATAAAAATCAAAAGGATAGAATGAATTATTATTTTATTGGAACTCCAAAATAATCATCTAAAATACTATTTTTTATTATATTTTTTCTTTAATTTTATTTCCTCAATCCATACGTAGTATAAATGATTAACCCCATTGCATATCGAGTTTCTACAATTATAAGAAGAAGATAGAATTAAAAAAGAGTAACGATCTCTTATGCAGTAGGAGTGAAGCAAACATTTAATTTATCCTCTGATACGTTTTATTTTTAAATTAAATAATATAAAAATCTAAAATTAAAAAATTAAACAATAATACGAATTCATTTAAAATTTGAAAATACTCTATAATTATTTACAATAGTTGTAATTGTTTAAGCTAAAATTACATAAATTGGTATCAATTTTGAAATTAACATAAAAAGTTGAATTATCTCTCTAATTTTGGATTGAAGTAATAGCCACATAACTCCCTCCCTCACCCCCATCCAATATACACAGGACAGGTTCATCTAAGCCCCTTTCATCCGGCTCCCCAACCGATTAAATATTACTCCACATATCCAAGTAAGGTTTTCTCTTCTCTATAATCAGGATACCCCTTCTACCTTTTTACCATAAGGGAAAAAAAGTTGAATGCAATAACATCATATCGAAGTAAAAACTTTTTTACCATAAGACAAAAGGAAAAATGGAGGAATGGATTCAGGATAAGCATTCCAAGGCTAGAGGCTTTTCCTTTTAATCAGACTATATTATCCTTTGTACTTCATACAACACATCACCTCATTTTCCAAATATATCTCCAGATTCTCCACCACTTTTCTCCACTCTCAACTTCACCAGAATAGAATCTGTACCATAATAATTTGCAACATCATCTCCCTCCATGGAAACTCCCTCCAAAACCCAATCCCCCTTCTCTATCCCAGTAGATTCCGATCACAAAGCCACCGAATTCCGACTATTCTCGATATCGTCACCCCACATGCGAGCCTTCCATCTTGCATGGCTCTCTCTGTTCTCTTGCTTCTTCTCAACTTTCTCTATCCCACCTCTCCTCCCCATCATCCGTCAAGATCTCCACCTCACGGACACCGATATCGGCAACGCCGGCATTGCCTCATTCGCAGGCGCCATCTTCTCTCGCCTGGCCATGGGCCCCGCTTGCGACCTCCTTGGACCCCGTGTAGCCGCCGCCACACTCTCTCTCCTCACTGCACCAATTGTCCTCTCAACTTCCCTTATCTCATCACCTCTATCCTTCATTGTCCTCCGCTTTCTCATCGGCTTTTCGCTAGCCAATTTTGTGTCCAACCAGTTCTGGATAAGCTCCATGTTCTCCGGCTGCACCGTTGGTCTTGCCAACGGTGTTGCAGCCGGGTGGGCCAACGTTGGTTCCGGCCTGACCCAACTTATTATGCCACTCGTATTCTCTCTCATCACTTCCCTAAATGTTTCACCTTGCACCGCTTGGCGTGTAGCATTTATTTTACCTGCAACATTTCAAGCGGTAACTGCATTAATGGTCCTGGCTTTTGGCCAGGACCTGCCTGATGGGAACTATAACAAAACAAACAATAATTCCAAAGAGAGCGCATTCAGCGTACTCTTTCATGGTTTTACGAATTATAGAGGATGGATCTTAGGCTTAACATATGGGTTTTGTTTTGGAGTTGAGCTTACTATTGATAATATTTTAGCAGAATATTTCTACGATAGGTTTAATTTGAATATTCGAACAGCTGGTGCAATTGCTGCTAGCTTTGGGTTAGCCAATTTCATATCGAGGCCAGCAGGCGGGGTTGTATCAGATGTGATGGGGAGGATGTTTGGGATGAGAGGGAGGTTGTGGAGCTTATGGGTGGTGCAAACGGTGGCTGGGTTGCTGTGTGTGGCACTTGGACGAGTCAACTCACTGTGGGGTTCTATACTATTGATGTTTAGTTTCTCTTTGTTTGTTCAAGCTGCTTCTGGCCTTACGTTTGGTGTGGTCCCATTTGTTTCCAAAAGGTATGTTTCCTCTTACGTATGAAAAATTATTAAATTTTTCTGAGATACTTAACACGTAATTTTTTATATTATTTATATATTATTATTTTAATATTTAAAGTGAGTTATTTTATTTTAAGTACTGAAATAATAATAAATAAATAGTATAAAATATCATATAGTAAATGCCCTAAGACCACTGAATAATTAATCATAACATATATATACTTGTGCCCTCCATAGACATGACAATATAGGTTATAAACTGTTTGGTCAACTTAAATTAACTAAAATTATTTGAATTGATTAATTATTTTTTATTATTTAAACATTACTAAATAATAAATTTTATAGCTACTAGTACTTTTTAAGTAATATACAATATTTGTTATTATATTAGTTCTGAGTTTGAAAATATTACAAGTTAATTTTAAAAAATAAATAATGATATTATATTTCAGAATGGTACAAGTATTTTACTTCTTCCAATTTATAAAAGGAATTAGTTTTTCATAATTAGTAGTATTTGTTTAATAGTTTATAACATTCAGTATTGTTTAGCTGGTTTCTTTTAAATATTTCTTTATTATGTTTATAAATACATTTTGTGATATAATATAATTCGATTTTATAAAGATTTTCTGTGATATAATATAATTCTTCTGCTGCAAAAATAAAATAAAATTAGGTCTGTTTCTTTTCCTTTTCTTTTTCTCATCAACTACCAAAAGTTTTTCCTTTTCAATCCCAAGGTTTAAACTTGATATGAGAATACATTTATTTGATAATGACAGATGTGCCATATCAGTAATATCTCTTGCTTTTCTATTTGGGTGGGGAGCACATATCCACTAATTGTAGGAGAGACTAAAATATGGTTAACTAGGTTCAACCCATCCAAATTCATCGCGCCACGTAAAAACTAAAAGTTAAAAATTCCAAACTATGCAAATTCTGATGCTAATTTTTTGATACTTGCGTTTTCATATGGTTGCATTGCAGGTCATTGGGAGTTATATCGGGGATGACAGGGAGTGGTGGGACTGTAGGGGCAGTGGTAACTCAGCTATTACTGTTTTCGGGCTCGAACAAATTCTCAACAGAAACAGGAATCTCTCTGATGGGCATTATGATGATATTTTGCACCCTACCAGTTACGCTGATCTACTTCCCTCAATGGGGTGGCATGTTCTGTGGCCCTTCAATCCAGCGAAATTCCATGGATGGAGAGTACCACCTTCTTGCATAAGATCCTAATACAGAATAAGAATAGGATTTCGGAGGAAGGGCTTAAAATTATGAAAGAGAAAAGTCATGGTTCATCTGTAATTATTCTTCAATGTCTTCAAAAAAATTTGGTACATCATATTCATGCATTTTCGATTCACATATTGATACTTCTTAAGGGTGTTCTAGTTGCTCGTAGCTTCCGTTTGATACCGGATAAAACAAATCTTGATTTTCGTTTTCCTTGTGATGGACCTGGAAGAGGGGGAACGTGTCAAGTATCGGCTTGGGATCATGTCTTCTTAGGACTATTAATTTCAGTAATTATATTCCATTTCAGTTGAAAGATACAGTCAGATGTTTGGAGCAGTATAAATGATCAAGGGGTAATAACTCATCACGAGGAGAAAACTTTGCGCAGAGTTCCATTACTATTAATGGGTGGCTCCACGGTTTTTTTTATGGGCACAGGCATCCTAGATAATTCAGTCTTATGGTTCTTCATTATTTGCATATGGGCTTTTATTCCTAGGTGCTCATTTTGTATGGGCTTTTAGTTTAATGTTTCTGTTCAGTGGGCGTTACTCAATTGTCTCCATACACTATATATCAACTTTCCCAACAAAAAAAAAAGAGTACAGACTGAAATCCAAGAACAATATCGAGTAATCATGTAGTTTGTAATAGGCATAGCTTATGCTATCAACTATAGATATCTTTAAAGAAAATACTCTGGGGTGACTTTCATTCAACTCAAAGAAATACTACATACCTAACAGTGGCAAAAAATGATCTACCATGCAGCTCCTGCAAAACTATTACACAGGCAAAAGAAACTGTAAGAACACATTATTTCATTTGTTTAGTGAAGCCTAATCAACATGCACATCAGCAATGCAAATATTTATTTTCTAAGATCATTACACCAGAAAAATGTTTATGGAGAAAAAAGAATTTCATTGGTCAAACTATGAAGCTATTCACGAGTAATTTACTTGTATGAACAATGGTCACCTTGAGAAATATCGTAACTAAGATCAACACGTAAATGTACAGGTAATCTCAGTTTCTAATAAAATTGTTTACAGCTTTGTTCCTAAGTACAGAAAATGTATCCAGACATGCTGCCAATTGGAAA
Source organism: Hedera helix (assembly GCA_947179155.2). Taxonomy (NCBI): domain Eukaryota; kingdom Viridiplantae; phylum Streptophyta; class Magnoliopsida; order Apiales; family Araliaceae; genus Hedera; species Hedera helix. The sequence goes on along the minus strand of OX359270.1, from coordinate 38,685,501 downwards.
ACCCACCAATTACCCATGATTCCAATTAAAGTGAATTTCTGGTCTTCTAGTTCAACTCTAGCCACGCACAGAAACTTGTAGTCTTCAACTTCAACTAGCTTCGCATACAATGGCTGCAGAATAAAAGATGACAGAAATTTCATTAACTACACCTATTTGATAGATTTATATTTAATTTCCAGCAGAAGTTGGCTCAACAACCAACTGTTTACCATAAGTTCATTTCTCTTAAATTACAAGAAAGATGAAGTAAGAATATATCTAATTGTTGTTCAAGTGGTGGACATGCAAGCAGTCACACACTGCTAACCTACCATAAGTTATTCACTTACGCTGTTTGTTTTTTTAATTTTTTTTATTGCACATGAATTAGATTGTTTTAGTATCAATCATAACCCTATATTCCTATGTTACTAGCTGTTGTAAGCACTAAGCGGAACCATCCTTGGTTTACATATGATACTTTTAGTGCAGTCACCTCCTTTCAAATTTAAAAAATCTTATAAGATATCATATGTATTAGGTGATCTAGTGGCAAAACATTGAAATTTTAAATAGTCCATTATGTATTTAGAGAAAACATAAATATAACTAGTAGTACAGCAATAACACTCACCTTAAATTTGTACCACAGGGGATGTCGGTGCATATATTGAAGTCGCCACTAAAACATTTAAGAAAAACAAGTTGTCAAAAAATAACTTCAGTGAAGTTGACTGCTGCTAATTGAGATATAAGCTTCGAAGGTATTCAATAATAATCAGCAGATTAGTTTGCATAATTTACCCCAGTTATCTCCAAGTTGAGGATTTAGTCTCACCAAACAGGATTACACATCATTTGGATTTCCCAGTGCCTATCACTTAATGCATATTTCCAAACAACTCAACTCATCGCCACCATTAAATAATCACCTTAATAGTCAATATACCTCCTAGTCAATTGTACAATTCAATAAAAGCCACAATATTCTAACCATTTCACCCAAGGTTAAATATTTAATAAGACTTAATAGTCAATCTACCTCCATAGTCAATTGTAAGTTTCAATGTCACACACTATTCTAAACGTTTACATAACTAAACGTTGGCAAAGGACACGTTGTCGTTTAGTACAAGAAGTGGGGTCAATATTTGAAACAAAAAGCCTATAATCTAATCTCTATTAATATCCCGAGTCCTTATTGTTATCAGTTATTTTTTTTTATTTTTTTCCCGATTCATTGTTATCCGCTAACAAATGATCATGAGGATACATGTAAAAGTTCTGATAATGATGATAGTAGTAGTTGCTAGTAAAAGAAACAATCATTGAAGCATCATTACTAGTTTAAAAGAAGGGGGGAAATGACAGCAGCTGTAGTAAAAGAAATACTTTATTTGTAGACCTACTTAAAAGGGTAAAGTAGAATATATATATATATATATATATATATATATATATATATATATATATATATATAACAATTTGCATTTGAACTATGTACTTAGACATCTTTTATAAGACAATTTTTTTTGGTACTTCAGTCATATTTCATCGGATAGAGGGATTATTTTTCTTCATCTCGGAAGTCTGCCTGGGTACGCATCACTGTCAATTTTTCATGTTCATATTTATGTGATTGTAGCTATGCTTAGCAACACATTGATGCTGCTATATTGAAAGTACATTTTTTAAGTGCGTCACATTAAGTAATGTTTCTTCCTAACCTGTTCGATGATAAAATATACCGAGGAAGGGCTAGGTTTTGAGCTAAGAAGAATAACAGTGAGTTTGGCTGCAATCTTGACAGGATGACCCCAGTTCGTGAACACAGTTGCAACAAGGAATAGAGCCGCCATAATTTTTTTTGCAAATGCCAAGAAAGTGTGTTGATCTTCCTTGAAGTCTGATGCACCAGACAAGCCCACACAAGAATGATCATCCAGCAAAATATGAAACCCTACAAAATATAACTTTAGAATAATTAAAGCATATTATTCATATGTGCTAGTAGTGCTACATGCTTGGGAAGTTGAAATGAACAACTGATCATGATTCGATTTGTAAATGGTAAACAAGATATCAACAAAAACATGTTTTGGCTTACCATCCATTGAATATGCAATTCCTGAACAAAAGCTGACAGATCCAAGTACAACTGACCCACAAAGGATGCTCCACATACTAAATTTAAATCCTAAGACAATGCCAACCATGTAATAACTGTTCAGAAATAGAGCAAATATTTTGTCTATTGTAAATCAGACAGGAAACAAATACCCCACCAAGAGAACCATTCATTTCCAACTTAGTTCACACTTACGTAACAGTAAAAAATAGCAGAAAATGTCAACCATGTAATATCAATATTCCTGATATTGATATTGCTTGGTGAAAGATTAATAAAAAGCAGTTCCAGTGGCATTTGTAAAAATAACTTAAGTTGCTGAACAAAAAATAGTAAAACATCAAGCACAAGATATTTTGCAATATAATGCTTCTTTGAAAGAATTTCTTCTTTTGCAGATCAAAATAACACCAGGCACCAGCTTACTTTGTGAACATATATTATATATTTTTATTGCAGCGAGGCACAGAGCTTATTCTCAATGCACATTAGAAGCTACGAGTTTGTTAGAGGAGATAGATGCAAACAGAAGAATAAGGTGTCCCAAATGAAAATGACCAGTAAAAACTAGAACCTACAGTGATGAGTTGGCAATGTTCAAAGCTTGCCTCAAAACCAAATCCCTGTTGTGCAAGATGATTGTGCATCCAAATGAAATAAAAAATATACCTCAGGCTGTTATTATACTTAACAAAAATATAAAAATCTCAGGCTATTTGTACTAGACACGTGTAACTAGTGATCATAAGTTAATGACTACAAAAATGGATTCATTTTTTCTGTTTAACTTTGTGACCCATCAATCTATTTACTATTTAACTCAAGATAATATCTTTTGGCAGCAAAGTAGGTTTGGAATCAATTTAGTAAAAGCATGCTCAAAATCAAAGAACTATAAAATTTAAAACCAGTGTATACATATTTTTTAATCATCTGAAACTCTTCAATCCTAAGAAAGGGTAGAAGACCATGAAACTAGCATTTTAGCCTTCACATGGCAACTCAGTCATCCACTGCTTTTTGAGCTTCAAGACCCATGCACTTCAAGGGATACGTAGGGGTGATTCACAGCTCTGGTCAAATATTTAACATGGTCAAGAATAGCATGTTCAAATTTGACAAGACATTGAAGAAGATCAAACAATAATATCAATAAGAATGAGAAGGAAATGAATGGCTGGGCGAGAAGCTACTGGTAGCAACAAATTAGGTACAATTAGGAAAATTCCACCAATTTCTATAATCTTTAAACCAATACAAACACACACATGTACACGCATACATACACAAATCTTTTATATATATATATATAATATATCAAAGAAACCAGACCTGAGATATGGATTTTGGGCTTATCAAGATATCTTCTCAAACAAAGCTTCCAATTGGAAGTTGAAGGAGTAAAGTGAATTGCAGGTGATTGAAGGCCATTCTTCCAAGTCTTTACAGGTTTAAATTTTCCACAAACTGCACTACAGAGTGAGAGTAATTACCAGCTCACAGATGGCAACATTTTCATCACAAAATCTCATAAATTTGAACAATTATGCTCAATTTCAAAAAACTAAACACAATCTAAGTGAAATATGTTTACATCAGTGCTTTAGGTGTACGTTCGTCGTATGGATGTGTAAATGTGAAGTATGATAAGCAAGGAAAACATACATGAAATTGCTGGATGGGAGGGTTTTGAGGTTAGAGAAACCCTGAATCTCAAGGGCTGTAGGAATGTAGTGATTTGCGCCATTGCTTTGTATTGTATTGTAGTTATATTGTTATCATTTGCATCCTCATTTGCTTGAATGAACGATTACAATAATGAAAGCGTAAAACCCCTCCGCAAAACCCTTTCACAAAACCCTTTTTAGCTCCTTGGCGAAGTAAGCTAATCCTTTTGACAAATCGAAATAATAATATATGTATGTATACTTGTTCATATATTATTTAGTGAAATTCACTAATAATATTTAAAAAATATTTATCATTTTATATAATTTTATAAGATCATATAAAATAAGTTTAAAATTTTTTCTACTCTTTTATTTTTTAATTTGTGTAAAATTATATTTAGGATATCTTTTTAAAGCCGAAGAGAGTAGTAAATAAGGAATATGGTAATCAAAATTTGTTTGATCTGTGTATAAGGAATAAAGCCAATATTGAGTCTATTTTTCTCCTTATATATATATATATATATATATATATATATATATATATATATCAAACATTTTAATAGAAAAAATTTAAAAAGGTTGGGATAAATAAATATTCCTTAGACCTCTTCTGTGAGCTTTAAAATTGAGGGAATGATAAAATTGATAGGAAAAGTTATAATTTATGTATAGATTTTTTCTTAAAATAAATAATGTATAAGTTTTCCTAAAAATTCATTGTAACTGTGAAGAATTGAACTCATAAACTATGTTGATTAAAGATAGCCTATGTTATCTACAGACTTTTTTTGAGGAATTATTTAAAGCACTTATCACCTACTTTGTATATATGATCATTTTGTCTAATTATATCAAGCAATTTTAATAGGCCATCGTATATGCAGTTTGGTTTTGGATGATACGATGTCGTATTTGGTGTTTGGCATTGTAAAATGAAAATATCTGCGAAATGAAAAATATCTAAGAGTGATGTTGAAAGGTGAAACCTTTTGTTCTTGGCAGTATTTCTTCTTCTAAGTTTAAAGATATATCTACTGAAGTTGTGATCTTCCTTCCTGTACTACTCCACAATTTAGTATTATGGCAGCCTCTCTAATCCCAATCCACACATTTTCAGAGCCATATTATCCTAGAGTTCATCACAACTTTCATTCTATCTCAAGGTATGTATGTTCTCTCAAACATGAAATCTCTGTCCCTCTAAAATGTTCACTCATCTTTTATAATGCTCGATTATAGAAAATATCAAAATGAAGGAAATAATTCTTTGTTTGTGTGTGTATTTACACACGCATGTATTTTGCAAGTTGGAGATGCAGCTCTGTCCCAGTAAAATGTTGTGCCAGAAAACCAGAAGGAAGACGGCAAACAAAGAAGAATCACTACGAGTTACTTGGAGTTCCTGTTAATTCTAAGCCCCAAGAAATCAAAGAAGCTTACAGAAAGTTGCAAAAGAAATATCACCCTGACATAGCAGGGCAAGAGGTCACTTATTTCCCCCTCTTTCGGGTATTGAGCATGCAGTAGCTAGTATGCTTTCTAATGTGTAAAACGAATCCCATCTTGTTTCAGGGCCATGAGCATACCTTAATGCTGAATGAGGCTTATAAAGTGCTGATGAGGGATGATCTCAGAAGAGACTACGACGCTTCCATTGGAGCAATGAGAATCGGATTTGGGAAAGGCGAATCTGGCCTGGGTTACAGCTCGTGGAATGGGCCTCTTAGACTTCAAGCTCTTTTTGTTGACGAAAATGCTTGCATAGGTCGTCATTGAATTAAAGCTTATTGGTCTATTAACATCACGATGAAAGTACTTACCTGGATTGAATGAATTTCACATTGGATTTGAATTGCTTGCAGGGTGCAGAGAATGCATCCACCATGCGAGTAACACGTTTATGTGGGATGAAGCTCATGGCTGTGCTCGTGTCAAAGTTCAATATGGAGACGAGGACCAAAATATTGAGGTACAGTGCCAATTTCACAGAATTTGTAGATGCAGGTACAGCAAAAAGAAAAGTCATATGATGTTGAAAGTAGTTCAATGTAATTTTTGTACCACTTAACTGTAGACAAGGTGGATAACTTGCAAGTTACAGGTATCAGTTGATTCATGTCCTGTAAACTGCATCCATTGGGTGGATAGAGAAGAGTTGGCAGTGCTGGAGTACCTGATCCAACCTAAGCAGAAAGAAGGTTATGGCATATTTGGACAAGGCTGGGAAAGGCCTGCAAATGTTTTCATGGCAGCCAACACTTTCAGTAAGCAGTTAGAGCAGCAAGCTGAGTCCAATCAAAGACCTGGTAACAACTATCACATAGAGATCTACATGTGTGAATTTTTATTCGTAACAGATTTGCACTGACTAAATGTTAATGCTACTGAAATTAAAGCACGACCTGATGTGGAACAAGAAACCCCAGCTCAAGCAGAGGCGCGAGAAAGTGCAAGCATCAAACTAAAGATGGAGAGGTTCTCAAGTATTTGGAACTGGGTGAAGGAAATCTCTGGCCAATGAATTATGTGGGGATGTAGTAAAAATGTAAGATAATGAAAGGAGGACAAGAAACTTATATCTATCAGTTAAAGCCAGGAGGCAACTAAAATGAAAATACAAGTGAAAGAGGAGGAGAAGAAGAAAGGATGGAAACATGGATGAATATGGTAAGGGTAGTACACTTGTACATTTAGTATAATTCCTAATCAGCAGTGTCTGTCATGTAATCTCAAATCAATATGATCAAAAAGAAAACAGTTTGTCACCGCAATATGTAGAATTATAGAAGAAAATCCCTGGAGTTTCATCACATTTATTGTCATTAATTTGATTGTTCCAGCTGAAAAATCAGGTAGTTTTTCTTCTTAGAAAATTCAGCAGGAAGATACATTCCGCTCTCAATTCATGTCAAATTAATATACAATACAATAAATCTTACAATTGAAGATTTACTCTTCTACAAAAAAGTTTTAATACAAGAAGGATGTGTGTAGCTTCCAGAACGCCACCTAGCTATATTTCTGACAGATCTCACTGGCATTCAGCAGAGTTATGATACGGAAAGCATTAGAGTATACTAATCTTCCAGAGCTTGTCTGCAAGCCTTAAAATCACCTGATGGGAAACTAGCCGATGTCTATGAGTATTCCAGAATCCTACAAGTGATCTTCACATCCAGTTACTAGGTCTCTATTTAATAGTCCTAGCATCTCTGAGTTTTGCCCAAAAAAACTGTGCTGGCTGGAAATATAAATAACAAACCACTTCTTTCAGACTTTAAGCTGACACAACCACTGGCTATCAGAGTAACAAATAGGGGTTATCCTTGCACTAACATTTATCAGTAGAGCTGACATTTGCCTGTTCCAGCACAAACTGAACATTCATCTGCATCTCCAGCAACATGGCTCAAGCAATGTTTAATTCGGTCATTCACAACATCCTGCATTCCCAAATCTTTTGAGATTAGAATGATTTACTTGCAGCCTTGTAACTAAGTTTTTACTATTTGGTTTTCTATGGATTTGAACTACAAATTATTTCATCATAGTTGCACCTATAGTGATGAAATTTGGATTCATTAGCCAGTATTGTTTCGAACTCAGGAGCATCTAAGGACAAGGCAACTCCTCAATATTGGCAGAATGAATGATCATAACAAACAATATTTTTAATCACTTGTATACAGGGAAAACTTGCAAAGAATTTCTCTAATAGTAGATATGATAGATGGAAATAAATCATTTAGTGAGCAAAATCATATATGAGAGTGGGTGCAGATTAAAAATGCTTAATCAATTAAGTAATTTTGCAATATTTACAGTCATCAGAATGATAAACAAAATACTAACACACAACAGAAACAGTACCCTCTATTGAAAATTGAAAGTAATTTTTACCGCAAGTAGTTCATGCAGTCCAAGAGGCGCAGTTATGATATATGATACACCCGGATGCTCCTTAGCAGCTTCAGCTGTCAAAGAAGGAATATCCTGTAAAACAACAAAGGTCATAGTGTTGTAACCTTCCTTCATTTTTTGAATTCATTATCCGATAAAGGAGGTTATTATGCTACGTTACCTGGTGCCAATGTCGTCCAGGGAAGAGGAAAAATGGGCTTACAATTACACGATTCACCCCTTGATGAACACATGAAGCAAATGCATTCTTTATTGATGGTTCTGCCAGCTCCTAGTCAGTCAAAAAATAATACTATAAAATAAAATACATAAAAATTAAGGAATGTAAATAGTGATTTAAAGAAGGAAGAAATCATAATGGGAAACAAGAATGCAATATTTTGGTCTCAAATTCCAAAAGATGCCAAATCACAATTGCAAATTGTACAGCACAAGAAGTCATTGAGCTGATCTATTGTGTATGTACTTCAATTTGAATTTCTAGCAAGAGAACAGAAAGTGACTCTGAGTAGACTCCGTTACAGACTAGATGAAGATGATGAACATCTGAACTAGAATAAGAAGATACAGACTATACATGCAATATCTCATTCCTAAGAAAGTGTATGGCAACAAGAAAAATCAGCCCATACATATTTTTTTATATAACTGTTAGTATATATCTCATCCTTTTCTTCTCAAACCAAACATTGAATAAGAATTAAAAAAACGTATATATTACCATGTGTGCAGGCTCTACAATTGGGTACCCAGTTTTCTCTCTCAACATTACCACAAACTCGTCTGAAAAACAAAATCAAAGTAGTAATCATGAGCACATTGGTGTATGGCTACACCAAAATTTAGTTAACCCTTGGCGGGCAATAAAACCATGAAAAGAGTCTCATTTGCAAACTTTGGAAATTTTTATCCCATGTTTACCCCTAAATTTATTAATGGCTTAGTTTAATAGCATGATAACAAAATTGTGACGCTTATTGTGTCATTTAACACTACCATCAGCAGAAATGGGACTCTCTTTCAGGAAGAAAGAAATTAGCAAATTTGGCTCCTTTTTATGGAACACGTTCAGTAATAAGAAATATAAGAGCACTGGAATAGCTTACTTAGCATAAGATTAGACTCCTTTCTACGCGAACCGTGGTCAACAATGATAACACCATCTCTGCTGCCAACCCCATGAGTCTCTTGTCTAGATCCACCATTTGAAGCGGCCAAAAACAACCTTGTTGGTGCATTTCTGCTATTTGTGGGATATTTTATTAATTTAACGAATCCTGAAAGTGCCCATCCAGGGGTCCTTCCAGGTTCTCTTAATACAGAGCTATTATCATCCCAAAAACAATTCAAACATCATTTTTACAACCAAAATAATACTCATATACAAAGAAAATAAGCTCAAGGGTGTCATAGAAAATTTTAGAGAGAAAAAAAATTAAGGGTTTTGTTAGGGCTTTGATTAAATTCAGATCAAAATTCAGAAACAACCTAAATTAGATTCAACATAACTGTCTTTTCGTACCTTTAAAGATTGCTGTACACTTTAGAGAGATAAAAAGGTACCTTTTGAAGTTGAATTGAGAGGGAAGACATGATGACTCCATTGACAATTTTGTTATTGCGCATGCAATTTCTATCTCCTTCTCCAGTTGCCTCCCAAAGTTGTGATAAGTGGCTAACGACGACGTTTGGACAACTAGGCTTGTACTATTGTTGGGCGGTGGTATTATTGTTGTGCCTGTTGGATAAGGCTTGCTGCCCGTATTTTTTTTCGAGAACGCTTGCTGCCCATCTGAGTTAAAGTTTTTTTCCCAAATATGCATTTTAATTTTAAGGAAATTCTTGTATTTAAAAATTAAAAAAATTAATATTTTCGCAAGTTCCTCTCTTATAAAAATCTTGAATCTGTTAACTATTTATACAAAAAGGAAAACCTATAAAACTATTAATAAAAAATCTTTTGATATATCGCATTCCTAATCTTTTATATTCGAATAATTGAATCCGCCTAAAAAAGAGATCGACATATGGAACAAGTAACAATTAAGAACTAAAATATTTCAAGTTTTCAACCTATTGAAATTAAGTGATTTTGTATGATATAACTAATGAAATTATGATTGATATATATATATAACTTTGCCCAATATCTGTGTAAATTTAGTTAAACTTTTTTTTTTAAGAACTAGTTAGCTTTATCCGAAACACTACTTTTCAGCCTCATTATGCATGAATGTAATACTATAGTTTACGTAGCGTAAAATTTTTTGGTTACAAGCTACTATCCCCCCAAAGGCTGGACAAAATGGAACCCAAAAAAATGACATATGCAAAGAAAAATAATATTCATCAATTCCTTTTTTCAAGAAAAGTATTACATTTTTGTTCTACAAATAAGTAAAACTATAACACTTATGCTTATATAGACATAAGTAGCTTTTCATCTAATCGATGTAAGTAGGGATGTTAATTCGGTTCGAATCGGATTGGTATTGAACCAAACCGTTTCAGTACTGAAATTATCCAAATTTTCATATCAAAACTGGTTGGATCATTTTCGGTATATCGATAAACTTGTTCAATTTTGATTTTACTAAAAAATATTATTATTATTATTTTTATTATTAATAATAATAAAAAAAATTAAGAAAATCGGTACGTACCAAATTTAAAAATGGTGAACCGGTACCGAATCAGTCTATTTTATATTGAATTGACCGATTTAAACTGGTCCAATTAATTAAAAAACTGAAAAAATCAAAAAATTTGATAACCCCTAAATGTAAGACAAAATAATACTGTTTTTATACATAGCTATGCACTTTATCAAAGCATTACTATATATAGACTTGAAAAACACATATCAACTCATTCTTATTACAACATAATAAAATATTCTTTTATTTTCCACGTGAAAAAATAATTAAATGCATCATAACACTTGCTTAAATTTTGTCCTAAATACCATAAAAAGAATGTCATAAAAATATAAAATAAGATACAATTAATTTTTAACGATAGGTAGGATGTCATGTGTCAGCGGAATATGAAAGTAGAAGATAATATGGACCTTTAATGTACTTCTCTAGCACGACCAATAATTCAATATAATAATGAAAGTCAACAATTCCACAGAAGTAATGTTTTTAGTTATGCAGTATATAGAACGAAAAGAGTAACATTTTTAAAAATAAAATCTATATTTATAGTATTAGATATCACGGGTATTTTTTAGAGTAACGTGGGAGTATATTCTAAATCAATTTTACTCAATTCACAAAAGAAATAGAAAAAATGAGGCTACAAAAGATAATCAACTATTTTGAATCAAAAAATGATATACATATCGATAAATATGTGACGAAATTAAATTACGACTAATATAATAATTTATGTGATAAAGTAGAATAAATTATAGTAAGGCCTGTTTTTTATTCTTGTATGCACATTGCAATTATAATTAGGCTAAAAAAATTCATAATACATATCAAGTCTCTTTTAAATTTTGTGCTTGCATTATTGAGTTTGCAAAAAAAAAAAATTAATTATCCGTAAGTCATCTGTCACATATCCTAAAAATATTTTAAAAATTGTATAATTATTTATCAGTCTCGTATTAGCTATTAGCTTATATTTGATTGTTGATCTGGTCCACATTCCGTTAACAAAAACTAAATGGGGGGAGTGTTTTGCACCAAATCAAAATTTGATGCAACTCTTGACCTCTCTCGTTGATTAAAGTTGACAACTCACATGGTTATCTACTGATACCTTACAATATACCGGTAAATTTATATTATAAGACGAATAATTTTTTTACGTATCATTCTTTTATATAGGTATAATCTGTAACATACATATTATAAATTTATAAATTAAAATAATAAAAACAAAATAAGATTAAATTATTATTTTTTATTACTCTATTGAACACTAATTTATATATACATTATTTAACTGCTTTTTCTTACGATTACATCACTGTATTAAATTTTTTTTACAAAAATTAAATTTTTTATCTAAGTCTGTTAAAATTAACGACATGTCACGTCATATATTTATATGTTAAATTGAAAACATAGTATGTCACGTCAACAGTTCATTAACTTCTAACAAACTTAAACTTAAAATTTAATTTTTGTAAAAAAAAATTTCAGTGCAGTGATGTGATTGTAAAAAAAAATTAGTTTAGTGATGTATATGTAAATTGATGTTCAGTATAATGATAAAAAAATAATTTAACCCAAACAAAATATTAACTAAAATTTTGAATAACCTGTACTTATCTAAAAATGTATAAATAAATCAAATAATAACTTCAAATACAATAAAATAAAATTATATATATATATATATATATATATATATATATATATATACATACACCGTAACTAGCACATATTACAAATTTACAAATAAAAACGAAAGATTAACTAATTTTTTGAATAACCCGTACTTATTTAGATGTGTATGAACAAACCAAATAATGACTTTAAATACAATAATACACACGCGCACACACACATATATATCATCTATATATATATGAGTTATATATATATACACAGTTATGTAGTGTACAGTCGTTTATGATCACAAATTTTTTAGTTCATGACTATAAATCAAAAATAGCTATAAAAACAGTTGAACCGTCGTTATAAGCGACGATTGAACCGTCGCTATAGACGACTGTACACTACATATATGTATGTATGTATTTTCATATATATATATATATATATTATCTTCTTCTTGTGAAACAAGAAGAGTGCAGTATGATATTCGAAAAAAATAATCAATTGACGTAATTGCAAGTTTAATGAAAACAATCAAAGAAATACAAACATGAGTTGAATGAATTTACCATTCCCTATCCATTTCCAAACCCAAAAACAAAATCATGACAATCAAATTAACAAATACATTAAATACATACATACTTACATACATATATATTTATATCTACGAATAAAAAAAATACAATTACTTGGTAACTATTGCATTTTTTTGAGTAAATGAGGTTACCCAAATTATTATTTGTCAAATATTTGAAAAATAATGAGTAAATCAAAAGAATAAGTATATAAAGAGAGTAACTTTAGATGAATAAAATGAATCCAGCTTGAGAGGTAACTGAAGAAGAAAAGGGAGTAGATGTTGAATCGCTGATAAATATGCTATCGAATTATCCATTAAATTCATCTTTTAATCTACAGTTACAATGTTTTGTATTATTTTTGTTTCAACGCTTAATATTATGTTGCCGGAAAATGAAGGGTAATTGATTGAGACACCACCGCACTTGCATCTCAAGGCCTGCAATACACGCAAACTCTACTAAATTCAGGACAAACACGGCCAGAGGAGCGAAAACTCACTTCTCAAGTCAAGTTTAGTCTCTTTCTCTCTCTCTCTCTCTCTCAATTTCATTCACAATATCCACGAGACAAGACGCTCACTTTCTGCAAATTTTCAAGGAATTCTAAGCTTTGAAGATCTGAATATTACTACCAATCTTCTCATTTCATCGATCCGTTTGCATTTTCCATTGAATAATATCAATGAACTAGCAACTCAGGTAAATTGTATTGTATATGCAATATATATACATAGATCAGACAGCATACCGGAGAAGTTGCTCCATTTTAATGGCGGAACTTTTTAAATGAAGGGTTGAGGGAGGAGAAGTGAATAAATGAAGCGAAAGGCAATTTTTTCGGATAAATCTCACCACATATGGAAGAGAAAGCTGTTTGCTTTGCTTCTGATTGGCTTCTGCTGCGTCTGTACTCTTGTGATAATAGAGGCGCAATACAATCGGATCAAATTGCTTGCTACACTTTATCGCAATGAATATCCTCCGGCTGTACAAAACCCCAAAATAGCGTTTATGTTTATAGCTCGAAATCGGCTTCCGTTGGACATGGTTTGGGATGCATTCTTTCAGGTAGTTAATGTTTTATCTGTTGCTAATTAATGATTTTTGTTATTATATATTCATTTATTATGCAGCTTCCAAATTCTGTTGGAAATTGTTTGAGCTTTTTAATTTTGGACGGTGTTGCTTTCTGGGTAATGTGCTATTTTGGCTAGCTGCCAAATGATTTGGTTTTTACTTGGTAAATTGTTAAGATCTGGTTATGTTAGATTAGACAAGCAGCAGTGTATGACTTATTTGGAAACATGTAATCTACATCTAACATTAATTATGGTTTATTAGTATAATTAATGACTTTAATTCAGTTAAAATTTTCGTATGGTTAATTGCTAAAATGCACATTTGGAATTGTGTGGACTGTTGCAGTGGCTTAGACGAGTTTCAACCTTCAACCCTTCTTTTTTCAGATTTGTGTGGAAAGTTTGATATAAAGAAATTTATTACTTATACAGGGGACACAAGACCTGGCTCAATTAGTGTTGAATGTCGTGTTTTTAAAGGTAGGATTTATGAATGTGATTGTTCCACAAGGCCATGAGAAATTTTCCTTGTGAATAGTTTTGTTCTGCACTTGAGTGGGATTTATATTATACTCTGCACCATTCTAGAAAGACATTACTAGTGCTTCTTTTGTTGGTTTTTCTATACTAATATTGAGGTTCGAATAGGACACACCTAAACGACTTTTTTCAATAACAAAATTAGTCTTAAAAATTTAATATTGAAGATAATTATATCTAAGTATGTCATATGCAAACCTGAAATATTAATTAAAAAAGAAAAAAAAAGTAGTACTCTTATTTTTTGATGGAGCAAGTACATATTGTTTCTGCTTCTCTACCCTGATGACAAGATTTAATTTGTGCTTTTCCACTAACACTCAAGAAGCACTTTTGTTAAATTTGCAGGGAGACAAGGATAACAGATTTTCAATTTCTGTTCACTCTAGGCCTGGATTTCTATTCCACGAGGCGACCACAAGATCGGCATATTTCTTGAATCGCCAACTTAACGACAGCATTCAGGTTTGTCTTTAGTTTTCTGTCTTCCGCCTACTAAATATGGAATCTTATGGAATCTTTTTAGTAGAAAGTAGAGAGCTAATCTTCCACATTTTTTTAATAAGGAATATCTGCTAATATTTGGGCATGAAAATTGGTTTATGTTTTATGATGCTATTCTTAAGGAAATATGTAGGTAAAACTAATCTGACAACTTAGTTTTACATATCTACGTGTGAAATTAAGTAATCGCCTGAACATTTCACAATGGAAGATAAAAGGGGTAGAATCCGCTTAATCCTAATGCTGCAGTCCTCTAGAGTCAAGTTAGGGTCTAAGTGCTCAAAATCTTAATACAAATGCTTTTCATCACTAACCCAGGAATGTGACGTCTTGCTTAGCCCAGAGGGATTTGGGTTGTGGAGTGCTTTATACTTTTTCAAATTGTAAGTGTCGTTAGTTCTTCTCAAAGTTAGACGTTAGAACATGCAGTGGAGTAACTTTCAGTTCATGCAGTCTAGCAACATGGAGGTATAGCTCTTTCAAAGTATGATGAAGCATGCCAAGTCTTTTCATATGGCTTGCCTGAACATTCTAAACTGCTCATTCAGGATCATGTTGTCAGATCATTGATTTATAAATATGTGTGTTTTGGGTTTTTGTTCAGAAGGTGTTCACTATTGTAAGTCGCTTCTCTGTAGAAAAAAGTCCCCTTGTATTAATTCGTTGATTATATCTCGCTAGTATGAACTTAATTCTAGTGATCATATAACATAGTTCTGTCCCCTGACAGTACAATACTGTGTAGTTTCTCACCCTCTCCCTTATTTTTTTTATTGTTGTCCGTTTCATTACACTTTGAAATGCCTAACATTTTGATCAGCTTCCTTGGAATTTTTTAGTTTAGCTATCTTCCCGAGGACAATTGGCATGAGTCTCGCCATCCATTAATTCTTTACGTGTTAAAAATAAGATCCAAGGGAAAACTGTTCTTTTCTTCTTTAATCTGTCATTTGACATTTGCATTTACTACACAAGTTGGGTAAACCCTTCTCCAATTTGTACACAAAAGTTTTACCTATCACTGACTGCAACTCAACTGATCTCAGAATCAGGTTGCCTCCGTAAGCCTTGGATGGCTTACATAGTCTTATCATATATATAGCTCCCTTCCATGGAATTAGTTGTTCATCTGGCATTGTTTATCTTTTGAGTTGTTTGAACTTTGAAACCTTATTTGTCTTATTAACTAGCTTGTGTTGATATGTTTCATATATGAAAACTTCTTCCTGGGGTATTTCACATATTTACTTTTGTTGGCCTTGTATTGCTGAACATATTATCAACTTTGCTTTTTTAACAGGTAGATTGGGGAGGAGCAAGCATGATTGAGGCAGAGCGTATTTTGCTTCAAGATGCACTCATGGATCCTTCTAATGAAAGATTTGTTTTCCTCTCTGACAGGTGAGGTTCACATTAATGGCGGCTTGCATAATGCGCGTACTTTTCCCTATAAAGAATTCATATACTCATGATATTCCTGCTTCGTGAACTAAAATTTTGTTAGTATACCAGGTTACCAGTGTACCCTATGGCTAAAAGGGGAATATAAACATTTAGCTAATACCCTCACTGAAATTAGACCAGTCTAGAGTTTAGATGCGCACCTTCCCCTTACATGTGTACAAAGTCCTTGTGACGTTAATTATTGAAATTAAGAGCTTCTTTCCATTTTCTTTTAGATTAGATTTTAGTTGTCAGTAGAATGTCATTATTTGTTTAATCATATTATCTGATCATATACCAGTTGCTTAAAAAAATTTCAGCTGCATACCCTTGTACGACTTCAGCTACACATATGACTACATAATGTCAACTTCAACTAGTTTTGTGGACAGGTACGTGGAGTTTATTAATTTTCCTTGTTTGGATGAATATGGTGAAAACTAAGCAAATAATTGAAATTTGATCTCAACCTGTATTTGAGCTTGCTTTCTGTAAGACCTTTTCGATCTGAAATCATGTTCTACTCACATACACGTCTAAATCCACACAGAAAAAGCTTTTCACCCAAATTTATATAGACAAGCTTATGACATATATGTGCTAAGATTAATTTGTAAAATTTTCTGTTTAATTTGAAAATGGAAGCAGCTTTGCTGATACAAAAGAAGGCCGATACAATCCGAAGATGCATCCTGTGATCCCGGTTCATAATTGGAGGAAAGGATCTCAGGTAAAAGTTGAATAATTACTTAGTTTACTCCCAAGTTCCCTAAGTTGTCAAAAAAAAAAAAAAAAAAAAAAAAGCGATATAGTCACTACAGAAGTCATTATTTACAGTGCAGTTGTATAGTCACTACAGATTCTAGTTTCCTTACTCTTACTCTTTGTTGCATTATCTTCTTGCAGTGGGTTGTTCTGACCAGAAAGCATGCAGAGATTGTAGTTAGAGATGACTCTGTCTTTCCTATGTTTCAGTCTCATTGTAAGGCAAGTTTTCTCAAACCTGAATTTGGAATTTGATTAGAACTTAACTCTAGGTTCTTAGCTGTGCAACTCATTCGTTCTGGATTTAGATAAGAATTAGAATGTTAGTAAAAGCAGATTCCCATACTGTGTATGTTGGTTAAAGTTCATACTGTTTCTGGGACACACCTACCAAATATCATCCTGTACTCTACTGGCTAATGGGTTTCCTCATGCGCAGGAGGGTTCTGATTCCACACTGCATACTATTATCTATTTTTTGTATTTATCTGTATAAATTTTATACTTTTTTTGTTAAGAACTAAAATTTTATTACTCATTCATTACCTTACCTGCCTCCTCTTTGACATTTATGCAGAGGAAGTCGTTGCCCGAGTTTTGGCGGGATCATCCCCTTGTGAGTTTTTATTATTTTTTATTATTGTAATTTCTTGTTTCTATTCCATATATTCTAAATATGATTGTTTTATTCTTCACTATGCCATGTTTAGTGATCAGTCTTGAACTAATAACGAATAAGGAAACTTAGTTTCAAGAATGGGTTAATGTCTTAGTTGCTTAAAGATTCTAGTCATTTGGCAGCCTGCTGAAGGATGGAAGGAGCACAACTGTATACCAGATGAACATTATGTCCAGACACTACTTGCTGTAAGATTATCTTCCACTCAACTATTTGAGTGTCATTCATGAGAAGAAATATAAAATGCCTGTTGCCTGGAAGGTTGAAATGAAATTATAACTTCTGGTGGAAATGGCTTTAGAAGCATTGTTGTGAAATACGTATCTTCTTTTATTTCAGCACACATCATTTTCTATTATTTTTGGATGCTATTTAGTCGAAAGTGTGGTGAACTTAGTTTTACGTCAGTATATTTGATTTGATAATTTGAATATGCCAAGTGTTGCGTTCATCTATTGTGTTTTTTGGTATTTAAGGCGGGAGCATAATTGAGAGCCTTTGAAAGCATCAAATACAAATCCTCATCACTTATCCAAACTTGTGCCTATGCTGCAGTGATAGCCCATCGCCACTCGTTACCGAATTGGCAATGCTAGATATTGGAAGAACTAGGCTTTAGTATATCTTGAGATGGGGGTACATTGTGGTGCCAGATATGATTGTCAACTGAATTAGGGAATGCTACTATTGTGGCATTCAGTCACAACCCAGTCGCCTTATGTATTATACTTTTTAAGCTATGCCTGAGAAAGATAGATAATATTGAAGAAGGCTCTGTAAGAACATTTAGGATCTAATATATACTAGAAGAGATGAATGTATTTTTTTTTTCCTATTTTTTTGTGGCATTTTCAGTTTTTGGATATTTGCTAAACCTATATGTTATTCCTGATTCAGCAAGAAGGCCTTGAAGGAGAAATCACAAGAAGGGGACTAACTCATACTTCATGGGATCTTTCATCCTCCAAAGTTCGTGACCGGCAAGGATGGCATCCAGTGACTTACAAGTTAGCGGATGCTACTCCCATGCTCATCCAATCTATAAAGGTATTTTTAATTTATGCTCTGTGCAGGCACATCATACCTTCTTGGAGATTATATTAATGTTTTTCACTTCCTCTTATTTGATTTTGAGGCTGCTTTAATTATTACTTAGCACACCCCTTTAGTTGCACCCCAAGGCATCTATATATTTTTGTCTAATTACTTAAGCTATCAATGTATCCAAAAAAAGGTGGTAAGAAGCCAGTACAAGTGAATATCCTCAGGCCTTCTGTTAAGGGATGGAGAGGATTAGATGCTTCAATAATAGCTTTTGGTTGGTTCACAAATCACTTTGACATTTTCTTTTTCCTGCGTCTTTGGTGATAAATTTTCATTTAGTCAAAGGTCAACATAAGTTATTTTGATTTTGTTTTCCTAATCTTAGATTTATAGTAAAACTGTCACATCACAGGAGAGTCGCTAGATTTTATCACTCCAGCTCTCATTCTATAAGAATGAGTAGGAAAGAAAATAGCTGATTGTCCCATCAGTCGCTTCAGAAACTAATTTGAGGAAGTTGACTGTGGCACCGGGATTGATTGAAGTTGGTATTGTTGCTCTATGCAGGACATAGACAATATCTATTATGAAACTGAATACAGAAGAGAGTGGTGCACTAGCAAAGGGAAACCCTCCCCATGCTTCCTTTTTGCAAGGAAATTCACTCGGCCTGCGGCTCTGCGACTTCTTAATATGGTAAGTTTGACATTTCCATAATTTTCTTTCATTCCTGTCCCCAGTAAGACTGAAGTTATAAAGGATGTGCGTATATCAGAGAGCTCTTGATACAAATTATTAATTACTTTCTTGTCTTGCATCGTATTCTTTTGACTCTATTTCTGTGTATGCAGTCTGCCCTGGGAGTTTTCAGTCAAGGAAGAAGTAAAACCTCACGCAGGTGAAGTCTGTCAGTTTAATGCCACGTGAATATATAAATAGGGAAACAAACACAGAAAAATTTAGGAAATTCGATGCAAATAATATAAAAAGGAAGAGCTGTAAAAAGGAGGAAAAGAACATGTTGATACGTAGTAAAATGTATCTCTTTCTTAGGGCGTGTAATTGTGACCAGTTAAACACCTTGTCTTCTTTATTTCCTTCTAGTTATCCTTGTATTATTATCTGTTCCATACACATTTATTATCCCATGAAAAATGGAGAGCTGTATATTCCTGTGCATTTATGTATCAACAGCCATAAGAATAATATATACCTCATTTTGCCTGAGGTAATTACATACACACCAACTGTCCAATGCGTTATTATGATAGTTGACAAATGTTATGATGAATGTTTATTAAGTAGGAAGATCACTATGGGTGATTATAATGTATGTAGTATTTATTATTCTTTCCGTCTCTAAAAATCTGGTTTAAATTATTATTTTTTATTAAATTTGTGATATTATATACATTAAATTATACATAAAACTTTAATTATAAGTATAATATTATATTTACAATCTTTACTAATATTACAGTTCGTTGCATGAAACTTCAAATCAGAAGAAAATAAACAAGACTTCAATGAAGATTGACAAAACTAAAGGGATCACCAAGTCATATATGTCTAGAAAGAAAAAAGAGCCCTATTTTTTGTTGACATTAAACCAAGTATAAGCTAGACATATTCTTTTTTTCTCAATATAAAAAATTTAGAAACTTAAATTTAGTAACTAAAAAGAAAGTGTCTAAATGCAACCTTAATAGTTAGAACAAACAAATAAAAGTATCATTTGGAGGACTTAATCACTTGCATCTACCAAAAAAAAAAATAATCTAAAAATAAGTTAAAAAAAGGCGAATAATATTACTGAAGTAAAAATATTGTTGCACAAACAATAAGTATCATTTAAAGTGTTATATACTTGTAGAACAATTATAAAAATATTGCTAAATAAATATATTTACTTTGACATCATTAATTTTTATTTTTTTTATAGTATCAACTGCCTTAAAAAATATATAAATTTATTTTGTAGAAGTACAATTATATTTTAGTTTTTAGATAAGGAATCTCAAGGTTAGTAAATAGAAAGGTTGGAGAAGCAACTTTTTAACTTCTTTTTTTTTTTTTGGTGAGTTTGACGAGGAAAAGATAATAAACTAGAAAAAATTATTCAGTATTTTTGAGTCATTGTTACGTAGTGTTTCAAGTTAATTATATATTGTCATTTCAGCATATGCAGGCAAAGACTCTACTATACATGCTGAATGACAGCATGTAATTAGTTTAGGACACTACGTGACAATAGTCAGAAGCACCGAATAACTTTTCGTAAACCAGGGATATGATTATTTTTTTTTTAACATGTTATTAACTAAGGATGATTATTGTAAGAAAAAAAAGGAGGAAAGAATTATCGAGGCTATTTTTTGCTTACAAAATTGACTATTTTGGTGAGAAAAGTAGTAGAAAATTATCTTAATCTTTCCCGACACTTTTTTTAGCATTCCAACTTTAAAAATTTACATGATTTTGTTTAGCAATACATCTCCGTTCGGATTTATAAATTTGCATCGATTTTTTATAAGTTACTGTAAGATATTTTAAATTAAAAATTAACACGACTCATTTAAGTTTTTTTAAAAATAATAAAGCTCATAATTATTAATATATTTTAAATAATTTATAATATTCATCTTTAAGTTATTTAAAATTAAATAAATTTTTTAAAAATGTTTCAACTTATTTTTTGTAAATTTAAATAACGTTATTTTTCAGTTTTATTAGAAGAGAATAAAAAAGTACACGAGCACGATGTCGTTTCGGAGTCGTAAACAAGGTGGCCACGTAGGTGACAAATATAAATAAATTTATACATACATTCATCTTACACCTAAATTCATGATTTTTATCATTTTTGACAAAAAAAAAAATTATGAATTTTTATGTCAAATTAAATATTTTTTTTGTTATTAAAAATAATAAAAAGTGTGACTTTAGATCTAAGATGAATGTACGTACAGATATACTCGACAAATATTCCAAACGTCCTTGACCGTCATCGTGAAGCTTCTACCATTTATTGCGCATATCCTTTTCTTCTCAGAAGAAGCGTCCAAATACAAGAATATAAACTACGTTCTTCTTCTCTCTCACAACAGAACTCTGTATATACAGAATATATATCTGATTTTTATAGTGAATATAGATATCTAAATTGAGAGAATTGGAAGCCCGATGAATTCGTCGCTGTACATGGACAAGCAGATAATGGATCTATCGAATTCTCATAGTAACGGCACCAACAACAATTTCATCAATCTGATGAATCCTGAAGAGGACAGTAGTAAGAAGGAAGAGATCATGCCTAGTTATGATTTTCAACCAATCCGTCCCACTTCATCGCCGTCGGCTAATTTTGATTCTGGAAATGTTGGCGGAGCTAGGATTTGGACTTCAGCTGATTCCAAAATTAACTCCGGTATCAGGGTAAGATCTCTACAGTTACATACCGCTATTAGTAAAATTATGGTTTAAGCTGTTAATTGGGTATGCTTCAGCCCTATCGGTTTTTCCCCCTTCTTAATTCATGTTTTGTGTGTTTAACTGGTTATTGATTGAGTTTGCCATTAATTTTTAGGAGAGATCAATAAGATTACTAGTGATGTTATTGATTGATGTATTGTTAAGAATTTGGTAAAAAATTGAGTTAGAACTTAAAAATAGTTTGTTATGCATTCTGTGTTAGTTCAAGCTGTTGGAACAAGCCCTTTGGTTATGGGATCATTTTTGTAGAGCTTTGTGAGAGAGGAAAGTAAGTATGTTGGTGTATAGAGATAGCAAAAACGTAATCAAATTTTAAACTGAAAGTTTGAGCAATTGTATCTGAATTTTGATTTCTTCTTTCAAACATGATTGATCAGGACGTAGTGCGTGTCTTAGGAGTTTTGGTTGATGGAGATGGGACAGGCTTGTTTTATTAAATTTTGTGAATAATTAGTATAAGATGAATGAAAAGCCTTGCTATCTACCTGGAATCCATTCTGCTCCATAAGCTTGGTGGATCCCAGACTATAAACTTCAAAAGTTGCTAAAACTTGATCTACTTTCCCATTAATTTTTATTTTTAGATAGATGATCTGCTTTCTTTCGGAGTGATAGAGTATCAGTAAACTTATAGCTTTTTTGCGGAATGAGGTTTCCAAATTTTGGAGTTTACTTCATTAATTTCCTAGGAGATTTTTCCTGAAGATCCCCCTCTTGAGCTTGACAGATCTACACAGTTGTATATGGTTTATTCTGGTGCTGATTCTGTTTTTGCATCCGTCTGCCTTCTCTATACTTGGCTTGTACTTGGAATGGCATCCCTTTGGTTGTTGTTCCTCTATATACTTCTCACTTATCAAAAGATAAAAATAAAACTATAGGTGGCTTGTTGGGAGTGTCCCGCTACCAAGACTAAGGACTTGAAAACTTGTGAATTCTGATCTCTAATTTGTAATACTAGCTGTTACATATACAATCAATGGCCTAATGGTCTATGCTAAACTATTCTCATTTCTTTCCTTTTTATTAGTAATATTATATTCATGCCTTGATAAGGCTAATGAGCCGTAATGTTATAGGCACCACAAAATAATGTTAAATCTTCTGGCAATCTTCGCTTCATAATCCTAATATTATGTAAACCAGCTATTCAAAAACAGAATTCTACGAGCATTTTGCTCTGACAACATGCCCCAAGCACCAGAAAACATATACAATGCCTAGCCTTCCTCTATTTATGCCCTCAAAACATTGAAATCGAGCAGGAAGAAGTTTCTCATGGGACCAATACACACACACACACACACGGGTATTATTTGTGTACATATATCTCTAAAGAGTAGTAGATTTACAGATGTTTATTTAGTGCGCTTATAGATATAGAATTAAATAAAATGTCATTATTTTATAGTTACACTGTACTTCTGCAATTTCATAGACCTAAGACCATTTCCCATCTGAGCAAACTAAGTTTTTCTGCCTCCTTGAAAATCGTCTCAGAAGCCTCCAAAAGAAGGGGCTGTAGACTGTGTGTCCAAATGACAATTTCCTATTTGTTTTTCTTTGTTTTGCTCTATAAATGGTTTGATGTAACCTTATTTTTAGCTTTCTATCTGGGAAAATTATGTCAAGGACTCGTATATATGAAATAACAGAAACTTTAATCACCATAATTGTTTTTTCATGCATTCACACATTGGAGATGCATTTAAAGTTCATATGAGCGCTTTCATGCCTCGTCGCTCCTTATTTTAGAACATGGCTTTTGCGATCAGAACGCTTTATTTATCATATGATATTACATAAGTAATACATTTTGGCAAGGCTTCATCTTGAGAATTGTAACATATGAACTAAGGACGTAATATCACTTTGTTGTTTCCAATGAAGATTCACTTTATGCATGCTTTTGATAATCTCTAATACATTGTTCCGTGTTTATGCAGAATTATGCTTCTCTCGATTCCACTGAACCCGCGAAGGTCATCTTCGAGAAGGATCGTAACGTCTATGATGCAGCTTTGTTGTCCGAGATTGACCGTACAATGAAGAAACATGCTGATAATTTGCTACATGCATTAGAGGGTGTTAGTGCACGACTATCCCAGCTTGAGAGCAGAACTCGCCATGTTGAGCATTCTGTGGATGATTTGAAGATATCTGTTGGAAACAATCATGGAAGCACTGATGGGAAGATGAGACAGCTAGAGAATATTCTTCGAGAGGTACGTTTTCTTTCTATCCTGACTGTAGTCTACTTAGTTGGGGTAGATGCAGGGTCTTTCTCTCCTTAATGTAGTCTACTTAGTTGAGTTAGATGCAGGGGCTTGACGAATTTTATTCACAGTTTCTCAGTTGCCATTGATTTCACATTTGTTTCTTTTCATTTTGTTTCAAGTGAACCACTAAGGTTGGCAAATTGAATCTTGTTCCCCACTTGCATACTGTATAACGCCACGATCAAGGTGTTGGTTCAGTACTTTATCTTAGCTACATTGATTCTGGTTGTCTTCACATGATCAACATCTTCAGAAAAGACTGTAAATCTTTTGCCTTAACCTCAAGAATTTAACATCAACGTAAATGATCGAAAGAAGAGAGCAACAATAAAGTTAGAAGTTGAGAGAAACCATTTAGTTAATTTAGCTTTTCCATTCGCTTATCTAATTAACTCCTACTCCTTAAGAGACCACCTGTTTTAACTTGCAACAATATAACTGACGTAGTATCCTTGTTTTAGTTCATCCCGCTTACCTTCGTGGCTTCTATCCTCTCCAATTTACTCAGACACATTTGGTTTGTCACATGGACAATTTTTTCACTTGTAGCTGTACTTTTTTCTTGTTCTTTTCTATCCCCTCCCCAAAAAAAAAAAAAAACCAAAAAAGGAAAACACACACACGAAAGGGCTGCTCAAGCGGGTGTTGTGAATTGTTGTCCTTGTAAGCAGTAGTTTACATGCATCCTGTATACTTAAATTTGTTTCACTCTCTTTGCTTTAGTAGGTTCTTATAAACAATCGCCTTCAGGTAGAATCAGGTGTACATGTTATAAAGGATAAGCAAGAAATACTAGAGGCTAAACTGCAGGTGGCAAAGCTGCAAGTATCAAAGGTAGAACAGCAGTCTGAAACCCCAAGTACCATGCACATGGATCCTGTGCATCAGGCAGCATCTGCTCCTCTCCAGTCTCACCACCAGGTTCCTCCTATTGCTCTTGCACCGCAACCTCCCGCTCACTCTACACCTAATGGTCCTCTTCCACCACAACAGAATCTGCTACCTTCAGCTCAATTTCAAAACCAATTCTCTCAGAACCATATTCCTCCCACTCCTCAGCGAGATGCGTACTTCCCGACATCTGGTCAAACATCAGAAGCCCCACTTCAGCAGTACCAAATACCTCCCCAACAGCAGCAGCAGCAGCCCCCATCCCCAGCACCTATGCAGCAGCAGTATCAGCCAAGCCCTGTCCCCCAATACTCTCAGCCACCTCCCCCTTCTCAGCAACACCTCTCTCTCTCAGCAGTTAATGCCCCTCAACCTCAACCTCAACCTCCTCTAGGCCAACATCCTGAAGAAACACAGTATATAGCATCTCAGAACTTTCAGCCAAGCATCCACCAAGCTCCCTCTCATATTCCTAGTGGAGGTCCCCCCTCGCAACAGTTTTACGGGACTCCATCCCACATGTATGAGCCACCATCGAGTAGACCTGGGCCAGGATTTTCTGCTGCCTATGCCCCATCATCTGTGCCCAGTGAACCATATCCTTATGGCGGACCACCTTCTCAGTATGGCCATGGCTCCCCAATGAAAGGGCAGCAAATTCTTTCTCCTTCTTTAGGCCAGAGTGGTGGAAATGTTTACCCACAGCTGCCTACGGCTCGGATATTACCACATGCACTCCCTACTGCTTCTGGTGTTGGTAGCGGATCTAGTTCTGCTGGTACTGGAAACAAGGTTCCTATTGATGATGTGGTTGACAAGGTCTCAAATATGGGATTTTCAAGAGACCAGGTGAGAGCCACAGTTCGGAGGTTAACGGAGAATGGACAGTCAGTTGATTTAAATGTGGTGTTGGACAAGTTGATGAATGATGGGGAGGTCCAGCCCCCAAGAGGTTGGTTTAATCAGTAGCATTGAATTCAGATTTGTGATTATGTATAGAAGTTTGATTAGTCTTGATCAACTATGCTGTGAAAATTTTTGCCCCATGTATCAGGGGGCCAGGGGCTGTCATTTGGCGTTGCTTTGTTCTTTATTTAACTTCTTTGAGATGTTATTATTGCCAGATCAGCAGTTGTTTGCGATTTTCCTTCCAAAACTCTTTTTCCTCGCATGTTATTGGTTTATACACAATGGAATCATACTGAGATATTTTTACCCATTCTGAGTGTTTCTGTTAGAGCTGAAAATTTTCTTTATGTTAGAAGTTTCTCGCATGATTTGATGCTGTTCAATCCAATTTTATGGATAATTAGCCAACCAAGATGATGAATTCAATGCCGGAGTTTTGAACTTCGTGAATTCAATACCAGAAATTCTGAACTGCAGTATGGAGCATATTCCAACATTAAAGTCGTTGGGAGATGCCAGATGGTGCATTTGGTCAGTCTCCGAAATCATCATTGAGAGATTGATATTGTTAGCTTGTCAGTGTAACCCAGACTCACTCTAGATTGAGAATTAAAGTATCTTTCCCAACCAACCAAAAAAAAGAAAAGTTCTCTCTCTCAGTATTATGGACTTCTCAAAATCCAAAATTTTAGACCCGACTTTCCCGAATCAATTTTCAAATCATTTGATACTCCATCTTTTTCATTATATAAGTTATTTTAAGAGTTTTTTTTTCTTTTCGAAATATAAAACGTTTTACATATATATCTAAAAGAAAAAATTTAATAATTGTCTACTTTACCCTTAAAGATGGAGTAATTGAAAGAGAGAGAAAAAAGAGTAATTAATTAATACATGGATAATAATAAAATTTCAAACAAACATTAATTATTCAATATTAGTATTAATGAGACTTTTTAATATGTATGATTATATCTTAAACGACCTATATAATAAAAAGAAAGAATAGAGTACCCATTATGTACAACAAAAGTGATGATGTAGATGAATTTACCAATTAATTATAACTGGGGGTGCACACAAAACTCAAATAAATCAAAAAATCGACAGATCGAACAGTTACCAAACCAAACTGCCAAGTACAAAACCGAACGATGCAAAATCAAAAAATCAAACTTCGGTTGGCCGAATTTGGTTTGGCATTTAAAAAAATCCGAAACTGACCGAACAATTTTAAATTATAATATAATTTATATACTTTTTTAATAATTATTTATTTTATATAATTATATATTTATTATATGATGGATTTGCGTAACTTCCATCCTACTCAGTGATTTATGAGGTATTATATGTCTTTTTTGCTTTTCTTTGATGGATTTGCAACAGAATATTATGAATCTTACTTTACATTTCAATTTTAGTTACCGAGTAATTAATAAGAAAGAAGGTGACTCTGTCAGTAGGCGGAGCAACTTGTTGGAAAGGGAAACTAGTGTTCCTCAAAAGCTACTTTTAAATGTTCCTCAAAAACTACTTTTAATTCTTAACTTTCACTAATAAAACTTTAATATGGTACTCCCAACTTTAAATATGAGACATATAACCGATTATACGGATAACTAATTATGGAGTAAAAATTTGAACGGTTTTAATTTTTAATTTTTTATAACCGACTTAAATAATTTGGTTATTTTTTTATCGATCAAATTGACCGTTGTGCACCCCTAATGATAACAAATATTTTTGATTTTTAAAAGTTAATCTCAACATTTTCAAATGAAGATCGAGATGATTTAATAAAAATTATGATATAATAAATTTTGTAATGGGTATTTTTTTTAAATAATTTATAATATATTCATTATGAAAATAATTTATATTAATTTAAAAAAAAAAATCAATAATTTTTTTAATATTTTAGAACAGAGGTCCTACAAGTTTTTCCGGATAGAAGACTGAAAGAGTATAATGGTCACGCAACAATGTCGGTTTTTGAGGTCAACGAGAATTACATTGTTCGGACTCCACATAAAATATAAGTTTCGTAAAATAATTTACCAATTCGATCATAAAAAGCAAGTTTCAAAAGTTTCGTAAGATAATTACCGACTCGATCTATTCTAGTGACATTATTTTCTTTCTATTTTTCAAAATAACCGGATATTGGTTTATTTTTTAAATAATATATATTTTTATTTTTTATTTAATTTTTATTTAATAATTATAAAATATTACAAATTAACTTACTATTGCTATTAGAATGTCTACAAACTTTACTCAAAAATATGAAATAGTATGATTAACGAGTTAAATGAATCTTATGAGGAATAAAATTGTTTTAGAATACTAAAATTTAATTATGCATGAATTTATACATATTAAGTTTTTTCATACTAATTACTATTTAGTCATAATATTTTTTCTATATATTTTTAATATATAGTTATTTATGAATAAAATTGTAATAAAACAATGAGTTGCCTTTATGTTTTTTAATTTTAAAATTAGTTAACTAAAATTTAACCGCTAATATATAATTTAGAATTGATTTAATAATATTAATCAACTCCTATATGAAATAGAATTATTGATTGAAGTTTAATCATTAATATATTTTATAATATTAATTATTATTTATTCTTTATATGTTTTCTTATAAGTTGAACCGTATAGTTATTTAGAGTTCAAAGATAAGTTGAAGTCTACAAAAAATAATTTTTTTTTCCTTCTTTCTTTTCTCCTTATTTCTTTGCACATTAAAAAGTATTTTAACTGTAATTAAAATTTAAGCCTATTTAAAATAAATAAAATAAAATTAGAGATATTTAAAAAATATTTTACTAGTAGTTAAATTCTAAATCTATACCAAAAACTAAAGATAGAAATCAAAAAATTAAGTTTTATCATATATATATATATATATATATTACAAGGTCAACTAATTCTTATAGAAAAGGAAAAAGAGACTCCATTATATTATCCTATGGAACTTTTTTATGTACAGGGAAGAAGATAGGGATTCAGATTTTTGTCTCCCCGTGGTCCAGTCAGTAAAATATATACTACACTGTAAAAAATAACATGACACAATAGGAAAAGAATTTTTGTAAAACGTAATTTCTACCTCATCTCATAGTATCGGAATAATAATACCCACTCTATAATATTTATGAGATTAGGAATATAATCTTAACGAAGTTAAAATTTTTCTTGAACTAACAAAAAAATAAAAAATCGGTTATAATATTCATTCCTTATCTCATAGTGCCGGAACGATAATATTCATTCCATAATATTTATGAAGACGGGAATTCAACTGAAACTAAAATTCTTATATTTTTTTTGAACTAACAAAAAAATAAAAAATAAATTCACAACTACGACACCAAGATGTCTGCCAGAATCTTAACTAGGGTATTATGCCATACAGCTATTATAATGTGTTTCTTTTTAATATATTTTAAATTTAGCAAAAAGAGAAAAAATACTAATAATTAAAAAAATACATTATGCAAGAGATTAGAGTATTAAGAATAAGCACACTTATCTCGTACGTATAAATTAAAAGGTTGAGATAGTGAGAGAGGTAAAAGTTTTCAAATTTTAATACTTGTCTTACTTTTCTAGCAATCACGTCAAAAAAAAAAAAAAAAAAAAAAAGGGCCAGGGGGGGGGGGGGGGGGGGGAGTGTTCAAAGGCCTTATATGTTAATGTGACATTTAAAATATAGCTCGAGAAAAAAGAGAGTATATATATAATTATAAATTTATAAAAATAATATTTTCACAAGTAATTTGATATTTTGTAAGGTTTTTTTGCACATTAGTATAGAAATTATTTACTATTCATATAAGAGAAATATTATGAAAATATAATTTTTATTTATTAAAATATCAATTTTTTAACTTTATGCTAACTTTTGTTTTGATTAAAATTATTAATTTTTAAATTATTGACCCATGTTATTATATTTAGTGACAAAAGAGCAAAACTCTAACACGGGGCTTGAAAAAATGTAAAGAAATATGGAACAAAAAGGATGCATATGTCAATTCTCACACGTTTTAGGAATATAAATGGAAGTTATTATCGTCCTCTCTTAATATATTTCCCCATTTTCGTACGGCATTGTCGCTCTCCAGCTTGTCTTCAATCCCAAACGCGGGGGTGGGTCAATATATAATTTCAGTAAATATCACTACAATATGTTTTTAGTTTGTATAGTTTTACATTGCAATATCAAGTGGGTACGATTTTAGATTTCCTAAAAATATTGGGGTGGTTTGGTTCTTCGAATTGGCCATTACTTCCAATCCATGCTGCTGTAAAACCCTCCCCCAGTTTTTCTTCGTTATAGAGAGAGAAAACTGACGTAGAAAGAGGGAAAATCAACAAGGGGTTAAAGTACGGTCTGGGTCATTGTTGACACCAGACGGAGCTATATACGCAGAGGCGACATATATTTAAGGGTAAAATCGAAACCCTAGGACCTCAAATCTGAGTATCGAGGTTTGGTTTCTTCTTTTTTTGTTCTTATTTTATGTTTGTCGTGTTTGTTATCTATTATTGGAATTTGACTTGTGGGTCGATCGATTTACTTTAGATTGGAGTGGAGTTTTGGTCTGGATAATACAATAGTTCAATTATTTATAATTTATTCCATCCTCTTTGGAGTTCTCATCTATGTTTGAAGACTACATTTGTACACAGGTGCCTATACCTAAGTTTTTATGTGGTTTGTGAAATTACTGTTTTTTGTTAGTGTTGAATGAAATGTTGGCCTTGGCAGTGTAGTTCAATTATTTATAATTTATTCCATCCTCTTTGGAGTTCTCATCTATGTTTGAAGACTACATTTGTACACAGGTGCCTATACCTAAGTTTTTATGTGGTTTGTGAAATTACTGTTTTTTGTTAGTGTTGAATGAAATGTTGGCCTTGGCAGTGTACTGTAGCTAGCTTGTAAAACCAAATCGGTAATGAACCTGGGTGACAAGTTGAATTGGATAGAGTGCCCTCCAGTTGGTAATGTCTATTGCTTTTCGGTTGAACTCTGAATTTGTGTTGGGTACTATTGATATGCGGGGTATCATAGTTAGAGAAGTTATTCAGTGGTCCTAAGGTGCCACGTAGCCATGCCCCAGGACTATAGAATAATTTTTCATCATAGTTATGGCACTTATCCCAATTAAAATCCAAACTTGACATTATTATGTGTTATGCCACCATTGATGAATTAAATACTCCCATCTTTTAGGTCCGTGGGCTTTCAAAAAAGGAATAAAAGACTCTTTAAATTCGGGGTGGAGTGACTATTATCTCTGTGAAGCTATATTTATTGGCAGTCTATAACTCACACCTATTCTTTAATGTATGTTCTGTAACTATAACACGATATATGCCTTGTTTCAGGCACTTTTAGTTAAAGTACGTTCATTTTACTCGATGGAAATTTTATTAGTATAATTAGGAAAAAAAGTTAAAGGTACATTTATGATAAGCTTCACGGTATGTTTGCGTAAAGTGATCGCTGGTCGGATCGTTTTCTAACAAAGTTGTTCGGTGGAACACGCACGATACCTCAACGCGTCGTTTATATGGAAGCGACAATCTTGGAACAATCTTTTGTGTAAGGATAATTGCGTTGAATGAAATACTAACGACACTTCAACCCATTGTCTATAAAGAGACAAGAATTTTGGTGCAATCGACGATTGATGTATGGTAAAAGACGTCACACCTAACCCAACTATGTATTGTTGAATGATAAGTTAAGATTGAATCTCAAGAATATTAAGAATAGCTTAGAAATTCTTAAAGAACCAAAAGAAGAGAAAATTCTGACAGGTATTTTTATTAATTTAATGAATGGGATTGAATGAATACATCAACCCTTGTAACCTATTTATACTAATTACAAGTAACCCTAATCCTAAAAATAAAAGGAACTTGAATTATATAAGAATCCTAATTAACAAGGAAACTATTTACATTACAAATCCTTGTTGCATTATAAATCTCAAAAATCCTAATTAAATTGCTGGTCCGCAGTGCCCACACACGTTGTCGAGAATATAATTTAAATGAGCTGTGCATGGGATGGGTCCTTGTAGAACAAACCATGCTGAACCTTATTTCCTTATTGAACTGGGCCTTGCATGATTCCTCCAAATCCGTGTGGACCCCCCTTTTCATGTTACCGTTAATTGCTAAGCTATGAATCCTTGTTGCTTGAATTGTAATTGAATCCCATGCCAAGACTTAATTTGGTCAGACTTATGACCCTTCCATTAGCCACAAGGAATTGACTTTAACGTGGGACCCAGATGATTATCAATATTAGGACCTTGTTTGGGCTGCCAATAACCGTGCGTTTACAAACTTGTCGAATTTGGACGTTAGACTTAAATAAAGCTTCATAGACCTGCCTGCCCAATTGGACTTAATGCTGCTGATCCTTTACTACTTAAATTAAACTTGCTGAGCTCCTTTTTAAATCAGGCCCAATATCCTTAATAAATCTTTTTAGCTCTACTCCTTGAAACTGGTCTAACTGGAACTGACTGGAATTATTTGAATTAACCTTGCTTGATGTAGCCCTGGTCAAGATCGTGTCAATTTACCTGAATGTATTATATGAAAGTTATATTCTTAGAAAATAAGCATTGTTGCTTAGTAAAAAGGCACATTGAGGTGGAAAGGTTAGGCACACGTCCTCAAAAATACGGGCCATATACATGGGACATAGTTGTAGCATAAAGTATGTTATGATATAAATCGACAATATATGGTATAAATGGTCGTTAATAACAACCATTTTGCAAGATATATGATGAATATCTAATAAACTCACTACTATAAATAACCATCTCAATTCCAAACAGCCAGCCAAAGCAAAATTAAACAAACATAATTGTAAAGTAAATTAAAAATGCACATTCAATTAAAGTTTTCATCCCTAACCATACTAGGAAATCCTAAGGAATCTCAAGATCATTCAATCGATCTTGAAATCATATGATCCCTATGCTAATGCATCACCTCTTTGATTAAATTTTGAGGTTACTAAACTCTTAAAACATATAAAATATAGAGCAGGTAATGTGTCTATCATATTTATTACCCCCTTTGTTCCCAAAAGGATGACTTAAGGACAAATTTCACACAAATTAAGGTAGTCAAATAAGAGAATAGAGTATAAATTTATTATCCATTTTGCCCTTAGATTGGCCGATTGGTATATAAGTGTTAATTGCTTTAATTAGTTATTGGGTTTGTGGAGAGAGAGAGTGAACTAATTTGTGTCATTCATTTGTGATTTAATTGATTTTTTATTTGGCTAAGATGTAATATGACAAATGATAAATTAATCAATGTAAAATTTTGTCTAGTTGAATTATGTATTTTAGACATGTTTTTTAGGACAATTTTTCTGTCACTTAACTCATTCTTTTGGGAACGGTGAGAGTATGATTTTATTTTTATAATTACAAATAAAGAAGAGACTGATAAAGAAAGAATCATTACAGAAATAGAAGGTACTAATGATTGCTCGATTTTGTTAAAACTTGAAATAATTGTCTAACATGTCATGTGAAAAACTCATATTAATTTGGAACAATAGATAGGGAGGGCTGTATT
Organism: Hedera helix; assembly: GCA_947179155.2. Classification (NCBI taxonomy): domain Eukaryota; kingdom Viridiplantae; phylum Streptophyta; class Magnoliopsida; order Apiales; family Araliaceae; genus Hedera; species Hedera helix. The sequence continues at coordinate 38,651,649 of OX359270.1, read as the reverse complement.
GTGACATGCCTCACCTCAAGAAAGAGTGTTAATGCCTCTTACACAGATTATTTTAAGGTAGAACATCTAAAAAAGCACTTGAATTATCTCTTAAAACATTTATTTTATGTCTCTGTGTATCTCGTCATAGTAGAAAAGGTGTTAGAGAGAAGGGGCTCAAAATATTTATTACCTCCTTGTTTATTGAGTAAAATTATTTGTGTAACAACTTTTGGTGTCATGATTTATTGGGCAATTTGTTTGCATAATGAATATAATAACATGGCATAAATGAAAAGATAACTTTATTGAAACACAATCTATACCAAGGAAGCATGCAGTAATGAGTTGATTAACAACTCTATATCTTGAGCAACCATTTCTAGGGTTTGACTCTTGGTATCACAATATGTGAGATCTTTAAAAAGCTCACAAAAACTAACAAAATAGTTCGTAGGCTTCAAACTTGAAAAGATGACATAATTAAATTGAATCAAGAAATTGGAGAAATAAGAAAATTATTCCTATCAGATATTCAATTAAATTGCTGAGATTAATATGAGATTGAAAATTTTCAAATTCTTGCCTATAAATAAATTAGAATAAACGTTCAAATTTCAAGCATAGTCTTGATTTTCTAACAGTAAGTATTAAAAATAGGTAAAATGAAAATCAAAGGGTTATCTCAAGGTCGTTGGTTCCAATCTTCATAACCGTGGGGCCAAACTTACCTGTCAAAAAATAAATAATAAAAGTTAAAGGGTAAATATTAAAAAAGAAAAAATCAGTTTCCAATGTTCTTTTATGTCAATTCGACTTCTAAAATAAGCTTCAAATCTTATGAGCAAAAAGCATTAAACAAAAAAAAAAAGAAATATAAATTGAAAGTTGTTCGTAGACATGAAACATCAAAAGAGTGACATTGTAATTCTCACAAGTTTTAAGGGTATAAAGATTTGTAAGACCTATGCCTTTGACACATATCATCAGTGTTAAGATGACCAAGAGTTAAGGACTTTATAAAAATCTTAATTTTTTAGGGGAGCCTTTACTTTCCAACTATTAGATACTTTACTTTCCAACTATTAGATACTAGAGGAAAATGATGATATGGATGGTAACTCAATAAGTGAAAAAAGAACAGCATGAGAAGATTCCCGAAGAATTAAAATACCAAACATGCTTATCCAAGTACTGAGAAAATGAAGCTGAATTAAGAGGTCGAATAAATAAAGAGAATTTTTCCGTCTTCGTATCATTTAAATTACAAAAAAAATGAAAATCCCAAGTATAAAAATTAGAAATGAGAGAATTATGCTCAACCAAGAGGTAAAAAAGACAAGAAAAGCTAACGAGGAGGAACATCTCTTATCCAAATATCATTCCAAAACCGAATATTCATGTAATTACCAACTTGGAGACGAATAAGAAACTGAAAGGAAGTGTAACCTTGGGAGATAAATTTTTAAGGACTAGAATAATTAACAAAGAAAGACAAGGATTTGCATTCTACCCATTTTACTGCATTCAATTCTTGCTTTTAATCACTTGATGCTAAAGAGAGTCAGGATCCAAAGGAAAGTGTCAACCATTTGCCCACTAGAGCCCAGTTCTTAGACACTAAGTTCCCTATACCTAAATCCCTTTCCTCTCTAGGACGACACAAAAATTCCAATCAACCAAATAGTCCTTCCAATCCTCACTCCCCGGGGCCATAAAAACTTGTACATAATACGTCAAGAGATTTGGCTACCCCAACTGAATAAGAGTAATTTTCCACCCAAAGTCCAACCAATCAAGCCTCCTATCCACTCGCTCACTACAGGATCCCTAGAGAAAGATACTTACCTAATTTATATACTTTCTCTCATGTTTATTTAGTGTGATGAAAGTCGGTAGTTGTTTAATTATACATTGATATTGTTTTTTATTTTAAATTTTAATTTGTGAGTAAAGGGAAAGAATGAAAGCTTATTGAATTCCTTAGTTTTAGTTGTGCATTAGTTGAATGACCTTTCCTTGTTTCTCTGTACAGACATGAGAGATGTATCTATTTTTATAGAATTTTACATCTGACCTGTAACAATTATTATTTATCTTTGATTAAAAACGAATGTTACAGCCCCCAAGTATTTTGCTTTTACTATTACACAAAGGAAAGATTTCCCCATGAGTTTCAAATTCTTTTGACTTTTTACTCCACATGTTGCTTATGTTGCGTTGACAATTTGATGTGTGTGTGCTAATTGCAATTTGACAATGTATGGTGTTATAATTTGGCAATATGAACATTCTCCACTATTTTCTGATAGCGAATTTGTCAATTACATAAATTTTCTCTTTAGTGACGTACAACCATTTGTGCAACCAACTAATAAGTGAGTTTTGCATTTGGTTTATGGTTCTTGTACAGAAATCCTTATTCACCTCAATTGAATGATTAAAAATGAAAGAGTTGTTGGATATAAGCTTCTTCTCCAACATGGATGCCACCAATTTAAAAGTGTCTCGTGATGCAAGTGTGAGTTTAGCTTTGGTTGATAATCCTAATAGAAGCTACAGGGATATTGTATCCTAAGAGCATGTTTTCATTTGAGTTTATTATAGCATCTCGTTTCCTCTCATGAAACCTCGGAGTTTATTTGCAACCTCTTAGCTGATATTTGCATGCCTTTATTAATCTTGCTGTATCACATTTTTAAATGCTTGCATATTGTGATGTCTAACTGATGTATCGTTATGGCAATTACAATTAATCTATACTATGTTTGATATAAAACCAAGTCATCAAACTCCTGCGTCAGAATTTCCTACAACTGCAATCAGTAGACGTTGTCTTGACATAGAATGACTAGGTTGCATTTTTTCTTGAATTGACTACTGACAACACATACATTTGGACCATCAGATATACTTCCTGGTATTCAAAGTTTAAGTTACTTTCTTCACATGGCTCCATTATGATTCACTTTATGTCTGAATTGCTATTTTGTTTGAACTTTTCTTCTCTCTAGGCTGCTATTAGAAGTGGCCTATGGTTCCTTGCTTTTTTAGTTGCACTTTCAATAAGTTTAACCATAACTGATGTTTTGTTTCTAATTCTTTGTTATTTGCCTCCCTGTTCCAGGTGCTCTTGTTATTGTTGAACTGATTCAGGGCAGTGAAGTGTTCTGATCCCCTCATGTGATAAAGAATATTTTTGAGTTTTGTACATTGCACATCGCTTTAAAGATCCAATGGATCTAAGACTTTCATCTCTAAAGCCAGACCTTTCCCCTTCTGATTCTGTCAGCAATCCTGAGGAAAAAGAAATCAGTGATGATGATGATGATGATCGTAACCACAAACATCGCAGGCGGGAGACACAGTCTCAGTCATTGGAGAGAGATCCTCTGGAAGAAGTTTTGACAAGGCCATACGTAAAACGAAACAAACCCTTTGAAAATGGGCATCCTTATAGGGAAGCTAATTCTCAGTCGAATGAAACGTGGAGAAATTACAATATGTCATCTATGGAGAAAGATTTCTCTGGAAAGTTTGATAGGAGACGCCCTGGCTTAGCTCCAATTTCTCGAGCTCCCCTTGATTTGAACCAGAGAATCAGGGTAAACCAATCGTTGTTTGGCGATCCTGGTTCTGGTAGAGGTAGAGGAAGGGAGCCTGGTTCTTGGAGCCAACGTGATTCTTGGTTCAACTCTGCTGATATCACTCCTCAAATGACTCAACAAGGGTCTGTTCCTTCAAGTATGTTTGCAGGGAGGGGTATTCCAACTGTTTCAAGTGCACAAAGGGCACCCTGGAACACATTTGGGTTGGTTCCAGGATTACCGAATGGTGGATTGGATACACTCCATTCCCTTGGTTTACAAAGAACGTTTGGAGCACCCATCAATCCTTCAATGAGTATAGGCATTCCTCGCCAACGATGTAGAGACTTTGAGGAGCGTGGCTTTTGTCTAAGAGGAGACATGTGTCCGATGGAGCATGGTGTCAATCGTATCATCATCGAAGATGTTCAGGTATGTCAGCACAATGCACCTACAGTACTATGCTTTTCCTGCCTTGTTGATGTTGAATACTTTTGTAGATTGAAAAATGGTTGCAGCATCGTGAGTCTGTGACTATAGATATTCATCCAATAAATGTAAATAGCAGAAACTATACAGTAATTTTAATCATCAATTTTTTGAGGTCAGGACAGGAACACTATAGATATAATTATAATATATATGTATATTGTATTTGTATATACTTTTTACCAAAACCAAGTAACTTTTTTCCTTAAATTATTTTTAATGGATAAGGGGTGAATGGTATGATCTTCTATTAGATGTTTAGATCATCATGATTGGCTCATTACCTTAGTTACAGGAGGATCCACCAAATGTGAAAAGCACAAAAGCCTTCACAGCTCTTTGTGTGTAGCTTTTTAGTTGTTCAAGTAAATGTTTGTAGCCAAACCATAAATAAATGTTCAGTGGAGTTTCATTTCTTATGGCTAGGATATTGTTTTATAAACCCATATTCAAAGTTTCTAACCGAAATAAGTACCTGATGTATGATGAAGATATATATGTGTGTGTGTACAAAATTTGTGCGTCTTTTAAATATAATGGATCTTTCATATACATTGTCCTTCTGCATTTATTGATGTATTTGAGAGCCATATTGGGTATCTCAGCAAATGTTGTCTCATTTCCTCTATGCTCATTAATTTGTTTACATTTGCCTCAAATCTCATTTTCGAATTACAGAGCCTTTCCCAGTTTAATCTACCTGTTTCACTTCCAAGTGCACACTTGTTGGGAGCACCTGCTGGTCTAGGACCTTTATCTTCAATTAGTGCTCCTTCAAGCACAGTGACAAATAGCAAAGGTTTATATAGCAGAAGTAGCAAGTCTGGAGTGGGTGAGGATGGATTGGGTTCAAATGGTGCTTTCATTGGTTCTGCTGTTACCAGTGGAGCTGATTTTTATGATCCTGATCAGCCTCTCTGGACTAATGATTGCTCCCAAACATCAACCGGACCCCTAGTGCCAAATCCAACTAAGGTTGATGAAGCCGAGTCTTTGTTGGATGCTAACCCCTCTGATGATCAACATGTTCGGTTGTATGATGGCTCTGATAATGAATGTCCAGTAAGAAGCTCTGGGATTGTAGGATCTCAGAGTACAAGTTTGTCGGTGCAGTCCCGAATTCGTAGTTCAAAAAATAGATCAGAAACTAGAGAGAGAATTGATTTTAAAATAAATTCCTCTAATTTTACCAGAAATACAACAAAAGATCAGGAGGTACTGAACACTACTCAAAGTGCTGCTGCCCATCAAGGGAAGCAGACCAGTGCTGATGACATTGATCCACAGGCCACAGATTCATTTCAAAAGACTCTAAATGTCAGTACGCGTAATATTCAAAAACCATCTCAGAAGGCACAACGTACTTTATTTATCAATGGTATTCCCCAGAAAAACAATAAAAGGGAAGCACTCCTTTCACATTTTCAAAAATTTGGAGAGGTTATTGACATATATATACCGTTGAACGGTGAGCGAGCTTTTGTTCAGTTTTCAACGAGGGAAGAAGCAGAGGATGCTCTAAAGGCACCTGATGCAGTAATGGGCAATCGTTTTATCAAGCTATGGTGGGCTAATCGAGACAACATTCCTGATGAAGGAATAATTAGTGGCAATAGTGTACCGATAGCTTCTCGTCTAGTGACAGTTGATTCAGCTCCAGCTTCTCCAGCTGTTGTTAACAGAGGAAAAGGTACTCCCAAGGACAGTATTACTCAGGCTTCAGTTTCTCCGGCGCTTTCTTCTGATCACCCTAAGCCTGTGGTTACCAATGGCCAATTGCCTGCTTCACAGAAAAAGATGGAGACTCTAGAGTTTTTGAAGGAGGAGCTCCGCAAGAAGCAGGAGATGCTTGATCAGAAACGAAATGACTTCAAGCGCAAGTTGGATAAACTTGAGAAACAGGTAGCACCCAATTTCCCAGAAGATTAAGTTTTTGTTTTAATCAATTCAATTAAGTATTCTTCTTTATGTATTATGATTTTACCTTCTTTATGTATTATGATTTTACACTCCAAAAATGGATATCCACAAGGCCAAAGCAACAGGACAATGCAAAAATAAATTAGAATGGGTCGCTTGAACATAAAACAAATGGCTGGGGAGTTTGCATCCTTCTAGAGATTATTAGTCTTCAATATTAGTAAAATCAAAAACCACACAAAAGTCTTGATTTTATAGGGATCTCGACTTTCCAAATGTACGAAGCCAGTGGGACTGAATAGTTACTACAGAATGAATCAAAAAAGACAAATAACTCTTACAAGAAAGTTACGTATCGAGTCTAAAGTCCATATTAGCTTATCAGAGTAGGAGTTTATGTCATATATACAAGGCATTTTCTAACTAATGATAGAAGTTCTATCTGGCCTGAATCCTGGCTAGAGCTTTCCAGAGAGGCATAAAATTGTCCCAAATGAATGCCAAGAGTTTGAGCAGTTGTCATTAAATTGTGCCATATTTTGTGTGCGAGGGGGGTTGGTTGTTTTATATACCTAACTAATTACCTTAATGTACCTGTTAATTATGATTTTTTAAAATAATGTGAAATATTATATTTGATTGTGTTGTCATTGTTTTTACATACTCTGCAGGCAACAGGTCTCAAAGGTGAAGTAGAATTGGAGCAGGCAGCTAAAAGACAAAAAGTGGGAACAGTAGCTGATGGTGCAAAAGCTGCTAGTCAAGCTATCGTTGATCCTAGTATTGTTGTGGCATCACCATTAGCTGAAATGATGACTGGTAGAAGCAGAAGTGGGGAAAATGTTGTGCCTCAAAGTCCTAAAACCTGTACAATGGTGGCATTGCAGGAACCTTCAAGCTTAAAACAATTGATTCATCCACTGGCACCGGCTGGAACACCCTTTGTAATGAATAGATTTAAACTGGACAACAGGCCCACCTCATTTAAGATTGTTCCGCCTCTACCAACTGGTCTTGCAAATGTAATACTCTTGCTCCTTCACTCCCTATATGTGTGTATGTAAAATGTTTTATAAGCCATGTTGGACAGAATTGTCTTTTTACCACATATTTCTCTGAAAACTGAGGGAACTTGTGCCTTTAGCCAACTCTGAGTTGAACCAAATTATTCTATTGATCAGTGTTTGAAGCTTTGAAGCCTAAGTTATTTGGAGCTTCTTTCTTCAAAAAAGATTGATGTTCATATATAATTAGGCACATAGTACATTTAATAAGAAGGTATACTGGGTTCATGACTTGTCCTCGATTTGTTTTATTTATCTTAGTTCATTTGGATATTTTGGTAGTCCTTTTGCTCCATCAATTCCATTACATGGAAATAATGCAATAAATTCTTTGTTTAAAGTTTACGTGCTGCATTTGATGGTTGCCTTCTAAAAAACTGTGTATATGCAAAAGCTTCACCATTTATCTAAGGAATGTAACTCTTCTTCTTCAGTTGTAATGCCACTATATTCTTTTTTTGGTTGTGCTCCTTGATGCACTAAATGGTAAACTATGATGGTTTTGTTTTCTATAGGATGCTGCTTTAAAAGAGCATTTCTCAACATTTGGTGAGCTTTCAACTGTGGATCTTGAAGATTTAGAGTTGCAAGATGGCAGTGATGAGTCGGTGACATCAAAAAGCTCAGCTCGTATTTATTTCACGACACGCCTTTCTGCTGAGAGGGCATTTTCACAGGGCAAATGCTGGAAAGGCCACAATATGCAGTTTATATGGCTCACACCTAGTAATTCTACCAGAGAAAATCCTTCTTCAGCCTCTTCAAAAGGGTCTTCAGATGCTAATTGTCAGGCTACAGGAGAAGTTGCATCCACTGTTTCCCATAAAACAGCCATGTCAGGAGATGGGGAGACTGAAGTTTCAGAAAGAAGAGATGGTGGTGCTGAACCTATGGTGCCTGATGAAGAAATCAATTCTAGTTTGACTGCATTGTCATCCAAGAAACAGTCACCTCCACGGGATGTTTGTTGAGGATGACCCAATTGTCGTAAGTTGTACAGCGAGGTAAATGTTAAGTCTGCCTAAATATTATTTCAGGTGTTTTAGCAATTGCTTTTTCTGGTTTTCAATTGTCTTATGTCGTGCTTGGGGTATGTAAAGAGGGAAGTTTCTGATTTTTGACAACTGTGGATAATGGTTGGTAATGTGAAAGTCTGTTGCCTATCAAATGTTTAGGGATGTCTCAGATTGAGGATCATAGGTGAAAAGTTCTATACAATAAACCGATCTTTAGAACATTGGCACCCATATCTTGAATTTTCAGTTCTGTTTCAGTTATTATTGTAGCAACTTATTCAGTCCGCCGTCTGGCTTTTTACTTGTCCGAAGTCTTGTAACTGTTAAGGAATTTTGTTATTTGATGACAGGATAACTATTTGGAACTGCAATATACTTTCCTTTTTCTTTTTGTTCTTTTTTTTTTTTTTGGTATTTAAGAGGCATATGGGGAACCCAGAAAGCCTATGAATAAGGATAATCTAACCTTCTTTGAATCTCATGTTTATAGACTGTTATCTTATTTACATGCATTTCAAATATAGGTCGTCAAAAAACTGGCACCTTTGTCTCTAACGAGAATGTCAAGTTATATACTGAGCATGTGCCTGGCAATGTCCAGTTTTAATAACTGAAACCACAGTACGTATGTTGCGTTTGGATTGAAAGAATGGAACGAAGGAAGAAATGAAATGATTTTAAAGTATTTCAAGTATATGTTTAATTATTGGTGGGAGTGAGTGGTATAATATGATGGTAAAATTACCATACATATTTATTCCATTAGAATGGATTTTATTTCATCACCTCTCACAAAGAATAAAAGAATAAAAGAATAAAAATTATAGGGATGAAATGAATTTTTATTTCACTAGAATGGTTTATTCTCTAAAGTGATTATTTAATACACTGTTTTGTTTTTTATTACATTTATTTTTTCATTCTATTTTTTCAATCCAAACGTAGTAGTAGTAGTAGATGTTAATTATTTCATAAAGAGTAAGCTTCAAGTTTTTTTAATCTGTGAGTTACGACAAGCAAATTTAAAGTACTTTGTTATCGTCATTAGTACTATTTTTGATAAATAGGCATTTAGATTTTATGTTTTGAGGATGTGAGTATAATGGGGTGTGTATATATATATGACTTCCATCTCCCAAGTTTCACTCAGACTAACTTCCTTCAATTTGGAGCGTCAAACCAAAATACTCAACAAATATTAGCTCTCCCTCTCTTCCAGTACGGCTACCCTGCCTGCAAAATTACGGCGACTTGACGCTTTAGAAAAGGAGGCTTGATCACTACAATTATCTTTTGGCACGAATATCATATATGAATAGTAATACTTGCAAATGTTATAGTATTATGCATTCGTATTTAATTTGTGGGTTCTGTATAGCACTACAGATTTTAGATAGTCACATAACACACTATTTGCATTTAGTGTCCGTTTCAGCTTCTCAATTTGATTCTGAAAACTCACCGCAAAAACCTTGACAATTACTCTAGAATTCAGCAAGAGAAATAGTGGTTCAATAAAACTAACTTCCGCATTTGTGTTACAAAGACTACATGCCAAGTTACATTTTAAAGAGAACACATATAAACATGTTAGCAAGCCTAAGCTGCATCTCGGTAGGTATCTAGACAGGCTTTCAAAGAAACACGTGCCTGATGCATCAATCGCAAAAGGAAAGCAGCATTGTCATCATCTCCACACTTTTGTCAATAGACTGGGGGATGGGCAAATTATTAGCTCCTTCCATATGTGTGGCCCAATCATGAATTCGTTCTGTCAACGTCCAAAGAAGTGAAGCCGCAGATTCAGCTACTCCTTTCCATCTAGTTTCTGATAGAAGAGATGCAAGGGTGACTGGTAGGTCACATAACACAGTGAATCAGTCCACAACCAGAATTACCATCTTCGAAATCACCAGCAAGTTAGCCGTTAAAAGTTACTGGATAAGCTGAAAGCTCGAAAACTATTAAATGTGCAGTAGCAGGAATAACAATATGCCTCGCCACAACTACATTTAATCTTAGTTTCCAGTTAAATGAAACACAAATCGTCTTTTAAAAATTTAGCAACGCAAAATTTGTCCCCAATATGCATATTTTGACAATACATGGAAACGTAACTTCATTTATTTAACACAAAGTTTAAATGTGCTGAAGAAAATTTGCATACTTGGAGAAGATCAATTAACCAACCCTGACGAGCCTTGCCTAAGCATCTAATTGCCTCAGACCACAACTCTAATATATGATCTTGAGATTGTCGCTGAATTTAAACTGGCATACAGTGAACAAAGAGCACACTAGGTTAGTCTTGTTGGTTCTTTGCCCCTAGTTTTGGTGTAGCAGCTATATTATTCATCCTCTCTTTTCAAGGATTTCATAATTGGACGTTAAACTCATTTCATACGATGGGAGTTGCCAGGGTATTGGGCTCTGCTTTGCTATGCGCTATTCATGGTGCTATTGTAGAAAATACTTTATTTGAAGATGGTGATGGTGCAAATACATTCCGTGCTTTTAATCCAACTCAAGCTGAAGAAACTTATTCAATGGTCACCGCTAATCGTTTTGGTCCCAAATCTTAATTTGGGGTTGCTTTTTTTAATAAACGTTGGTTACATTTCTTTATGTTATTTGTACCAATGCTCTTGGAGTAGTCGGTCTGACCCTAAACCTAAGTGCCTATGACTTTGTTTCTTAGGAAATTCGTGAGGCGAAAGATCTTGAATTTGAGACTTTCTACACCAAAAATATTCTCTTAAACGAAGGTATTCGTGCTTGGATGACAGCTCAAGATCAGCTTCATGAAAATCTTATATTCTTTGAGGAGGTTCTACCACGTGAAAACGCTCTTTAATGGAACTTTAGCTTTAGTTGGTCGTGACCAAGAAACCACTAGTTTCGGTTGGTGGGCCGGGAATGCCCGGCTCATCAATTTATCCAGTAAACTACTCAGGGCTCATGTAACCCATTCCAAATTAATTGTATTCTGGGTCGGGGGAATGAACCTATTTGAAGTGGCTCATTTCGTACCAGAGAAGTCTATGTATGAATAAGGATTAATTTTACCTCCCCACCTAGCTACTCTAGGTTGGGGGTAGTGGTGAGGAAGTTATAGACATTTTTTCATACTTTGTATCTAGAGTACTTCATTTAATTTCCTTTGTAATATTGGGCTTTGGTAGTATTTATCATGCACTTCTAGGGCCTTAGACACTTGAAGAATCTTTTCTATTACTTGGTTATATTTGGAAAGATAGAAATAAAATGACTACAATTTTAGGTATTCACTTAATCTTGTTAGGTATAAGTAATTTTTTATCTTCTAGTATTCAAGGCTCTTTATTTTAATGGCGTATATGATACCTGGGCTCCGGGAGGGGGAGATGTAAGAAAAATTACCAACTTGACCCTTAGTCCAAGTATTATATTTGGTTATTTACTAAAATCGCCCTTTGGAGGGGAATGATGGATTGTTAGTGTAGACGATTTGGAAGATATAAACAGATGACATGTATGGTTAGATTCCATTTGTATACTTGGTGGAATCTGGCATATCTTAATCAAACCCTTCGCATGGCTCGACGTGAACTTGTATGGTTTGGGGAGGCTTATTTATCTTATAGTTTAAGGGCTTTATCCGTCTTTGGTTTCATTACTTATTGTTTTGTTTGGTTCAATAATACTACTTATCCTAGCGAGTTTTACGGACCCACTGGACCAGAATCTTCCAAAGCTCAAGCATTTACTTTTCTAGTTAAAGACCAACGCTTTAAGGCTAATGTGGGATCCACTCAAGGACTTATTGGTTTAGGTAAATATTTAATGCGTTTCTCGACCGAAAAAGTCATTTTTGGAGGAGAAACTATGTATTTTTGAGATCTGCATGCCCCTTGATTAGAACCTCTAAGGGGTCCAAATGGGTTGGACTTGATTAAGCTAAAAAAAGACATATAACCTTGGCAAGAACGACGCTATGCAGAACATATGACTCGTGCTCTTTTAGGTTCTTTAAATTCTGTGGGTGGCGTAGTTACCGAGATTAATGCAGTCAATTATGTCTCTCCTAGAAGTTGGTTAGCTATTTCTCATTTTGTTATAAGATTCTTCTTGTTCGTAGGTCATTTGTGGCACGCGAAGGGTTTGAAAAAGGAATTGATCGTGATTTTGAACCTGTTATTTCCATGACCCCTCTTAATTGAGATAGAAAATCCAATACTTTAAGTAAAAATCACTTTGATTCCATCACACATATTGGAATCAGGTCATACTTTTAAAAAATAATTTTTTTCAACTTATTTATATCTAATCTTTTTTCTGGCTAGGCTAGGTGGGATAACTGAGCCACTAACCTTTCGTTATGCTCTTGTCTCGAGCAAAACCAATAAAGAAAAATCTATTTAACGAGCAAAAAAAGGAGAGAAGGATTTGAACCCTCGATAGTTCTTTGTTCAAAACCACACCGGTTTTCAAGACTGGAGCTACCAATCACTCAACCATCTCTCCAAAAGATAAATTTTATTTTATTCCTCGAATAGAACATGGCTATGAGTCGATATAACACTATTATCTGTAGAAAGATCTCAGGTGTGAATCTACTAGTCGATCTATCCGTATATATAGATATAACACTATTATCCGTAGGTGGAAGTCTAAGGATTTCAGAAGGATTTCTCAATATTTCTAAGCTAGACATGTTTTGGGATTCAAAATCATATAATCTCATTTTTTAAATTAAAATTCTATTTTGATACTTGATCCGAATTTTAAAATAAAAGAGTAACGTTTTCATGAAAATGAAAATCTTAAATAAAATTAATATAACTAATTTTAAAATAATTCATTTAGGCATTCGAGTAATTACTAAAATATAAATAAAAGTAAATGACAATTTAAAAATACTAAATAATTCAGAAAGCCACTTACAATATGCAATTTGAAAATACTAAATAGTTTAGAGAGCCACTTATTGTACAAGTACTTAAAAGATCAATCTTATGATATAGAACATTGTTTCAACCAGATAATCAATTACCATTTCACATCGACATATTTTATATGTTAAATTAATGACATGGCATAACACATCAGCAATCCATTAACTTTTAACAGACTTGGATGAAAAATTTAATTTTTGTAAAAAAAAAATTAGTACAGTGATGCGATTGTAAAAAAAATTAATTTAGTGATGTATATGTAAATTAGTGTTCAGTATAGTGAAAAAAAATAATTTTACCCCTATTATATGAGCCTAAATTTGAGAATCTATTAGTGTTCTAAAATTAGATATATATTTTTTATTTTAGTTCATTTCAAAACTAAAGATATATTTATATTTTAAAATTATAAAGTAACATGATATTCTTAATTTAATATTATATTTTTACTATCATTTTTAATATGAAACTCACAACAACTGAATTTCTAGTTAATGCAAAAGTTAAAGAGTGATAGAAAATAATACTAATAATTCTTATTCTCTTGTAAAAATTTTGCGCAATGTAATGAAATATATAATATCTGAAAGATAAAGTAAGCTTAATAATATTAAGAAATAGAATATCAGCTAAACTATACAAGGACAAATATATTTAATTAACTTACTAAAAGAAAGAATTTTATTTATTTATTTATTCACACCTTCATTCTTCTAATAATTTAATAGTTTTACCTTTTCAAAATAACAAATGTTAAAGGTATAATCTGCTTTATTTGGAGAGGTTTCAGTGAATGCAGGGCAGGTCATGCAATGACATTCCGTGCACTAGAAGTATATAAGTAGTGCACTAACAATTAACATAGAATTAAGCACTCTTCCACAAGAATGCATTTCCACAGAAATTACATGCATGAAACATATATATATATGCCCTGCAATGACATTCCGTGCACTAGAAGTATATAAGTAGTGCACTAACAATTAACATAGAATTAAGCACTCTTCCACAAGAATGCATTTCCACAGAAATTACATGCATGAAACATATATATATATATATATATATATATATATATATAATACAAGACATGAGCAAGAAGATTAGAAACAGACACACATCACATAACAACAATTGAACTCAAATAACAACAGACACCAAATTAAAGACACAATTACAAAGCCCAAGGACTTGGCAATTTTATACAACTAATTTGCAATTCACATAATTATATTTTCCTCCACATATGGCCGGCCGAATTCACCCGTTTTGGACTTTCAGGATCTCCCACCTTATTTTGTCGTTTCGTGGGCCTTGTTCTGAATTGTTTGGCCCACATTCTTCTTTTTCTGGCCCGCAAAAACCACAAAATCCTGGGCCTTCTCCTTTGCATGTTCCAGCTGCTCCGGCATAGAGCCAGCGGCCTTCCTGAAATAATTCAGCACCCATGACAGCGACGACAGTCCGCTGAGCCCAAAAACGCCGGAGCTGAGGAATCCAGTGACGGCGAGGCCGATGGTTATGGCGGCGGGGACGAGAACCGGGCTGAAGATGATGAAAAGCGGGATGGTGACGGCGAGTCCGGTCAACGACAAAGCGAGTGTGATTCCGGCAAGACAAAGTAGGGTTCCGCCGACCGGGAGGAGCGTGATGACGGCTAGGACTTGGGATGCTGAGGGGCCGTTTTGAGGAAGGAGGCTTTTGACACCGGCGTCGTGGCGCGTGAGTTGGGGGTGAACTTGAAGCTGGTGGGGACGGTCGTGTTGGGGACGATCGGCCATTGATGAATTTGGGGAGTGTTTTAGAGAAAATTGAATTTTTCACAGAGAGAGAGGGGTGGAGGAGAGAGATGATGCGGTGCAATTATAAAGAGGAGGAGAGTGCATGGTGTGGTGACGCGTGGTGGGGTGACACGGCAGTGCAAGGGTTTTGCATGAGTAACAGGTTTCAAAGTTGAACTGCCACACCACATTTATATTTGTTTCTTTCTGGTGTGGTGTTGTATTTCCCAAAAATGAAGAATGGCTTTTATTATGGTGTTTTTGGGCTTTGGTTTCAATTTATTGACCGTTATTCTAGGCTGAAAGGCCGTGCCCAGTCCAGTGTTTCCACAAACCACAAGGTTAACCATGAACACACATAAACTCGTACAAAAAGATGTAAAAAGGCAAAGCATGAACATAAACTCCTTAAACTAATTTCCAAAATAGCTCGTGATTCGCACGGTTTTTTTAATATAAAATTATTGTATTGTTTATACTTTTTTTATAATTATTATGCTGATATATTAATTATAATAATAATAGATTACTATTGTGTACAATAATTTTTATTAAAAAAATTATTTTCTTTTAAAATATATTATTTAATTAATAATGTACAAATGAAAAATTAAATAAAATTTGAGGGACGGCAGATTGCAATAATGGAATTTGGTGATCAAGAGATTTGAGGGTTGCTGATTGCAAATATAGAATTTGGTGACCAAGAAATTTGAGGTCATATTTTTAGAATTAAATAGAATTTTTTTTATAGTTAAGTTTATTGTTAAATTTTATGGTTGAAGAATCATTCTTAAAATTTAGGATTAAAATACGAATTTGTGCTATATATTATATATATAGATTTATTGTTTTATGAGAAAATTATATATATATATATATATATATATATATATATATATATATATATATATATATATATATATATCGATAAATCTCACGACAAAGTTGAATTATAATTAACGTGTAACTTTAAGTGATGATAAAATAAAATAATAATCTCATAATCTAATTATTTAGATACATTTAAATTTAATATTGATATAAATTTATCTTTACATGTTAGAGGAACCTCTATATATTCTTAGTCAAAACAGTTTTTGAATGGCCCGGACCCAGAGTATCAAGCCACCTCATTCGAGGTTCACTTCAGTAGTAATTTCTAATTGGGCCCATATTAAATCAATATGGTAATTTCTTTCTTCGTTAGTCTCGACACCTTTGTGTAATGCTGGGTTTGGACTTTTCCGTTTTCAAAATAAAGTAGACCAAAGGAAAAGTTGAGCAAACAAACTTGGGACAAGCCTAGTAAATACTAAATTCCAATATTGGTGATATAGATACTTTATTAATTACATATTCTAGTATTTTTTATGAAAAAATTACAATAAAAGTGTATTAAAAACATATTTACAAAAAGAGTGCATTTTTAATCTTTTATTTACATAATAAATACAATTAGTTTTAGTTTAAATTAATTAGAGTGATGATGTGGCCATGATGATCCCTTTAATTTAGTTGGGTAATTTCAAATTTTAAAATTCTAATTAAATTCACTTATCTTTCTCTTTCTTCCATTTCTCTTCTTCCGCCATTTTCATCTTCTCCATCTTTCTCTTTCTTCCATTTTCTCTTCTTCCACCATTTTCATCTTCTCCATCTTTCTCTTTCCTCTATTTTTCGCTTTCTCTTTCCTCCATTTTCATCTTCTCCATCTTATTCCGCCATTTTCTCCGCCGTTTTTTTTTTCATCTTTCACATTCATGGTGGTAATTGTGGCGGAGGAAAAAGATGGTGATGGTTGTGGCAGAGGAAGAAAATGGTGGTGGTTATGGCGGAGGAAGAAGATGGTAGTAGAGTCGGAAGAAGATGGTGATGGTTGTGGCGGAGGAAGAATATGGTGGTGGTGGTGGAGGAGGAATACATTTGTATTAAAGGTTGGTTACCCCTGTATTAAGGTTTGATTACCTTTGTATTAAGGGTTGGTTACCTTTGTATTAAAGTTTTCGTTTAGTAAATTTAGGTAACCAAACAATAGTATATAGGTAACCAAACACTAGTATGAAGGTAACTAATTCTTGAATGTGTAGTAACTAGTTTTGGTTACCTTTGTATTTAGGTTGGTTACCCTTGTATTAAGGTTTGATTACTTTTGTATTAAGGGTTGGTTACCTTTATATTAAAGTTTGGTTACATTTGTATTAAAAGTTGGTGTTTGGTTACCTTTATATTTAAGTTTGGTTACCTTTGTATTAAAAGTTGGTTACTGGTTATCTTTTGCAGACTTCGGCGAGGAAGAATGTGGAGTCAAAGTAAGAGAGAAAGATGGAGAAATTGAATTGAAGTAATTTAATTTACTTCTCCTTGATTTAAAGAATTTGTAGAATTTAATTTAATTTTCCTTGATTTAAGGGATTTGTGTAATTTAATCTACTTCTCCTTAATTTAAGGGATTTGTAAAATTGAATAATTAATGTGAATATTGTATTTGCACTCTTTTTGTAATTATTTTTTAAAAGTTGTATACTTCTGTAAAGAACCCGATTAACAATGTATTGGCATTATCTAAAATAATTCATATGCACATCGATGGTGTACGAAAAACAAGACACTATTTTCTCTGGAAATGTTTTTTGAGAAACTGGCTTTCATAAAAGAGATTTTGAAGCATAGTGTCGTACACTATCACAGATTCTCTTTCCCTGTTTGATTAATTTCCTCACTAGAGTTTCCTTGTGGTAATAAAATAGCATAAATCTGCTACGAATGAAAAAGGTCATGTTATCAAAATTCAAAATATGCATCTCTGTCTGTCTGGTGAAGGAGAAATTATTGCATGTCCAGGAGCAACGTTACAGTATGATCCACTCTCTTATATAAGAGTGGAATCCACACATGATGTGACCCGGGTGGACCCTCCTTATGTGAGAGGGTGGAGCATTGCTCTTGAGACGTACAATACCCGTGAAGACTTTGTTGAACGTTGCCTAAACTAATAATGATAAGTCCAATTATATATTCTCGAATAGGACTATTTTGATGGGGTCAACGTCTTCCTTTTGTATTACCCAAGGCCGTTGGCCCAAGTGATGCATATTCACCAGAGTTCTGGAACCGAAACATAAACAGTTACATTAACATATAGTATATATTTATGTTGATACATTATTATCACTGTTTCATGACGTTAGACTAACACTCCAAACTTGATCACTATTTTAGTTGGCAGCTTGTTTGTAATTTATTGGGCTTTTGTGAACCAGGAACGTAATTGCATTTCCTAATCCTATTCCACACCTGTTATTTCACAAGGGAACTACTTTGATGCCACGTTTCAAATTATTTGATGAAAGGAAATATAATTCTTGATCTTATTAGTCAGAGATATGGGTACTTTACTTGCATAGGCTGCCAAATTTGGATCATTAGTCTTGCACGTGAGGAAAGAATCTCATCTTGTCTATGATACAATAACTGTGGACTGCATAGTTTTTCGGTGGATTTGCTTATTCACATGCAATTAGATATACTATAAAAGCTTGAATAAAATCGGAAAGATTTGAGTAACCATCAAATGGTTGCAGGTCAAGTTTAAGCATGACTGCAGAAAAAATTATGATGCCCCTACGGAACTTGTCATTGATTGTCTGCATCATACCTAGAAATCACCTCCTTGACAATATTTCTGAGGCTATAAATACGAACTTATGTAAACCAAACAATTCAGAAGCATTCTGATTGAAAAGTTGTATAATTTTTAAATTCTATTGATCACATTGAAAAAGAGAGAAATGTAGGGAAACATCCACAAAAATTACAAGTTAAAAGCAGATGTAATATTCCGCCATTAACTTCTTGTAAATACATACCTGCAAAGTCATAATTTCAATATAGTTAGTTAATCTGCCACAGGCACATAAAACAGTACAACCAAAGAATCAATAACAGAAAACCGGGCTTACTTTAAATAATCTGAGAAAGGGATTTTTCAATGTCTAAAAGGAGTAATCCTCAAACATCAAGCTCTTGAAGCAAAAACCAGCAAGTTCTATGAAGCTGCCAAAAAGTAATCCCGAATTGTTTTTCTTTTCAAAGAGGAAGGAGGATTTAGTACAGAAGATGGGCTTTCGAAAGAAGCTTTGGGGGTTTTCTCAAAGCTTTCATTAGCTTTTAAAGGGGATGAAAATCTTCTCTTTTGGGGTTTTGGAGTGCTGATTTCAGGCATTGCTACAGAATAGGTTGAGTTGATTTGGTGAACGACTTCATCTGAAGGATAACTGTCAGATTTCGTTTTGAAAATTGTTGGCTCTTCATCCATAAAAAGTTTTCGACATTCCATCCTTGGAAGTGCCATGACTCTCCTTCTAATCGAAGATGGAGACCTTGTCTTTGAGTAGCAACTGCTTCGGACATCCCAAAAGCGAACCTAAAATACAAAAATACAGTACATTTCAGTCAGAAGAACGTACACAAATGTAGAAGAAGCATAATGGCCAGCACAAAACAAAACCCTTGTTAAAAATCCTGTATTGAAATGATACTTTTGATCAATCAGACGTCCTTTGCAAAAATGGTCATATAATATAATAAGCATGTGCTTTTGATGTGCTTAATTGATAATTGTAGCTTACTGTGAAATCATCAGACGATGTAGCTATTTTCCCCATTTCAGATGAGCACCTGCAGGAGAAGAGTTATGAGATCTTTGGGTACATTGGTCAAGCGGAATACATGTTCTGTATGGTTATAAATATACCAGTCTACTGCTGTAGCTTCTCCATCATGGCTTTTCAGAATAATGGGATCTGCTTGAGGTTTGTTCACCTGTTTTTATATATTGCTAACTAAGTCAAAACCCTGGACAAGAACAAATGCTGGCAAAAGAAAAACCTTCAAGAGAGAAATTAACCTGCCATATGTAGGCATTTCCATCACTAGAACCACTAAGTATATGGGCTGCATCAGGGCTCATTGCTGACTGCAATCAGTTGACAAAAATATGTAAATAGGAGCACCAAATGTAGCATTAGAATGATTAATACTTTAGGATCAAAAACAGCACTGACCTTTACAAAAAATGATTCAATTCGGCATCCAGAAAAAGATTTCAGAGGCCCCTTTTCAAGCTGAAGTATATTATAAAGATATATTCTGTAGAACAAGTTATCAAAATATAAGTCATGCCTAAATGCTTGGTTATTTAACATTAACCCTTGAGATTCAAAAACTTTCACAGTATGTCCTATTCTAAAGGAGGGTTGAACAATTTCCAATAGAAACCAGTGCTACTCTCAAGGTAAAACATACCTATTGTCCATGCATGAAGCTGAAATAAACACTCCATTTAAATCTTGGGACAAGCTAGTTATGCCATGTAATCGCCTTTCCTGAAGAAAGGAGGGAAAAAGAAAAGGATAAATTATGTTTGATATGTCATTCCTAGAATAGACTGGTAATTTGGTATTGCAATTAAATTTATTTAATGCAACGTGGATATAATTCCATGGTACTGTTCGACCTTATAAAGTTTAGCACAATAAGACCTCCAAAACTCTTATCCTAACATCTTTATTTCTTGTCATTCAGCTATTCTCATTGCCAAAATTAGGCATTGTTCATGGATTAATATTAGGATAATTTTCATTTAGCAGAAAACAAAGTCAGATCCTCAAGATCTCATATTCATATTTTATCACAAGAATATATCATATCCATTTAGACTATAGGGTGTGAATTTATTCTAAACTTCCAACTATTGGCATTTCCAGACTAACCCTTTGAGTTGGCAATTCAGCATCAGAGCTTGCCTGGGCAACTGAAGTTTTTAGGTTTCTTCTGTCCCAGAATTTTACAACACTGAAATGTATCAAAAAAAACACTAGGGGTGAGGTGAAGGATAAGTCAAATTAATCACCGCCAACATAAAGTCTCAAACTAAAGGGCTTGTTTGGCATTAGTAAACATTTCAAAGTTTCCTGCGCACCTATCCACTGCTCCAGCAGTTGCAATGGACATCTCATCCTTTAGATGGAGAACTGAAGTAATGCTCTTGGAAGCAGCCTGGAATTATAAACACATCAGCAAAAGGCATAGAGGAATGGATTGCATACTGGGAAAGAGAAATATGACCAGAAATAAACCTTGCCACGCCTAACCCGCCTTCCGTGAGTTGAAGTATGAGCCCCTTGGACGACCTCAATTGGCCTGCAAAAAATGTTAAATTAAAAAAATACTACTAGATTTCATGAATGACCGACTTTTATTTTTATTTTTTAATTTTAGAACAATGCACAACTCCTAAACATTATAATAATAATAATATAGAATTGAATTTTCAGAACTTACGATATGCAAAACTTCTCCTGCCTACTTCCAGAGCACCTCAAGTCCCATAGAGCAAAGGACCCATCTCTTGAACCAGAAACAATGAGATCTAAAAGAATGCAACAAATACCAATATAACGAGAATGTAAATATTGTCCTCTCTGTATGAAGAAAGGAGTTTCAAATAAAACATTGAAAAATTAGAGACATAATAAAATCAATCATACACCTACCGTGATTAGTTGGATGAGAACATAGAGATTTTATACTTCCTGTGTGACCTATCAGTGCTCCAACACACTTCTTTTCTTGTGCATCCCATACCTTTACCTGTTTAGACCAGACGAATGTGTTACCAGCAAAGCTTGTTAAGTGAATTTAATATGAGAAATACTATTCTAGCATAGTGACTTACACTTTGATCACCAGAAGCTGTTAATATGTTAGTATCTTCCTGCAAAAGGGAAAAAATTGTTTACTGTTTATTCAAACATCGCCTATTCATTAAATGGAAGGGAAATTAATATCCTATCAATTAAAATTGATTATCTGTTCATTGCATTCCCTTCCTTCAACAAAATGTGTTGAGCTTATAGTTATCACATCACTGGCTAGTTGAATAGTTCAACAAATATTGAAAAAGGACAGCAAAATAATGGCCATGCATTCATAAGAAACCTATATATGACATCTGCAAGAGGTACCTTGATCCAACAAATGTCAAAAATAGCATTATCATGAGCAACCCACTCCCATAGTTTAGCTTTTTCTACAAAAAATTGGTACCAAAAGTCATTACTGGAAATAAGTAGTAGCAATAATGTTGAATTAAAACTATCGATTGTCCAAACCTAGGTTAAAATTGATGTGCTTTACCTGCATTTTGTTGGTAAGTTGTTGAAGATGGAAGTTCCAATCGAGAATTGTATAAGCTAACATAGCCACGCTCATCGGTCACAGCAATAATATGGGAATTTTTAGTTGTCTGTAAAATTAGGAATCCAAATTTAGTAACAAAAAAATTAACTATAAAAAAAACTAGTGGCTGAACTTAATAAACATATCTACATATTATATGGAAGAAGATTGTACCTTGCAGAAAGAGAGGGCCATCGGAGGTGAAGTTTCACCGTTATGTTCAACGGCCACAGTTCCGATGTGATTGTATTCAGATACATCATTTGATATATATGGTCGTTTTCTTACTGAATCAAATCAAAAGGAAAAGAAAAATTACATAAGCTATATTTATTTATATATTCATATTCAAAACAGAAAAAAAAAATCGATTAAATAGAAAAGGGTACCTCGGAATCCATTGAGCTCCCTTGATTTGATGTCTTGAAAAAAAGATTTGGGTTTGGAGCTCTCCATTTCCAGTTGTTGCTTCAAAAAGGAGGAGAGAGAATGTAGAGTAGAGAATAGAGGGGAAGGGGGGAAGGGGGGAAGAGATCGGTGGTGTGTATTAAGTATATTTTGACTTGGCGCGAGGACAATAGGTTAACAGGCGGGAAACTTCAAAAATTTTGTACAGGGCGGTAAACCTTTTGCTTCGTCGCAAGAAATGGCTATTTCCGCACCCATCCCATCACTACCTCTAATATAATAGTATGACAAAACTATCCCTCGATACTTGGTTTGGTTTGGCCTCTTATATTATATGACAAAAGTTCTGGTGAGGTGAGCATTGGGGCTCAACCTTAATGGGCCTTGGCAAATAAAATTTCATAGTTATCAATTTAGAGTAGCCATCTTTGCAATTATGCCCTTGAAGAAATCAACTTTCAATTACACTTGCAATAAACTCAAGATTATAATGTCTATTTAGTATATTTAGCTGCTTAATAAAATTCATTACCAAACGTAGCAGCTCATCACTATGTTTTCCACACATTATTTCACTTTTTTTTTTAGTATATATGGCATGATCTCCTTCATTACACTTATCTTTTAATTTTTCTCAATATTACATTTAACGACATAATTATTTTCGATGAATTTTATTATGTTACTAATTGTTCGTGAAGATAAATTTTGTTTATCTCAAATATAATATTTACGTCGTTAATTATATATTCAGATAAATTGAATGATAAGTATAATAGAGGGGATTAGTCCACGACGGATTAGGTCCTCCATCCATGACGTTATATAGTTTCAAGTAAATGACGGTAAAGGAGTGAGTATGGACACGGACGATATGCATGGGTAACAACTGTAGGGGACGGGAATTGTGAGGGATACTCCGACCACACCCGTTGCTTGGTCTAATTGTTTCAATTATAGACCACCACACAAAAGTTAATTAATTAATGTGGAGTAGTACATGAAGTAATATTAGGACTACATATAATACATATTGAATCCAGTAAATGTTGCTAACAAACATTATATATATATTTAGGCAGTTCGAATAAATTTCAGATTACTGTTTATTTAAATTGTTTTGAATCTAAAACTAAAAATTATTTGGGTTTCATAAACTAATTTATAATTATAATAGTAATTATAGTAATTTTGAATATAAATAACCATATTATCATTCTTCTTCATAAAATGTGAGACTTAATATTGTTATGATTGAGCGATTGTTAAATATAAAATTCACGTGTAATTGAATTTGAAAGAGAATATTAGAAATATCTAATTGTTGGTAAGTGGCTTAGTATTTTTTTTAAGGTGTCGCCACTTTACTATATTACCCCTATACAAACAAAAAATTTCAGAAACCAAAGGTGGGCACTTGCCCGGTTGCCCCCTTGATTGTATGTGCATCCGCCCCTGCGCAGCTCCTCTTGTTCTTTTTTATTTGCTACCTTTTCCTGGCTGTAATTTGATTTGGACAGTAACACTTGGTGTCGTGAAGATGTTGAAAAGGTGGGGGCCACCTTGTTCTCGCTGTGCACCTAAATCTTTAAGCATTGGCATTTGAAATGTTTGCAGTTGTCAGTTCTTCAGGAGCCAAACTCAATCAAGAAAGTAGAGGTGAGTTGTTTTATTCCGTCTCAAATGTGAGGAAGAAGAAATCTGCTGAGGATACAGGGGTTGGAGAAGAAATTCTCCTTGCACTGCAACAAGTTGTTGAGGATGCTGCAAGTATGTACAAGGTTTCGGTACAATAATAAATAGAAAATTGATATATTTATACTGTTTTTTAATAATTTCACATGGTGAATTCTATAAAAGTGTTGCTATAGATGTATAGCGACAATTAAATAGTCGATATTGACATTTTTATGTGATCTACCGTGTGGAACTATCAAAAAACTGTGTAAAAATATCAATTCCCTAATAAATATTGTAAAGTATTTAAAAATTAGTACTATTTATTGTACAAATTATTGTGTCTAATTTTATAATTTTGAATTTAAAAATATCTTAAATTAATTTTTAAAATTAATAATGATTTTATAATTTAAAACAGAAAAATAATAATTTCAGATCAATGCGTGAAAACCTTGTATATCAAAACTTGTAGAGAAAGTAACGCATGGAAATTGTGAATGTGTTAAGATTTGGTATTCTTCTAATTTCCAATTCAATAATGTTTTTCTCATTTTTGTAGATAAGTATTTTCCTCATTGTTTTAGCCATGCTAAACATTAAAATAGCATGTCGTCCCCATGTCAAACTTTTTAACTTTCTTGTCTCAAGTGTTAACCTTAAACTGTGAAATCAAATACTGCCTTTCATTTTAAGTGTCTTTTTTTTTTTTCCTTAAAATAGTTTGGCACAGACTTTTAGACAATGATTTAAAAAAAAATCAAACATATCTTTTGCTAAAAATGTAAAGGTGGCATGTTAGTACTAATTATCCACCTACGATATAAGTATGACATCTTGATTTTTTTATTTACTTTGTTGTCTAAAATTAGAACTATATATTTAATTTTAAATAAATTAAAAATAAATATGTTTTTATAATTTTAAAACATAGAAATGTATTTTCTTTTATAGGTTTGTAGGAGTTCTTAACCTAAAATTGGTTAACAGACCTTTTGTTAAAGCAAAACATTGTTATACATTTTATGTTATGTAAAATTATGGATGTACACAGTCGGTCTTGATTATATTCCCTCTATTTTAAATTACAAGATGATTATTATTATTTTAAAAGTTAATTTTAGATATTTTTAAGCTTAAAAAAATTGATATGATTTATTTAAAAAATTGATATTTTCACAAGCTAATTTGATATTTTTACAAGATCAAATGGGACCCACTTGTAAAAATATCAAATTAGCTTATGAAAATATCAATACCCTTTATTTAAAAGCATAACTAAAGCAATAAATCTTAGAATGATTAGTACCTTTTAGATAGTTTAATATATTCATCATTGTATTTACAAATTAAATAAATCTATATCAATGTTAAATTTAAAAATATGTTAGATTGAATTTAAAAATATCAGTATTCTTATATTTTGGAAAATATAAAGTATTTTTATTTTTAGTTGTCAGAAATTGTCGAATCTCATTTTTCTTCTCTTATTATATTTGATATTTTTATAATAAAATTTAAATTTTCAGCAAGATCATTTTATATTATCACATTCATATGAGAGGAGTTCTTATGAAAATAATTAATTTTAATCAATTCTCAATTTTTTTTTTTGGGGTTGGGTGGGGGGGGGGGGTGTTGGGAATACATTTATCAAAGGAAAAAAATAAAAATTAAGAGAGAGCGGTAAATTTCAATTCCTCTTTGCTCAAGAAATCAACTGCAGGCCCCTAAACACAGCTTTTCCAAACTGGCCCGGCCCATAAAAGCTATCGCGAGAAGCGAGATAGATGTTTAATATTTTTGAGGAGGCTAAAACGACGTAGTAACAAAATCCTACATAGCCGATCAAACGAACATACCCCTTGCAAATATCAAAATTAAGTGGGGGTACAGCTGGAAATCCAAATTTCAAGGCGGGAAAGAGAGCCGTTGCAAACCAAAAACTTGCGCCAAAATCTCAATTTCACTCGGTTTTAGCTGCCCGACATTGTACGGGCAGTTCAATCCCTCTCTCTAAAATCGTCCATGTTCATATAATTGGTCAATTTGGCCTTTAATATATATATACTCATATAGTTATCCCGCAAATTGCCTTGGCACCGTACACTCTCCTATCCAAATATAATCTTTCTTTCTCTCTCTTGTCTCTCCAAATCACAAACTTTTCCTTTTGCCGCCATACTTTTTTCCTCA
This sequence comes from Hedera helix, assembly GCA_947179155.2. Taxonomy (NCBI): domain Eukaryota; kingdom Viridiplantae; phylum Streptophyta; class Magnoliopsida; order Apiales; family Araliaceae; genus Hedera; species Hedera helix. Next base: position 38,625,356 of record OX359270.1, on the reverse strand, counting down.
TTCAAAGTCTTCATCTCTATTTTCTCTCTTTCCGATTTTCTTTCCTCTATAGTTATAGGAAAATAGCACCACAAAAGTCTCCTCCCAAAAACCCTTTTTGGTTTATTCTCATTCCCACAAATTCTCTTGATTCCTAGTTTTTAATTTTTTCTCTCTTCAAATCAAAGCCCATCTTTCAATTCCCATTATTATTCCTCTGTTTTCTCTTATTTTGCCTAATTCACACAGAAATCAGTGTTTTATTACTTGGGAGGTTCCCCTCAAAAGATTGGATTTTGGGCTGATTTTCTCACATGGGGTTGTCAAAGAAACATCAAATTGATGAAGGCGGCCTAGAATCAGAAGGCAAAAAATGGGTAATTGCAGGAAGTGCGGTTCGGGCTCCATTGAGGTCCATATCTACGAAGCCAAGAGAAGAGTATGAAGAAGATGATGATAAGCGGTCAACCACTCCGACGGCGAAAGAAGCGAGGATACCGGAGAGATTGCACTGCCCGCCGGCTCCGAGAAAGCGGCCGCCAACGGCGTCGTGTCACTTTAGTGGAGTTAGGGAGTTCTTTACTCCTCCGGACTTGGAATCAGTATTTATTCGCCATGTTGAGAGAGCAAATTGAGTTCAAATTAGGGGTTTAATATATTGTTCTGTTTTTTGTTGTTGTTAGTTATATCATATATTTGGTCAGTGAGTAGCTTTGTTTTAGATTAGAGTTTTGAGGATGTATAAATATATGGTAGTAATGAAATAGGTAGTGTACTTTTAGTTCAGTGTTTGCTTAATGAGAAGAAGTTGAATCTTTTGCAAGTTTTGCGCTTTGTGTGTTTATTTTTTCATTTTTATTTGGAATTTTTTTGGCTAATTTTTTCGATTATGTGTTTGTTGTTTATATCATTTGTTGGTGTGAGATGTGTTTGTTTTGCTAGATTTATCATACAGAACTCCTTAACAAGTGCTTCTTTCATCAAGTTCCTATATTTTCTCTCTCTCTCCCTCTCCGTGGGAATAAAACTTTGTCAAGTTTGGTGACAAAATTATGTACAGAACACGAAGAGAGATTAACCGCACCTACACACACATAAGCCAATAATATGTATTTTGGTTACACAATGTTTAGTGCTCGCCTAGAGGTGTAAACACATCAAAAGCTAAACGCTGTAAATGCCGAGTAGAGGAACAAATATCAGCAAAAATTGATATTTTCGCTTGTGGGCCTCTTTTTTAGTTATAATGACGGTTTGATCGTCTATAGTGACGATTTTATACGTTGCTATAGGTTAAAAAAGGACGTATATGCAAAAATCTCAAATTTTACTATAAAAATATCCGGTCCCTACAATATATCTTACTATACTCGTAAGAAAGATGATTAGTGTCAAGAGTCCCAAATTTAAGGTTTCGAATAGAGTCCAAGTAGTATGCCAAAACACAAGCTTTTTATAATATTTTTCAAGCTAGGATGCCAAGACTAGTTCACAGAATTGCTCATTGAGAATTGACCGTCACAAATCTCTAAAGGGCTAATGACAAAAGTGTCTCTTTAAGTTTGGTCGGAAATTAATTTATTTCTCGAAATCAATCAATATCTCTAAATATTATAAAACAACAATTTTATCCCTTTTTGTCAGTTTGGCCAAATTACTTGCCGAAAATACGATTTGACTACTTCTAAACATATATTGACCAACTTTGACGGTATTTGGCCAACAAATAATGTATTTCACAGTTTGGTAGTTTATTGAAATACATATCCATCTTAAAAATTAATATTTCATGTAGAAAAAAATAATCAAATCTTCATCTAATGTTGAGCCCTAATTTTAGACATTGATCAATGGGCATATATATATATATTAAAAACGAACTAAAAAAAATGTTCAAAGACAGCTTATAAGCAATGGATTTATACCCATTTTCGTTTTAAAATGAACATTAGAAACAAAATATTTCAAAAACAACACATTAATCAAACATCAAGCCCAGATAAAATCTTTAGCAAGTAATTCATTAGATCCAAATACACGAAAAAAATATAAATTTTTACCCCCACCTTTTTTTTAAAAACATTTCAGAGCCGGTACAAAAAATATGAAAAATCACATATTCAAAATAAAATTGCAGCAAACATATCATTCAAAAGCAAATCAAATCAGTGATTCATTTTTGACCAACCTATGAAAAATTTTAACCTTAAAATTAGTACATCTTCCAATTTTTTGAAGGAAAAAACTTTTAACTTAATCATGTCAAAACCAAACTTGTTTTTACTAAAAATAATTAGTAGATATGTTTGATTATCAAAGAAAAACCTTTTAATCGGACCCATTTTGGTATAAAAAAAATTGAAAAACTCAAATTTACTGTTTAGGGTTTGAGTTTGTGGATAGAGAAGGGAGGAGGCGGTTGGTGTATAGAGAGAGAGAGATAAAGAGAAAATGAATAAAAATTCATTTAAAGATCTTGTATATTTATGATTAAAAATTTGATCCAATGGTTGAGACTTAATCTTAGAGATTGGTCAAGTATGATCAAAGTTGGTCAATATACATTTGAAAATAGTCAAATCGTATTTTCGGTAAGTATTGATTGACAAAAAATAATAAAATTATTATTTTAAAATATTTAGAAGTATTAATTGAAAATTTCTAAACTTTAAATAATAAATTAATTTTTGACCAAATTTAAGGGGACAATTTTGTTATTAACCCACCTCTAAATTACGTTATTCCTTAACCTCTACACCTCAAATTTTTTCTCTAAGGCTCTGCCGTATCACCTTTAGTCTTCCTATGTCCCACCTCTACACGAAGTTCTCTCCATCGGCAACCCCAAGTTCCTCGTAATGCTTCTTTGGTAATAAAAGGACAGATACATATGGGAGTGTGACAGATTAGAATCCTATGTGGGGTTTTATGGCTTGTTTGGTGCCCGTCCAAATTAAATGTTTCAGGGCACTTATTGACAAAGACATTTGGCAAAATTTGTAAGCTTACAAGTAAAATTAATGTGCTTTTGACCAAGATTGAGGCCATGTTTATCATTTACCAAACACCCATTTCTTAATCCTTTACACAGGACAGCAGACAACATATAAATAATTATATGTGCATGATCAAGCAAAGTGAGTTTGTTCAAAAGGTCATAAGGGTAACTTTAACTAAAGAAAGTTTCCTAGGGATCAGTATTGATTAAGAAAATGTATTTAGTACTAATGTAATTAAAGTTTTGGTGTTACCTCGTTATTTTGGATTGGGTCAGCAACCCCTGTATACATTTAAAGGTGCAGTTGGATACATATGATATGGCATAGGTTGTTTTCATTGGATCCTTTTAATGGATAAGTTTCTCTTTCTCATTGCAACCTTCTGGGGAGCACCATATTTTTCTTTTTAATTTTTTATTCTTTTAAAATGAATATTTAAACTTTATAGCTAACAGTATCGATACATAATCTTTGTTCTGGTCATTACCTATTAAATTTAATGTTTGGGTCCAATAATTTGGTTCATACCGTTGTGATACTAAAATTTTATAATAAATTATAAGAAAAAAATAATAATAACATATATACTCTAATGTATCATAAATTTAATAAATTAATTTTTTGAATTAAAATATAATTTTAAATTAATATATATGGGTCAAATATTTCTAACATAAACAACAAAGATAGCATTCACATGCAACTTACAAGAATTGACTGACACCTTATATTATAAGATTTTAATTTAATTTCACATGTTTAATGTCCAAAAAGAATTGACCGACAACTTAGTTCATATAGTTTTGATTGAATCTTCACATTTTAAGAATGGACCGACACTGTCGAAGTGAACGTTTAAAACCATTCAATGCAGGGTTTTTTTTCTTCTTCTTGGAGACAACATTATTATTCAAGTGCCTCATCATAGGGTATTCATTTCATGGTTAAAAGTTAAAAACATACTAGTAGTAAAAAATAAAGAATTTTAGCTAATACAGATCCTGACAAAAATTAAGCTAGTTATATAATGAAATACATTATACATCCTCCATTTCCCAAAACTTCCACTTTTACATTTATTTTTATCTCATAATTATGAAAAAGAGATTAAAAAATGTTTTTTTTTGTCACAAAATGATTGCAAGAAGCGTTAGCGTCTCAATTTGGTTGACCATAACGATTATAATTTTGGGGATTATAATTTCAAAGCATAAATTATAATTTCGAGGTTATGTTTATTTGTAAGAATTACACTTGGAATAAGAATATTAATCTCATCTTTGTCTTGCTTATTTGTAAATTTGGACTTGAAACTATTAGTTCAGAGATTATAAAATAACTCAATATGGGAGACTATTTAATACTATATTCAATCAAATATTATAATCCCAAGATTATTAAGTCATTATAATCAATGAACTAATAGTCTCAAGTCTAAATTTAAAAATAAATAAGACATTTTTAGGATTAATTCTCTCTAAAACTATAAGTTGTTTGTTTAGCACTAGTAGCATGATATGACGTTATAATAACAAACTTAAACATATTGTATCATTTTATATTATTAATTTATTACCGGTAAAGAGCAGACTCTATTTGTGAATAAAAAAAATTGCAACTGTCACTCTTTTTGTGAAACAAAAGAATATTAAACTTGTGTTTCTGCACCGAGGAAAAATAGACATGCCTTACGGCCATCTGCATGATGAAAAGAAAGAATGTGCAGTGTCCCTAGTCTGTTTTCTCAAAAATCCAACCTCCTTTGGTTGAGCTAATGAATTTAACAGTCATTATCTTATTTAATTTTGGGGAAAAAAATACATAAAAAACTTAAATTTTGTGAAGTGCACCGTCATATTAATAGTCACTATTAGTGAATTTAACTGTCACTAGTAGTAAGTCTTGATTGAAACAAGATCCCTCCCTGCCTTATTCTTGTACTAAAGCCATATAATGTTTTGTGTTCAGTAGCTTGAAGTTTAAATCAACTGGAAATGTGTTGGGTATATTTTTTCACTTGGAAAATTCATTTCCAAAAAATACTAACATTGCCTCACAAACTGATATACTTCAATGGCAGTGTTCTAAATTCAGCAGTAGGACAACTGTACACAGAAGGATTTCGATTCCCTCCCAATCCCGGAAATTAGTATATTCACTTTGTGTAAGAATTAGTAACAACCATACCATTTCACTATTATCTTTGGGGTATTTCAGTTCTTTTTTAAGAACTTGGTGCCGGGGAGTTCCAACCCTAGACCTAATGCTATATTTAAATCGGATGAATGGAAAAGATAAGGGAATGAAATAGATATTAGAATTATTTATTTTATTATTAGTTGGAATGAGTTATTTCATACTATCTTTAAGAAATAAAATTAACAAATTTGACAAGAATGATAATAGTTCATTCCATTCCAATAGAATAACATAACAATTTTTTTCATTTCATTATTATCTTGATTTTTGCAATCCAATTGTAACATAATAGCATTGATGTTACGTTTGAATTGAATGAATGAAATTGATGAAGGAATAAAATTGGTGAAGTAATGAAATAGAGAGTACAATAATTTATTTCATTATAGCAAAATAAGTCATTCTATACTCTTTTTAAAGGAATAAAATGAAAATGGTTCATTTCATTCTAATAGAACAATCAAACACAATTTTTTTTATTCCATAGAAATAAGGGCTCGTTCATGAATGATTTTTTTTTTTACTTAAAGTTAAAATTTTAGTAGATTTATAAGTAAAAGTGTTCGTCATCACTTTTATTTATAAGTCGGGAATTATAAGTACTAGTTGTGGATGTGTTTGACTAATAATGACTTATAAGTTAAGTAAAATATAAATATTACTAAAATATCCTTTAGTAAGAAGAATATTAGAAAAATAAAAGATGACATTTATGTCATTTCATAATAGTTAACCGACTTTAAAAAAAATGACTTATAAGTCAATTTTTTTAGTAACAAAAATTTACTTTTTTTTTTTTTAACTTATAAGTTAAAAAAAATAGTTCCCAAGCAGCTTTTAGAACTTAACTACTTATAAGTTAGGTCGACCAACTTATAAATATTTTCTAAACAAGGTCTAAGTCAAATTAATTTTCACTTTCATTCTTACAATATAAACATAATGCGAAGATGGCTATACCTATGTTAAGGTCCTCTTCACTCTGGTTATGCGTGTGCCGCCGCCAAACTGTACGTATGAAGGTTTCATCATTCATTAACGATGACTTTATGCATTATTGTTCCACTTAATTTGGTTAGAAGATTTTGGTTTGTTTGTCTAGTGGCGCATGGATGTCAGATTTGTGCATTTAGACCAAATAAATGGAAATTATGAGTTGCATTTGAACGGTCAAAATTACCAAATGCATTGAGCTTCCGAAACAGCCTAAAAACTGGGAGCAAAAATACACTATAACCAGTGCTAATAAGCTAAAGATTATGGCATCTGACTTCATATCCGAAAAATTATTCAATGTCCAAAAAATAAATAAATAATATACTTCTCTTCTCAAATGATAGTAAAATTTATAAAAATTTTATCACTTATAAATCTTATTATTATATGAAAAAATAAATATATTATTTATTTATCCGTAAAATATTAAATAATTTCTCCTTCATGTCCTATTATTATTGTTCCATTTGGACCACAAGACTAGTGAGGACCAAGTACTACTTTGACTCATTAATTTTATCGTCCTTACGGGAATAGATTAAAAGTTATATTTCAAAACCGAGCATTAACAATTGCTCTATGACAAGGGTCTAATCTGTAACATCCCTCCCCTATAGGATCTCTTACTTGACTGATACGTACTAACATAACTGTAATAAAAAATTAAAATAAATAAAAATCTTATTTACAGTATTAAAATTTTAAAATAAAGGTTCAAAACTAACAATAAATTAATTAAAATTAATTATATTTAATAACTCTAAAATTATATTTGAGCTAGTAGCCAACTTTTATAGCGCAATTTTTACGTACAAATTTCAATCCCAACTAAATTGTGTTATCTACTACAAACAAACGAAAAGTAACAAATTAATTAAAGTAAATACACTACTTGAAAATATGATGAATCAAGTACAACAATTTATTGTATATCCTTATTAGAAAATAAGAGAGATATATTATTTTTACAATCTACTAAAATCAAATGTATTTCATAGTATTAGTACATAACTTAATATTCGTATCACATACAAAGTATATAATCTTACAACAAATATGAAAATGTAAGATATTTAAAAACTATTAAATAAAATACTTTATGAATATGTTTACTCGCCACTTACAACTTGCATACTATCAAAGTTCTTGCAAAAAATAATTTAATTAAAGTAAGATACTTATTAAACCATACTTTATTTACATTAACTTACACGCACTTACTCATAATCTTATAAATCACAAAATATACAAAATTATATCTTACAAATATATATTATAGGATTTTCTTAGAATGTGCGGGCACATTCTAAGCGCTGAAAACAATGTATAATAATATTTATTTATGTATTTGCACTGAATTTAATGTATAAAAAAACAATATACTAGTGGACCCAATGTATTAAATTCCGTGCAAATATATAAACAAATAAAATTTACCCTTATTTTTCGCGCTTAACATGTGTTAAGAGGACCCTATATTATAAACCAACTCACATTGGAGCCATATTAAAAATATGGGTCCCATTTAGACTATGTCCTATCTTTTCGGTTATTTAAAAATAAGTAATCATCAAATAACTTACACGGACTTACAAGACACATAACACGATACTACCCAATATCATAAACTTACATGTGATTGCAAGCATACAACACAATACTACCCAATATCATAAGTTTACATGGACTTGTAAGGCACACATCATAATACTATCCAATACCACAAATTTATAAAAATTTCACACCTTAAATTTACTAGCCATGACCGTGTGTACATTAATATCAGCGACACGCTTACACTATCTGCACTGTATATGGAGTGTTAAACATGAGTTTCAATCCACTCACGTTGGATATCTTACAATGTTCTCCAATATATATATAATGTATCTAAAGAATACCTCTTAAGTAACATACATCTATTAAAATTATGTCATTTTGAGGAAATAAAATATAAAAATGGGAGAGAGAAAGTAGGTGGGAGGAGAGATAAATAATATTAAAAGAGAGTAGTGATTATGATATTTTTTTTTTATATTCTCTTTCCTTAAAACGATATAGTTTTAATAAAGGTATATTATTTAAGAGAGGTATGCTTTAGATCCGTCCTTTATATATATGTACTAGGGATAACCCGTGCCTGAAGGCACAGTACAATTAATATAACAGTTGAGTACTGTATTTAATATTTTTAAATTGAAAAATCTAAAACTGTTGTGGCCAACCATTAATACAAAAAGATTAGTACTCAATCCAGTCATAGTTTATTTTTGAGACAAACATTAGTGTGCTACTCATTCCCAACTTAAAATTAGTTCTTAACAGGTTTAAGCAATTAATTGATTGACGATAGCGGAGTCAAATTTGTGTAATATAATATTTTTGAGTATATTACACACCTTTCCTTTAATGACAAAATAGAATGAGAAGTTTGACAGCATTTATTTGTTTCTAGTATATCTAATCATCGATCAATATGATCCATGAACAATATTTTCTGTGGAAAAATGGTAGTACTGCAAGCCATTTCGTGAGATCCAATAAGGAAAAAAAAAATATAAAAATTCAAAAGAAATATTTTTGCATATATACCCAAAAGTATAAAATGAACTCTCTAAGTCCAAATAAAAAAATATTGTCATTACACCAATTAAATCGCATCACCATAACATTTTTTTCTCTATATTTTTTCTTGAAATTGGACAAAAGATTTTCATAGCATGAGTTAGAACTTACTACAATAGTTACTTTCAATATATCCCGCAAAAACACCAAAGAGATGATACGTAATTATCTGTGCCTAAAGGCACAGTGTAAATTAAAATATAAAAAATACTCTATTACCTAAAGACTCTTTGCAACATAAAATAACTTACAAATCAATTAGAATGAATCTGAACCGTCCCCGTGATTTTCTACCCAAATTAATTTGCATGTGTAAATATAACGACCGCAATACCCGACAAGCAGAAAAATGACATCAATGCTAAAAAGGTGACTCATTTTATTTATGTGCAATTTTTTATTTATTATTATTATAATAATTATAATTATTATTATTATTATCATTACTATTATTATTATTATTATTATTATTATTAGTAATAATAATAATAATAATAATAATAATAATAATAATAATAAAAGTAGTAGTAATAATAATAATAATAATAATAATAATAATAATAATAATAATAATTATTGTTGTTATTATTATTACTACTATTATTACTATTATTATTATTAATATATTAATTATTATTATTATTGTGACGACCCCAAATCCGGGTTCTTTAGCCTCGGGTTTGGTTCTCACTGTACAATACTTAACAACAATGAAATACATATATTGTATTCAAACTACGCGGAATAATACAAAAGGTTCCTTATATAAAGGCTACACTTCCCAAGGTCCATTAACCTTAAATTGTAACATTACATATCTTAAGGGAAATACAAAAGATTTACAACAGTAATTACATAACCGCAATTTAAACTAGCATGTAATTACTACAACTAAGCATTCGCTTTCCCCTTGCCTTTGTTCGATTTAGAGCTTTCGGGATTGGCTGAAATATAGTCATGATATAGCAAGAATGAGCAACTAAATGGCTCAGCAAGTTTATAAACAACAATCATACGATATATCATGATGAAGGGAAATAACTTCAAGGTTTCAACAATAGCAATTGTGAAAGATAACAAGAATCAATGTTCAATAAAAGAAGGAATTGACTCTTTACTGCTGAGTGGTCTTTAATGACCATGAACTGCTACTAAGGTAGAACAGACATACAATGTCTGACTCCTTGTTAAAATAACGGGACACTTGAGGGGATCAGTCCTCTCATGTCCTATGTATATGCATCACATTTAGTTTTATTGCGCGCTGTCGGGTCTCCGACAAATAAAAATCCCCTTTAACTAGGGTTGTTCTATCTCAGTCTTACTGTAAGAATCCGCACCAACCAATGGTTTGGATAAGCTTTTATAATATTCAATTAAATGAATTTAACATGCATTTGTCTAGCCGAAACAATTAGCTTAGACGTTCTTAGACAGTTTGCAAAAGCACTATGTGCGAATACAATAATCAATAATGATGTGAAGTAATTTTTGATAATTAATTCACTCAAAGGTCTGTCAAGTAACTACGGGTGTAGAATACTTGCTCAACAATAATTGAAATGTAAATACGGTTGAAAAATATCTGCAGCAATAAATACAAGTTTAAGGGTAGAAAACTTGCAATAGGAATTACAAGTTAAAGTTAGAAAACTTGCTTGTCTGCACAGCTACAATAAATGTCTAGCTTTAACTACTTGCTTTGAAAGACCTAACATTAATAAAGTCGGTCTAATAATTAGCACGGCGTATTTGCATAACCATACGCTTGATAATGAACTTATTTACCACACATAAGTACTAACACATAATTTACATTAGTCAAAACAATATTATTAACCTTATAAACCCTTAATCATATTAGATTAATAATTTAATAAGTTAGAAAATATTTTTCTTAAGTGTTGGACACTTATTAAACCTTTAAACAACTTATTATAATTGTTTAATTAAATTCAATTTATTTTATTAACTCAATCTCTTTTTAATTACTATTTAATATTGATTAAATAGAAATTAATTAATTAACTCTAGTTATTATTTAAAATAATTAATAACTAATTGTACTTACTTATTATTTAATTATAATTAAATAATAAATAATTATTAACTTAGTTTTAACCTTCTTTAATTTAATGTTAATCAACCAATAATTAACCAAGTAATTAACCTTACTTATTATTTAAGGAAATTAAATAATAGATTACTAATCTTAATCCTCTTTAATTATTATTTAATGTCAATTAAATAATAATTAATTATTTAATTAATTTTAATTATTATTTAAGGTTAAATAATAATCAAATCATTCTTATTTATTATTTAAATTAAATAATAAATTATTACTCTAATAACTTAATTTCCATTAATCGTTATTTAATGCTAATTAAATAATAATTAATTACCTAATTATCCTTATTTATTATTTAATAATATTTAAATAATAAATAATAAATTTATAAATTTTATCTCTCTTTAAGTATTATTTAATGGGCATTAAATAATAAATGCTAATTTATCATCTTTATTTATTATTAACATTTAAAATAATAAACAAATAATAAATTTATTTAACTTAACCATGGTTTAGCTAACTAGATTAATATTTAAAATATTTAAATATTAAATTTAATGAAAAATATCCTCCCCAATATTATTTTTGTATTATAATTATTTTTGTTATAATTTTAATTTAGTTTTTAAATATTTAAATTAATTAAATTTAACCCGAATGGCATTTCCGTAAATAAGTCGAAATCTGAACCGAGGGCAGAATGGTAATTCTGCCAAGAAAAACACGGAGGGGCATTCTGGTAATTTCACCGGAATTTTCCTTACCGCGCATGGCGCGCGTTTCTGATTCTTCGTCCCAAAACGACATCGTTTTGAGAAGCCGGGAAACGGCTTCCGCGCGTACGCGCGGAGTGATTTTCCGCAGAAGCCAAACGACGTCGTTTGGCTCCGCGTTTTTTTCTGCCGAATGCCTTCCGCGCATTGCGCGGA